>JALPQD010000007.1:6619321-6641821 GCA_023101885.1 Typhlomys cinereus | reverse complement strand
GGAATTTTTGTGCTGCTATGCAGATTTTCATGTCATTTACTCTGTAAGAATGTAGTTAAGGTTATGGTTAAATCAATGCTGCTCAAATCTGTATGCCTCGTATTGTAAATAGCAAGGAAGTTTGAAAGAACAATAAATCGACATGGAGTCAAAGCATCTAAACACCTGGTGCTTAGTACTATCTATTTAAAAGTCTAAATCCACTTCTTTGCCAGTTAATAGCTTCCCCTGGGCAGAGATGAGAAAAAAAGCCTGTTGGGTGTTTGCATCCATTTAAAGATTGTTTTATTCATTACACTCCGCAGGTGATTTGTCTCAAGACACTTCTTCAAAAGCACAGGGTTTGGCAAGGTGTTTTCAACACAGGAGCAAAAGGAACATACTCTGCAAGGTTTTCCATGCAGCTCATTTTCTGTGATTAACCAGATTGTCAAAAGGTCACCTTCAATAGCATAAACACCAGCCAACAAGATCTTGGTTGTAAAGACTAATTCTATGGTTGTAAAATAGTTAAGTATTTAGATACATTATCCATGATGGTGAAATTTCCTTTGACAAGTCTGTTTGAGGTATTTAGTGTATTGAGGTACAAAGGTCACTCCTTAGATTTTTATTTCTCTGCATCAATCATCTTATATAAACAATCTCCAATTTAAAAGAAGTATTTCCCTTCATGTATTTAGGGAGGGCTTTGAAATTGTGGAGGATAAAGAACCACTATATAAAGACTGGCAATCCAACTAAACTCCATAAAATGAAATAGCATTAGTTCAGGGCATTTTGAACATCCATAGCTAAACATTTCTACTGAGCCAAGCTTTGATTTTCTGAAACAAAAACTGCTAAACTCTGCTGATCTTCCACACAAAGGACACTTTGCCTTAGATTACCCAGAGCCTGAGGTTGCACCCAATTCATGCAAGATAGCTTAATTTTTGCTAACATAAATCATAATCTCTGTCAAGCGATGCAATTCCCGATTCTCTTTGTGTCTTATAGCTATAAACACAGCTGCCATTTTGTAAAACCTCAGAGCACATTTTCAAGATTGCAGTAATCTGTATGTTTTTCTGTGTTGTGATCCTAATTAGTTCCAAATAAATGTAATGGTCTTTGTTTTCAATGAGGCTGATTTTATTCTTGGCCAACTTTGATTCACATTGTATGGGGAATCTTAATAAAATGCAAATTTGGTGTTGGTAAAGCTTGTTCTTTTTCGGCTGTGGACTTCTCACTATTCTTTATCATTAGAGTACCCATCTGTCTCTATTTCATAGATAGACAGAACATTCCCTGTTCTAATAGGAAATGCAGATGCTGTCTAGTGAAGTAGACTTGTTCTGCATATAGACAACTCAAGGTAAAAGAAAAAGTTAAATATTTTAAGTGTGATTGAAAATTAACACTTGGAAAGTATACTTCCAAATGAGCTAAGTCTATTTCTTTCATCTCGATATTTGAATTACACTTTACCTTTCCTCTTTTTTGTATGTAGTAAGCATTTATGTTTTCTTGTGTAGCCCAGGTTTTTTTTTTCTTTTTCAGGAAAAATATAAGGAATATAGAAGTTCTTTCAAATATGCCTGATGAAATCAAACACTACTATTCATGATGGTAAAAAAAAATGATACATTTCTATGCAAGCACAAATAAAGAAATAAAAGAATATCTCAGGAATAAATGATAAAGAAATCTTCAGTGAATTAAAACAGGAACTCGAATTGTGAATATAGGATTTAACAAGAAGTGAGGCAAACATGGGCAAGCCTAACAACTGGAGCTCTGCTTGGCTCCAAAAAGCTCTTGGCAGACTAAGATTCACCTATACATTGAACACTCTGTATAAATCCTTCTTTGCCAACAAAGAATGTAACAACCTAAGGCCCTCATTCCATTAAAATTCTAGTATATTCCACTTCAAACAATGAAATATGTTTCTTCACCCCCTAGGCAGAAATAATTAACGATCAGTTTCTATTCAAATGTATTTCACAGTGTATCCAGATAAGAAAAGCCTCAGGTGCATGTGCAATAAGGTAAACTGTCCTGGGAGTAAACTTTTGGGGAGAATCCCTTATACACTATATTATGTATGCACTTGAGTGTGCATATAATTAAAATCAGATGCAATGTGGGAAAGGGCATACACTATGAACAAAAATAGTATAAACAAATCAGACAGTTGAAATAGAGAAGCATATATGATAAGCTCCTTATTGTAGTTACATTGTTGCTGATAAATACACAACTAAGTGGTTTAAGTAATCAAGGAATTTTATTTTAACTTATGATTCATAGTTACAGTTTCTTGTCCAGATTGGCAGAAGAGCTCAGATCAACACCAAAGACACAGGGAACTGCCCACACCATATCTACACAGTCACAGAACTGCTAAAAGTACAGTAATCTCTACTTGCTAGGCCAGCATGCCTGGTCAAGTACACTAAAGGATAAGAATTTTCCTAACCAGGTTTCTCCATCTTATTCACCTGCCCAGGGATCATGGGCTGGGCCTTCCCACCAAGCAGACAATCTCCTGCAGGCCTGCTTGGAGCTTAGCTATTAATTCTCTGTAACTATGCCCAGAGCTGGAACTTTCAGCCATCACATTGACACTAGTATCTAACTATGACACTTCACCCCTTGTCAGTTTGACATAAATATATATCACTGTCAATCCTTGTCCATACAGGAGTTAAATTTATCATATGATATAAAATTCACTTATTTTTTTAATTTTGAAATCCAATATAAATAGTTCACAACATTTAATTTTAAAATGTCAGTCATTAAAAGCTTAGTTCCAACCTTTTCAAAGTTCAAAATCTCTTAACTATGAAATTCTATCAAATCAAACCAGTTAAATGAATAACAGAATAAACATTAAAATGGAAGCATTATGCCACAATAAGAGAATTTCCGATTAAAATTGAAATCCGGCAAATCAAATAGTACATCCCATGGTTCAATGTCCATCTTTTGTTGCTCATCACATAGTCAGAGTGGATCAAATATTGTAGGTAATCCCAGTCTCTCTTTACAGCTCGAATATGCATAAACAGCATTTCTCTAGATCAAGTCGAATAAGCACTTGCAGCCATCCTCAGCACACATCTCATGTTCTGACATCTCCAAAAACTTACTGACTTCACTTCTGCAACTGTAACCTCACTTTCTCTTGTAGGAACTCAAAACTTACCACTTGGTTACAAGGGTTGCTGTTCTCCATGAACCCCTCAATCCTGAATCAAAATCAGCAACAACTGGATGAGGGTGAGAAGTTCTTCAAGACTGAGATATAGCCTAGGCCACTCAAACCACCAGCTTCTGCATGCTGCTTTGGGAAAAACCTTTTTCTAAGGCAAGAAACTGCTTCAACTTGGCTTTTGGCCCTTGAAGAAATCCAGGTTTAAAGCCATGGTATCTTCATGGGTGATAATCATTTCTTCTACCATTCCAGTGTAAAGCACTAGGTTTTCCTTTTCTCTAATAGCCATATCTGCTCTGCTATCTACCCTTTCGAAACTCAAAAATGCAAGGCTGCCAACACAGCTCTCTTCTGTCAATCAAGCCTGTCCATCAGCTTTAATTTCATCTTCACCAAATTCCTTGTTCCCTTCATTGCAATCTAGTTCCAAACAATTCTCAACTCTCAGTATTTCTATTCCCTAAATGGCCTGTTATATGTGGCAGAATGGCATTTGCAATCCATAGTCCCCAAATCTTCAAATATTTCCATGTTTCTCTAACAAAACTGTTCAAATTGCACAAAAGTCACATAAGCATACTTATCAGCAAAACCCCATTTCTCTGGTACCAAATTCTGTTGCAGTTTCTTTGTATATTGCTGATAAATTCACAATCAAATGGCTTATAGAAGAATGAGAGATTTTATTTTTATTTCACGAGAGTATGGTAACAGTTCTTCCAGCTTGGCAGGAGAACTTACACTAAGGACCAAAGGAATTGGCCATACCATGTCCACAGGACTGTTGAGAGAGGGTTAATTCTTACTTGCCAGACCAGTAAGTTTGCTCAAATATGCCAAAGGAAGCCAACATCTCTTTCTATTCCCCACCATCTTATTCACCTGCCCAGGCATAAGCCCTACTCACTGTGAGCTGATCCTTCCTGATCAACTAGACAACCTCCTGCTGGCTCACTAGGGACTTAACCACTAATTCTCTGC
This sequence comes from Typhlomys cinereus, assembly GCA_023101885.1. Taxonomy (NCBI): domain Eukaryota; kingdom Metazoa; phylum Chordata; class Mammalia; order Rodentia; family Platacanthomyidae; genus Typhlomys; species Typhlomys cinereus. The sequence goes on along the minus strand of JALPQD010000007.1, from coordinate 6,637,632 downwards.
AAAATGTGTCACATTGACACCTGTATCTAATTATGACCCCCTTCAGTAATAAAACTTATTCATCTCTTGAAACAATTAAAGGAAGCCATAATCAATTATTAAAGCCTTGATACTGTCACTCAAGTTATATTGTCACTCTTGGAAGTGCCTTTCTTTTAGGTCTATAGTGTCCTTTTGATTTAAATAAAGTCACCTTATTGCTTTTACATTCTTTGTGATCTTCATTTCAATTGCTTCAGTGAGAGGTCAGGAATTTGGCAATCCCTGGCTTCTGTATAACACAGGGAGAAATGAAAGCAAGTAGGAGATATAAGAGTTATTAGAATCATGGAAGATTATGGGAAAAGGAGAATGTGGTAGTCAGCCTGAGTGTAACTTGGCCATTAGAATTCTGGAGCAAAAATTTTAGGAGTACATTGGGAGCACAGAACTAAAAAAGAATGCCTGTTAATACAATGGCTTTCTGCCCAAAACTTAGATAATTTTCAAGAAGCATTGGCAACACTGGGAAGTCTATTAAAAAATCAAGAAAATTGGAATATTGCTAGACTTGTATAATCAAATTCATAATCTAATGAGAATCTCATGTATTTTGAATGATGTGACTGTTGAAGTTTTGGAAAAACAAATTATTTTGTTGGCAATGTGCAATGTGTTATATTGTAATCCTCTTATTTCAACAGAATCAAACCTGATATTGAAATGAACAAAGACAGTTTGCCATTTCACTAATGATCACACTTGTGTATGTTTTTTAGATTGCACGTTATCTTGTGTTGCTTGAACTTTTCCAGAACAGGTGAGCTATCGATATGTTAAACACCCACATCTAAAATGCCATCTCTTTACATAGAATCATTTAAAAGAAATGTTTTCAGTTGGTGTTAACTCTGTTCTTTTCATACCTCCCACAGTAAAACAGTTTCTTTTCTGTTTCAAAGGTTATGGGTGTTTTGTCATTGCAGTCAACTGCTTTTAATCAAAATAACAGTTGCACATTAAGTTCTGAGATATCATGCACTTGGTTTGGATTTATTTTTTTCATTACATAGCTTTTATTTAAAGTATTGTAAATGGCTTTTAAGTTGGGCGAGAACAGAGGAATAATTTACAAATCTTTAGCAAAACTGGGTAAGTCCAATGAGTTTATTTGAGGAAGTGATCAGCCAGAGTTCTTAAAGGAAAGTTTAATTGAATACATTTCATGTTACCATTGTGCCAGTTTTATATATTTTTCAGAGGGTCCAAGGAAGTCCAGAGCTTAGTATATATATATATATGAGAGATGTAGACACAAAGTGGTATAGGCTTCAGAGAATACAAAGGTCTTGGTGAAAAAAAAAAAAACAGACAAAAAAAACCATACATACAAAAATTCCTTCTGTCCAGAAGAGTCTTTTTACCATTAGTGTAATATGTTTCTTTTTTTTGGGTGGGGGGCGGTGGGAAATATGACTCTTACTGAGCTTATCCACCATAATGGAAAGAATATTTGTACAAAACCACATGTTTGTTACTGTAACTTCTGTACCACAATTAAAATTTAACCAGGTTTTAAAAGTAGTCAACTCAATCAAACCCTCTACTTCAGAATTAATAGTAATATTTAAATATGGTTAAGACTTAATAATAATATGATTAAGAATTAATAGTAAAATTTAAATATGGTTGAGATTCCAATGCAGAAATATGTTTGGATAGAAAGCTAATTAAGTTTCCAACTTGTTCAAATGGAATTATACAATAGGCAAAATTGTGTTTTTTGCAGATACACAGTTCACTGGAATCACCAATACTGGATAGCTGCTACGGAGTATTTAGATTCCTGTGATAACAAAAAATACAGACATCCTTAGTCTTCTGTTGTCCTTTCTTCCCATTCAGAGATTTGTGGATGTGAGGGATGATGCCACCATCAATAATTGTAGCTTTAATGATAGAATCCAATTCTTCATCTTCCCAAATAGCAAGGTCCAAATGATGTGGATGATACACTTTAAGTCTTTTGATGCATTTCCTGCAAGGTCAAGCATTCTGCAGTGAGGTACTCCAGGATATCTCCACTCTACACAGCAGCTGTCATGGCCACACATGCATGACTGGTTGTCTAGATTTCAGGTACTGATAAATAGTGCCCACAGGGAACTGAAAGCCAGCTTTCTGCAATCAGAAAACCACTTCTGTCTTGGTCTTTGTGCAATCCTTTCTAGTCTTACAGCCAGCCATTTTGGATTCTATGGAAGCTCACGTAAGCAAGGCAGAGGAAAAGCAAGTCAAGACCCTCAGCCAGAATCCATCACCCACTAACTCCTTGGCCACATCATGATTCAAACTTCCTAGTGTAGTATGTAAATAGGTGAAATACAAGATCAATTATATCTAGGTATCCCATGGTTAGTCCTATAAATACAGGTCTAGAACAAAACATGATTTTCTGATAACATTAGATGTTGTACAAACAGAGGAGAAAGAACTCAATAATGAAGACAAACAGTGTGTCTCAGGATAAAGTAAAGTACTTGTCATGCAAGCATGAGGTCAGGAGTTCAGATGCCCAGAAGGCACGCAAATCCCAATGATGCAGTAGCATACACCTATAACTCTAGCATGCCTATAACAAAACTGAAAGAGAGAACCACAGAAACTTGTGGGCTAGGATCTGGAATCCTCAGAAAAGAAGAGATTCTGCCTCCAAAAAACAGTAAGGCAGGATTGGCACCCAAGACTGCTCCCTGATATCTACTCTGTGACACACATTAGCATATACTCTCAAACATATAAACATACATAAAAATATTTATAATATAGATATATATTTCATATGTATAAAATAATTTTTTATAAAAGAAGAGTAGACCCATTGTAGCAGTCAGCCTACCTGATTGCTGATAAATCATCACCAAACAGTTTAAAGGAACAAAGGGTTTATTTTCTTATGATAGTCCAGTTATAGTTTGTAATCCAGTTTGATAGGAGAGCATGCACCAACACCAGGGCCAAGGGAACTGACTACACCATCCTACATAATGTCTGAAAGAGGGACAATTCTTACTTGCCAGAGCAGCATGTCTGGCCAAGTGTATACAAGATTGCCAACTCTCTCAACTAGCTCTCTGTATTTTATTCCAGGGACTAATCCCACCCACCATGGGCTGGGTCTTCTGCATCAGCTAGACACTCTCCTGCAGGTTTACTCTGTGTTTAACTCAACCATTAATTCTCTATAAATGTTCCAAGAGCTCAAACCCTCAACTGTCAAGTTGACACCTGTGCCTGACTATGACACACATTATATCAAATAGTGCAAAGAATATTTCCTATGAAATGCATGGAGTTTAAATATCATGATACTGAAATATCTCTGCATTTCTGTTACTGAGCTTTCCTCTTCAGGCCTATTGTATTCTTTAATCCCAGAATACAGAAGTGTCTCTGTTCACTATACTTTGCCTATGCACCTTGTCGAGTTTACATGGAGGTCTTTGTATATTGTTTAAAATTCTGGTTGTCACTCACAGACACATGTGTTTGAATCTTTAGTTCGGGAAAGTCATGGTACCTATAGGAGTTGGAGCCTTGCTGGAGGAAATCAGTCACAGAGGGTGGAGCCTTGAGGTTGGTTAGCCCTACCATACTTGAGTGAATAAGTCTGCTCTTTAGTTTGCAACATTTCTCAGTCTCCACGAGAAATGTAATTTAGGCCACCTCCAGCTTCTGCTGCCCACCATGCCTTGTCTATCATGAAAGCCCATGTCTATCTCCTCTCTGGAACTGTAAGCTGAATAAATCTTTTCTCCCTTAAGGTGCCTTAATTTAGGTGTTGACTTACAGAAATGGAGAAGAGTAACCAGTACAGGTCTATTGACAAAAACTATGTCATATAAGGGAGAGACTTATGAAATATGTATTTTATTAGAGTTGAGAGCTTAGTGACCAGTGCAGCCAAAGTTTGGCCTTAAAGATGGGAAGAGCATTAGGACAAAAGAGGTAACTGAAAATTGAAGAGAATACAGAAAATAACTGCTGTAGACAGCATGGGAACATGGGGGTAAAATCTGCAGAACCTCGGGACAAAGGAGTCATGGACTCTTTCTAACCTTCGGATGTTGGTATGAGCTTGTCGTAGAAGTAGGGTAGTAAGGTGTGGGAAGTAAAAGAATGGCAAGGAAAAGAAAGTCATGTGTCTAGGGGGATAAGTAGAAGAAGCTGATATGGTTGGTTCTGAGAACTGCCATATTCCAGGCCTGTGGAAGAGGCTTTATAAAATGATGAGGCCCTGCTTACCACACCTAATTAGGATAGGATTGGCTCATGGTTGATCTAAATGCCAAAAATCTAATTTTTAATGTTTTTTTTTTTTTATTATGCTCTCAAGGTAGGTCACAAAACCATTGGACCAGAGATGCTTCATTTACTGGAACAGCAGGTAAGGTAAAATCAGTGAAACAAAAATGATTCTATTATAGCTCAAAGAATATCTAGTGTAGTGAAAAAAATAAGAAAAAATCCTGTCTGCATTGTTCCACATATGTATCATCTCTGTGAACAAGGCAATAGAGGAAACCAGTGGGGAGTGCAGGAAGTGGGAGAGCAGGAAGTGGGGAGAGCAAGAAGTATCAGCTTTCTGTGTTAGCTACATAGGGCTCATGTAGGCAAACTGTACACCTGCAGGAGTTCATCAAAATGGCTGAGCAAAGTCTTTTCCTTCGTAGAATCATTATTTTGCAAGTTGTCCCAAAATTGAGGTCACAGGAAGAAGTCGGACCAAAAAAAATAATAACATTGCATAATCTGCAAATCATAGTTTTCAGGCTATACAAAGAAATTGCAAGTTACCCTCATTTAAATTTTGTAAGTACAAAGATATGAAAGCTAGTGTTAAACAACTAGAGCTACTGTTGCCATTAAAGCTGAGAATAAAGCCTTCTGAGTGTTTGTGTGATCATTAGCCTTCAGAGCTCTCTCTGTGTGAACAGTAATTTTCGACTAAAAGAATAATTCCAGAGCAATTAATCAAGGAGTATTAAAATTATTTTGAATATTAGCCAACTCATCCAGGAAACCAAGAACAATTAGGAAACTCAGCTTCAAACACTTGCTAATTAGGTTTCTAAAAATAAAATTTCAACATTTACTTTGTTTACAGAAAATATACAGAAAAGCATCATTTAAAAATATATCTGAATGACATGTGATTTAGCAAAACTTCTAAATGCTTGTTGCCACACATTTCAAGTATTAGAAAGTGATTAATATTTTGAGGATTGTGTACAAATTCTTGTCTCTTAACATACTATTATGGGAACAGTCTCACCAAATGTTACAGGGTCAGGTGTCAAATGTTACAGGAACAACCATCCCAATGAAGCAAGGTTCTTGTGTTCCAGAGTTGAGGATTGAAAGTAGAACACTTGTAGAGGATTAGGGTAGAGTTTATTAGATGAGAGAAACTCTGGAATTCATGGACTCCAGACATGGAGTGCCAAGAACGGCTAGGACGCCCTGGAGAACTCCTGGAAGCACACAGCCAGAAAAGAACTCACAGAATCCATGAGAAGCAGGCATGGAACTAGAAACGGACTCATGACACTAGAGTACCATGAGGAACTAGGGTGCTGTAGAACTCATAGTAGCAGGCAGCTGGAAAAGAACTCTCAGTGCCATGAGGGACTAGAGTGTCAAAGATCGCTGTCATGGTCAGGCATATTTATACACCTAGGCAAGCCTAGGAAACTGGATTTTTCTCACTGGTTAGCTCCCATTAGGGTCCAATCCAGTTGCTCCTGGGCCCATATGGGGCTAGAGACCAAGCTGTTTGTTGGATATAGAGACTCATCTCCATAATCCTTTCATACAGATATTGGCCATCTTATCTCTGGGAGGACTGGAGTCAGTTCCTCAGCAGGGGTGTTTCCTTCAGGGAAATTCCTGCAGTGAGGCATGGTCTTCAGGAATTCCAAGGCCTTCAAAGACCTTTGAGACCTTAGAGACCCATCCCAGCATAGTTGCTCTAATCCTGCCTCAATACTTTGTTAATTTACTAAAAAAATTTAAAATCTCAGTCCATCAATAATCAAAGAATTTCAAACATTTTATAGATTGAACAAATTAAAACTATCTGTACAATTTGTTCACATCTACTTTTCTAACATCAATATAATGTGATGTTCCTCTAGGTAGCTTGGTGAAACTAAAACATTTCATCATTTATATAAAGAATACTATTCAAAATAACATTTCGACAGAACAGTTTGGTTTACTATCTTCCTAGCACTTAGCCTAGAAATCTTCTTCTCCAAGAGAGGTAGAGAATGTCAGCACCCTAAGGCAGTGAAGTGGACACTGGCCAGCCATAATGCAGATTACCAGACTCAGCAATGCTCCCCCAGAATCATCCATCCTAATCTCTCTCCATCCTAAATCTTGGGGAATCTCCCAGAAAAGATAAGATTGTAAGAACCTAAAGATTGGAAGACTCACTATTGGACAAGACAGAGGCAAGAATGCTGCATTTGAAAACTCCCAGTAGTGAGACTTGTCCTTACCAGATCTGCAGAATATTGAAATATCAACATGCCCCCATAGACAAAGGAGAGATATGAACACACAGTGGAAACCTTAGGGACTTGAGCTGGATGTCACTAGGAGAGGCAACTTTATATGCCACAGAGGCCTGGACCCAGACAAGAGTAGGCAAGCCAGAGGGAACATTGCAGTCCATAGAAGTGGTCACCAGGAGAGTGGGAGAAAGTGGAATGGATTGATGAGGGGAAAGGAGAATGAGAGGGAAGGTGGAGGGAAACAAGGATTAGTACTCAATACAATTATAAAATAAAAAATAAAAAAAATTTCTAAATAAATATTTGAGATATTTAGATTTGTTGCAAACATTTTGATGTACTTAACAATTTTGCACTATGTCTGCCTTTGTTCTAAGCAGTATCTCAAATTCTCCTTTGTTCGTTAATTGTGTTTCTTGTTATACATAAAGATGCAGAGCAAGTTCCTCCTGTGCAGCACTGTTATCTCTGTGTGATATTTACTTCTGCTATGTAATCTCTGAACTTCAGTTTTCATGCAAAGCTTTTCTCAAATGACACCATTTACATGTAACACCACATGAGAGGTGCTTGCTTAGAAGCTATGTGTCTCAGTGGGAGGAAGGAAAGCAAAGTACGGTAATTGGAACAGAAAACACCAAAAACAATTGTAGATTTCAATAACATAAATGAAGTATAAATAAAAATACTTCACAGTTCATTGTTCTATCTGATTAACATCTGTTGATTTCCTATGTAACACCTGTTGCCATTCACACATTCCAACCCGTTTTATAGTTTCTTATATTCTCTTTTTTATCTTAGGTAATTTAATGATTCCATTTTCTTTTTTTTAAATTTTTATTATTATTTATGCAATTGTGCGTGTGTGCATATGTATGTGCACGCGCGTGTGTATGTGTGTGTGTGTGTGTGTATGTGTAGAAGAACCACGGACAAATTCGGGAATTACCATGGACGCCTCCACCTCCTTCTGCCCCGGTATTCACAGGCTCCGCCCTACCGGGACCAGAAGCACAGGCCGCCTCCGCTTCCGCCTGGCGTCTGTACATGGGATCTGGGATCCGAACTCAGGGCCTTCCGCCTGCAAGGCAGAGGCTCAAACCCTGAGCCACCTCTCCAGCCCTTCATTTTCTTTTTACATTAAGTTGTCTTTCCCACTGCCAAAAATATTCCAGCACTTGAAAAAAGTTACTTAGTTTTTTGTTTGCTGTTTGGTTTTAATACATTACAACTTTAAGTAAGTTTTGTCTTCCTACAATTATGGAAATTCTCACTTATGCTTCAGTTATTGGTAATATAATATTGAAAACTCATTTCCTATCAATCAATTGAACCCATCACAAAGGTAGAGAAAAAGAACCAAACTTTTTTAGTACTAAAGAAGCATTGCATTGGAAGGTGATTGGGAGACAATGAAAAAAGAAACCTCAGCCTTTTACACAACCAGGCAAATGCAACTCATTGCATATGTCTCCTCAAGAATAACAATGATTAGTCTTTAAGTTAAAGGACTTGACAGCACCATTTGTCACACATGGTTTATCCCAGACTCACCTGGTAATTGAGGTGGTGACCTGTGTTTGCTAATTGGCTTTTCTGGGAAGAAAAACAAATTTATGTATTTATGACAGAAGTTTGCAAGTTGGAGGAGGGACCTGAAAATGAGAGGAAGAAGTATGTCAGGTTTCATGATTATCACATTTTAGTAAGAAATGTTAAATATTGAATATGCTATCAAATAGGAGTTGCTTTTTTGGAGTGTATGTATGCATTAATTCTAGCAGATTCACTAAAATTTTAAATATTATTTTATACTAATCTACTGCAGGTTTGACTTGGTGCTTTGTAAAGAGGTTTTATCTCTACTAAATACATCACAGTTGCTTCTTTGAAATTGTACTAAACAAAAGTGAAATAAAGTTCTAGTTCTTAATTCTGTGCTAATTAATCTTCTCAGAACAATGCATTCTTTCATTATATACATCTATCACCAAATGATGGGCAAATCTTTGCTCGTTGGATCATGAATATTTAAAAGATGCTATTTAAGAGCTTAGAAAAGAGTTTAAAAAGTTTTCCCATGTCTTCGTGTATTCTAGGTTTTCTTTTGAGAAAAATTATAAATAAGAAGCCCCTTAAAAATAATACATGAGGGGCTGGAGAGGTGGCTGAGGGTTTGAGCCTCTGCCTTGCAGGCAGAAGGTCCTGAGTTCGGATTCCAGATCCCACATATAGACGCCAGGAGGAAGCGGGGGCGGCCTGCGCTTCTGGTCCTGGTAGGGCGGAGCCTGTGAATCCCGGGGCAGAAGGAGGTGGAGGCGTCCATGGTGGTTCCCGAATTCGTCCGTGGTTCTACACATACACAGACACACACAACGCGCGCTCACACACATACATATGCACACACACACAATTGAATAAATAATAATAATAATAAATTAAAAAAATAATACATGAAAAGAATAGCTAAAATATTTAATTACAAAAATAGATTTCCACGACATTTTGTGAAAAAAATAGTTTTTCTAGTAACCACCAATTCCTTCTTGTCTAGTTACAAAGAATTAATAACCAAATTTTTAAGGTAAATTTCATACAATTTTAAATACTATGTTTTTATCTTTGAGGAATACTAAATATAAGAAGAGAAACTCTATTTTTCTCACAATTTTGAAACAAAAAAATTAGAATGTTTGAGATTTAGCACAGATGAGATTATGCATGAAAATTCACAGAAATACAGAACTACTAGAGAATCATTGATTTTTTCCTCTTTTGCTTTGTTTTAGAGAGAAAAGGTCTAAATTCTCCCTGAATCTATTAATTTGGCTTCTAATGTGTATAAAGGATTTTAAAAAGAACAGAATGGTCAGAATGACTTCCACAAAGTACTTAATACTAAAGTCTTCAGTATCACTTAGGAAAATGTTTACATGCTGTTTGTAGAGGATCATAAAGTTTTGGTTTTGACAATATTTCTGTAATATTGTGTATAGGACCCAATGTTCTGAATGCAGTACAATAGTAATATGTTTTTCATGACACCTAGTCAACAAAGAAAGGCGGTTTTTAGCTTTAATATTACTGATTTTTTGATAAAATGGTTTTATATAAAGCTTTCCCATTAAATTAGCATATTAATCTTCAGAAAGTATACAGTCATGCTTCTCATAAATTAATGTCTCACTTTACCGTGCTTTGTGCTATTCACATTTTCCATGTGCATATTTTCCATTGTTTCTTCAAAAACTAATAAATATTGCCAAGTATTTTATGCCAGTTCTTAAATTAAATTTCCCTAGTAAATTTTAGAGCCTAGATTTTAAAATGAGCGTGTGAATAATGTGTTTTTATCAATAGAATTATTATATTTCTTGAATATGTATATATATTTAAATAAAAAGAGCAATTAATTTTTTTCATATGCTATGGCTCTAAGTACTATTTCTATAGTTTATTGTCAGGGCAACTATAGGAAGCCCATCCTGCAAGCCAGGGTCAACTCCCCCACACCCCCACCAAGACAAGACAGAGATAGGAAGTTCCTATGGGAATTCACAAAAGAATGAGTCTAAAGGTCAGGACATATTGCTGTCCCCAGAACTGCCCCCAACAAACACCAGATGTCCCTATAGCATTGGTTATCCTAATCCTTAGTTCCTTAGTAAATAGCTGCCAGAAGGGTTGCTACATTCCTTAAGTATATAATTGTTAGGAAGGATTCCTCTCTTCTTTCTTTTTCAGGATGTGCATCCCTATAATAATCCGCTCGTAATGCTGTTGGGGCTCTTTTCTTTGGGATTCAAGTCCTTCAGTGAGGGTCCCACTGGCCAGTTGAATAGATACAATAGATAATCTGGAGGGTTTTTTTTTTTTTAACATTTTTTATTATTTCCGCTCATACAAATTTAATAGGTACACAGTTCCCTCCCTCCCTTCTCCTCCCCCTGAACCCCCTGCTCCCCCTCCCCTCACCCTTCCCCATCCCCCAGTGCCTCCCCCCCAATCCCCGGAGGAGAATCCTTTAATGTGCATGCCAGACTCTCCTCTGGACCCTCCTCTCTGATGACATACAAGGACTCAGTGGCTTTTCCCTGAACCCTTTCCTGTGTTCCTCTTAACCATAGGAACACTACTATGGCTGTCAATTCCTTGCCTCCAAGGATCTTGGTGCCTTTAGCAAATTCTAGACTTTATGGGGTCAATAGTGTGTTGAACATTGCGCAGGGCATGCAAGTCCTATTATGATTACTTCAGCCTTAACTTGTGTGGAGTATCTCGCATGTCATTGTCCTCCCATCCTTGTGCTCTTACAATCTTACCGCCCCCACTTCCGCAAATTTCCCTGAGCTTCAGGATGGGGAAAGCTTCGGCTGGCTAGTCATAGGTGGTTGATATAGAGTCTCTGAAGTTCTGGCTTATGGTTAGTTAATTTCCTTTGCAGTTTTGCTGCTCCTGTAATTGCCTTCACTCCATCCTGATGGTATTGTATTCACCCCCTGGCCAGATAAAAGCTATAAGTAGCGTCTTGTATAAGAGTAATCTCATAGGTAGATGTAATAAAAGTAGACACCATAGTTGAGGTCAATCACCCATTGCAAAATGGTACTTTTTCTGCTAGACTATATGCCCTCCCCTTATGGTGAGATCATACCCCTCAGTTGTAAGTGATCAGGAAGGAAAGTCTGTGAACTTAACCAGATTCTCATACTTACTTGCAGTCCTGATGGAGGCCTTATTCTCTACCTCTCTCCTTGTTTCTGGTGTGGCCCTCCTACCCATTCCCTCCTGTTCATAATCCTTGCAGTTACTGTAAGTATTACAGAGATTTATCTTTGAGTGTCTCTAGGTGGGCTGGGTGGGTTTGGTACTAGGAGCCACTATTAGGGAGTATATACAGCACCTAATTTTCTGGGTCTGGGATACATCACTTATATAATTGTTTCTAATAGCATCCATTTCCCGGCAAATTCCAGTAATTCATCATTTTGATGGCTGAGTAGTACTCTATTGTATAGATGTACCACAGTTTCCTATCCACTTGTCAACTGTTGGACATTTGGGTTGATTCCATGACTTTGCTATTGTAAACAGTGCTGCTATGAACATTGTTGTGCTTCTGCTATCGAGGTGAATTTTTGCTGTATTGGGGGTTATTCCCAAAAGTGGAATAGCAGGGTCAAATGGCATTTCGATCTTTAATTTCTTTAAGAATCTCCAGATGGCTCGCCAGAGTGGTTGTATGAGCCTGCATTCCCACCAGCAATGTAGGAGAGTTCCCCTCTCTCCCACCTCTCTCACATGCTTTTGTTTGTTTGTTTGTATCCATCCTGACCAGGGTGTCCAACAAATATCTTTAAAAATGCTCCACTTCTTTAGCCATCAGGAAAATGCAAATCAAAACTTCCCTGAGATATCAGTCTGGAGTTTTTTTGTATTGTTGTTGGCCAATGCTTCACAATAGTTTCTTAAAATATCACCAGATGAAAATTATACAAATGTCAAACTCCATCACTGAAATGATTTAGAAGCAGCTACCATTTTTTTCATTCAGAGAAACTAAAACATAATAATCAAAATGGTATTTACTCACAGTGGAATAATGTTCTACTGCTGTTGTCACATCTTACTATTTTTTTAGTCAGACGACTCTATCTTTCCATTATTCTAAAAGATTGCCTGATGTTCTATTATATTAGTTATAAATTCTGCTTTCTGAAAGGCATAGAGTTCATAAATTTCTCACTATACTATTAAACTTTGGAAAGAAGTTCCCAAAGTTTTTAAAATTTTATAGGAGATGGTCTTAAGAACAAAAGCTGTTCTCTTTGCTTAAATATCTGTCATTAGCAAAAGTCATTTTATTTTACATATCTAAATATGATTTTAAGAGTGGTACAATGCTTATTTGATCTCTTCCTTGCTTTTACTTTAACAAGTGGCTATGGTATGCCATAACAATATTATGTTAGGTTTGTTAAACTTCCAATTAAACATCTTGAATCCATAATCTTAAATGCTTTTACCCTTTTCACCTCTTTCATATTTATGAAAATGATTACTGAAATCAATTGGCTAGTCTTCATAATATGTCATAATGTTCTATAAACAGGAGCAGTTAGAAAAAGGATTTTGCTTTTTTTATGAATGAGTTTATGCACATGTATGTTTTTCTGTGTTGGTTAGTAGTTCCTGTGTGCATATGAGGGTAGTGCACACAAAACATACCTCAAATATCATTCTTAGAAATGTTGTCCACATTCTTTGGAACATTGAGTTGGAACTCATGAATTTAACTAACTCCCTAAAAAGCTAATCCTAGGGATCATCTGCTTTTCTTCCCACAGTAGGAATTACTAGCTTTTTTGACCATTCCCAACATTTTCATGTGACATGTGATGATCATATTGAAATCCTCTGATTTACAAGAGAAGCATTTTATGACAGAAATAACCCCTGAAGTTCCACACTAAAACTATTCAAATTAGCATTTCTCATTATTTTCATTATGTCATATTGGCAATAAATACTGCTGTGAAACACAGCTAAGTTCATATTATCTTAATATAATATTTATATAAGTATGTGGAATTGCCATATTGTTCTTATTTCCAGGTAATATTGATGGCTATGATATCATCGTGAGTTCATATTTCACATCAGTAGTTAAATTAGACTTGTCAAAATGGCCATATTTGCAGAAATTATCAGCATGCTAATTGCTCTAACTTGGTAAGCAATGTGTTTATACATTAGAGCTTTGGAGGTATGTGTTGTTAATTACACATGCCCAGCGGCTGACATGTGATTAATTACAAGTGGGAAGCCTATTCTTCAGGTGATCAGAAAACTCCTTCCTCGTGTCAAGTCCTATCTTCTTTTCAAAGCTGAACTATTCCAGAAGGAGCAGGAAACAGTTCTAATGATATACCATGAGATAAAAGAAAACAGATCTAGAAGCACTGACAAATAAGTTGCTAAATATTTTAAAGAGAGTGTCAAAGCTGTTTAGAACTACTATGATATAATCACTTCTTGACAAAAAAAGAGAAGCTACACATTGGCTTTTCTGATATATTTTAAAGGAAACTTTAAATCCGTATGGGATTGTTTTCTTATAAAGATTAATAAAAAAATGAATACAATTTTCTGTATTGTAGACCTTAGATTAAAAAAATAAGTTTTTTCTGTAATTATAACCATACATACTAAACTTCTAAATTTGAATATTGATATTTTTGGTCAAGAACAAGATTTTAAAGTTATTAAATTTTATGTTTAATATCAGTTTAAACTCAATTGCAATTTTTGTTTTCATTATAATCATATTTTGACTTTGTTTAATATGTTAGTGTTGAATTTTATCATTTTATATATATAATACTGAAATTAATGAAATACTAATATACCATGAATAGAAATATCAAAAGATGAACAGTGATCCAAAATATTAGAAATATGTTTTGGTAACGAAGCAGCTGGAGTTAAATTTTGCCTTTTGAGCATGAAATCAAAAAGAATCTTAGTTAAAATTAAAATTTATTATTAATAGGCAACTATTTCAAAATAAATTCATGCACAATGTTTTTACCAAGAATATCACCATGCAACCAAAGAAATGTGAGTTTCCTACCACTAAGCAGTCAACTTGTTAAAACTTTGACATGGTCTTTATAGAGAGTGACAATGCTACTTAGGTAGTAGGTACCTGATCAGCTGAGGAGAGTTCTCTGGAAAGCAGTTTAAGTTTAAAACCACTAGTCAGTATATTTCTCATATATACAGGATTCACAAATCCAGGAATCAAGTAGTGGAAATGTGAATGGTGCCATTTAGTAACATATGATATAAAAAATTCTTCCTGTTCCTCTCATTCTTTTCTGATGACTAAGAAGGTCAGGTGTCACAGTGAGGAGTGCTTTGTGGGGGTAGAGCAAGCATTCCAATGAAGTGGAAGATTGGATTTATCCCAGATGAATCTTTGAGGTACTGATCTCCTGAATCCCCTAACTAATAAATGAATAATAGTGTCAGGAGGGGTGATTGATCCACACCAACCAATAGGATCAACCATTTCTCCACAGTGGAAGTAAGACAAGGTAGATCTGGTGTACAGAGACACTTTATGATGCTTCCTGATGTTACCATGTGCCGTGATTAAGGTCAATTTGAAACCACAATAACCCGATCCAGATTAGATGATGAATAACCCAGCCCCCTCCAGAATGAAAGAGGAACCCTTCCAGATCAAGAACCAACAGCTACTGAGATGTTAGCTGTGGATGAATGAAGTATAGAGCCTGTAATAGAAGAAGAAATCTGTAAATAGCTGCTAAAGCCACATTACCAGTTAAATGAATATGGATTGTGATTGTTATGAGTATATTTCTGTTCTATGAATATACTTATGCATATGAACACAAACATTTAGCAGAAATTTATTTTCATTCCTCTAGTTAGCTGTCATGTAATGTGACACTGATTGAGATAATATAAGTGGCTGACTGATGGGAATGTATATTTTCGTATTTAAGTTACAGAATACTAAGGCAGGTTTAGAGCAGCCATACTGGGATGACCTCTGAAGGTCTTTGAAGGTCATTCCCTACTGCTGGGAATACCCTGAAGGAACACACCCTTTGCCAACATCCCCCAATGCTTTGCATATTTAAGGATATGGAGTTTTGCTCTTCTTTAGGATAAGCCCCACCCTGAGGTGGGGAGAAGATCAACTGGGTTAGGGTTCTAGATCAGCTGGATTGGGTCCCAATATGAACTAACCAATGAGGAAAAGCCATTCTTTCCAGACTTGCCTAACCAATAAGTGAAGGTCATTTTTCCCAGGCTTATCTAAAGGCATAAATATCTTGGCAGCCATCTTTGGGGCCTGACTCAGGTATTCCACACTGGAGTCCATGAGTTTTTTCTAGTTCTTTGTCACTCATGGATTCCATGCTTGGAGTCCATGAGTGCTGTTCTTTCTGTCTTCTAATAAACTCTTAACTTAATCTTCTACACATGTTCTGGTTTCAATCTCTGACTACCAACACAAGAACCCCATTTAGAACAACAATACTAAATGACTAAGCTTTCCTCAAGGAACTTGGCCACCTAGTCTGGTAAAAAAAAAATGTAGTTTTTTTGTAGCCAATGTGGAATAGTTATAGCATGTGGAGCAGAATCACTAACACGACACATTACTAGGATTTTTGGATTTTGGTTTAAGTTTTTGTTTGAACCTGTTTGTTTCTTTGTTTTGTTTGTTTGATTAATTATGACCGAAGGAGATGTGTTGGGTATCAAATTGTAAAAGGTTAGACTGATGATTATTTTGGGGGGAGTCAACTTTATTGGATGTGGACTCAACTAACAGACAAACCCTTGTCTTTGTTTTAAGGGATTACATGGATTAAGCCATTAGAAATCAGAAAGTTAACTTCAAATGTGTGCTTCAATTTGGCAGAAAGAAAATGTTGCTTTAATATGTGGGCCCTCGTGACATGGTGAAAATCATCTTCTCTGGTGATTACCATGGCTGACACCAGAACCTTCTAAGTGGACTGAATGCCGGTGACTAACCAAGCATTTGTCATGCCTTCAGTGACAGAGTGTGACTGCATGAGGCATTCAGCCTTACCCTGTTGGACCACCTAGACTGTATTAAGGAACCTATTTCAAAAATTCCATTTTAACATATTTATCACCTCTGTCTTCCATTGAAGACAATTTCAGAATGAATAACTCCAAATTCTAAAAATATATTATATTAACTAACAACATGGAATTACAGGGACAAAAATTTCTGTTAGTCTAAAATATTTAGCTTATTTAAACCATATATTTAAATATATGTAGCCTCCATTCTCTGAATGCTATTATAATCAAAGTCATAAACGCTTCATCCTTTGCAGTATGATGTTTAAAATGCTTTTAGGTAGGAACACTATTTTTTAAGAGTCTCATATTTTTAACACAGTCTGTAGATCTGTAAACTATTTGTATTCATCTGCCAAATTGCTTGTTAAAAATACAAATTTAAGGAATTGTTTCTTACCTGCAAAATTGACATACTTAGATTTCTTCTAAGGAACTTAAAAAATATTTTAGACTTTTTTTCATCTGGTATGTTGGTTGAATTACTCTTTGCATATCACTGCTTGCATGCAAATAACATGTATAAGAATGTTCAAGTTTGTAAACAAACATTCTAAAACTCTGAGATATTGAAGCATATCAAAAATAATATGATAGCAAATGAAAAAGAAGTGATTCAAACTTGAATTTCTTATTATAAAGCTCTGGTTTAAATATTTAGGTGAGTTAATTCATGAGGAAAAAAAATCATTGCATATTTATTTTAAAAGTTTTTCCTTCCTCCTCTTTCCTTCCTTCCTTCCCCTTCCCCTTCCTTCCTTCCTTCCTTCCTTCCTCCTTCCTTCCTTCCTTCCTTCCTTCCTTCCTTCCTTCCTTCTTCCCTTCCCCTTTCCTCCCTCTCTCCCAATGAATCTCCTTCTCTCCCCTTATGCTGCATCTGAGTATTACTTTACAGCAGCAAAAAGAAAAGTACAACAGCTTATTTCAAACATTATGACAATCCTCCTAGATCATTCTCCCAATTATAGAAATTATACTCTATAATGCCCAATTTTCAAATAAGAACTTTTTATAATAAATAAATATCCCTACCAACTTCATAGCTATAATTATACTCCCCATAGTCTTGTTAAAATATTTGGAAGTATGTTTTTAAAAAAAAATCAAAGCATTAAATAACCAAATAAATCAAAATATTAGACTTACACAAGCTATATTACTTGACAGTAATTCCAATAGCATATGAATCTCTCATTGCTTGCTTCTCATAATAATTGAACTTATGAAAGTTTTAATTGAATTCTCTTAATATTGAAGTTTCTCAATCATAGTTAAGTTAAAAAAAGTTTTATTCAAATTTGAAAAGATAAAATAAATGGAAAATGTTATGATGAAAGAGAATCTCACACATATAAAAGCAAAGTTCTTACATATTTGAGACCTCTCAAAATATTTAATACCTTTATGCTTCTAAAGCTATTAAGGATATTTGCAAACATGTTGCTAGAGAAAAACAGATGTTCAATTAAGAATGTTATAGAGATATTGGTACAGACCAGACTATGAAGTTAGTAGCAAAAGGGTTGTTGAGACACTGTGCTTTACCCCATCCTGCTATCTTTTTTTTTTATTTATCAGTTGTGCATGTGTGCGTATGTATGTGCACGCGTGTGTGTTGCGTCTGTGTGTGTGTGTAGAACCACGGACAAATTCGGGAACCACCATGGACGCCTCCACCTCCTCCTTGTTTACTCTGTCCGGGGATTCACAGGCTCCGCCCTACCAGGACCAGAAGCGCAGGCTGCCCCCGCTTCCGCTGGCGTCTATACGTGGGGTCTGGGATCCGAACTCAGGACCTTCTGCCTGCAAGGCAGAGGCTTAATCCCTCCTGCTATCTTCTCCATCCAGCCCCTCCTGCTATCTTCTTGTGGAATACGTCCAACACTAGCAAGTTTTTATGTCTGAGAAAAGGTTGTGAGCTACAAGGCCACAGGGAGTAGTGGGAACAGCTGTATAAGCAAGCCTATTTTCCAGGTGCCACAGGAGTGTGCTCCAGGCTCCAGGTCATATATGTCAGCAAACAGCAGCCTTCAAACAACACTTCCTTCTCCATGTCCTCCTCCTCCTCCTGTTCCTCTTCCTACACACACTCCT
>JALPQD010000007.1:6603145-6611853 GCA_023101885.1 Typhlomys cinereus | reverse complement strand
ATAATTTCCTTTTTTTTATTAAAAATGTAATTATACATTTAAAAATGTTTTACCAGTTCCCTCCCTCCCCCCTCCTCCCCCCCCGAACCCTCCTCCCCCTCACTCCCTCCCCATCCCCCAGTGCCTCCCCCCCAATTCCCAGAGAGTCCTTTATTGTGTACGCCTGGCTCTCCACTGGGTCCTCCTCTCGATGACATATAAGGACCCAGTGGCATTTCCATAAGCCCTTTCTCTTGTTCCCCTTAAGCATAGGAGCACTACTATAGCTGTCAATCCTTTGCCTCCAGGATCTCGGTGCCCTTAACAGATGCTAGACTTTATGAGGGCAACAGTGCGCTGGACATTGTGCAGGGCATGCAAAGTCCCATTATGATTGCTTTGGCCCCAACTATTGTTGAGAATCTTGCAAATCGTTGTTCCTCCCATCCTTTTGCTCTTACAATCTTACCACCCCCTCTTCCGTAAATGTCCCTGAGCTCCAGGATGGGGAGAGATTAGGCTGGCCTAGTCTATGTGATTGATATAGAGTCTTGAAGTTCTGGATTGTGGTTTGTTGATTTTCTTTTGCAGTTTTGCTGCTCCTGCAATGCCCTTCACTCCATCCTTGCTGGGCACTGTATGTCACCCCCTGGCCAGAGACAAAAAGCTGTTAAACTGAGTCTTGTTATAATAGCACATTCAAGGGTAGATGTAATAAAGTAGGAAACCTCAGTGAGGGAGGGGTCCATCACCCATTTGCAAAATGATTACTTTTTATCTGCTAGACTATATGCCCTCCCCTTCTGGTGAGATCAGGAAAGAATGTCTGAAATGATAATTTTCTAAAGAAACTTAATCTGCAGCTAAGAATAGGGATGAAGTTGAGGGGGAAAATGTTGTTTTCCTTTTTATATATTACATGAATATACAAGATTTACTGTGTTGTCTATGTTAAAGAATATCTCATAGTGTATTATATAAAAAATATATACCATAGAAAAATACTTTCCTTCAAGTATTTCTTTAGCATAGAGTGGAAACAAGAGAAGGTTGAGATCTATCGGGAGATCTCCTTGGAAAATAACTGCATGATATATTCAACAGGAAATTTTGCTGCCCAGATGACTTTCCTGGATATTTGCACTACTATAATTTAAATGTACAATGTCCTAAATGGTCTCATATGTTGAATCTTTAACCTACATGTGATTGTTCATTTCAGAAGCTGGGGTCCAACTGCAGACATTTGGGGATGGATGCAAGATTCTGAAGGACATCCAGGCCAGTCCATTCCTTGTTCTCTCTGATGCCCAGTCACAGTGAGGAGAAGGTACTGCTCTGCCACATGTTCTGGCCACCACCAGGTTGCATCCAAAGTCATGGGTACAGATGACTATTTACAGAAACTTTAAACCAAAATAAATTATTCCTTTTAAGATGCTTTGTCAAATATTTCACCAAGCAGCAGAAAAATAATTAATATATGTGAAATTCAATATGTATCAAAGATTTGAAACGGCCTTTTGCTGTGAAATTTTCCATTCTCTTTCCTGCTCATGCTTTTCTCTCATTACTTGAATTTCTTTCCCTTTTTAAAAAAAAAATTCCAAACAGTAGTGATTTCACTTTTCCTCCAATTTTCTTCCATCACCACTACATTGTGACCCATACAAACAATGCTTTAATATTCTTTTTAAAAGACATTCCATTTATTATGACAGAGAGAAAGAAAGACACATGTGCCATAGTGAATGGGAGGACCATGTCCTGATGTGAGATCTCTCCTTACATTATGTGGACTTTCTGGGGATCAAACTCAGTTTTCAAGATTGCAAGCAGGTATCTTTGCTGATGAGCTATCTTGTCAGTCCCATTGATATTTTTTAATGGTTAAATGGAATCAGTGTCAGAGTATAACAAGGATCTGTAAGAAGATGGAAAAATACAGCCCATACATGTCTTTAATAACTCCATATGATCAACATAATATAATTCCTGGTGGAACACAGTATAAGTACATTTGTCTCTAGATTCCCTGGAAGTGGATAATCTAGACTATGATGTAAATCTGCATAAGGTTTGACTGGGTTAAATATTTAGCAGTTTTAGGATAAAGCAGTTTTCTTGGAGCCAGAAATCAAAAGAGATTGAAGATACTCCTTTCTCTTGATATAAGAAATTAGAGATATTTCATGAACTATTTTGATAATGACTATACTATGCAGGGAATGGTAAAAAGACAAGTCCTCTATTAGACATCTCAGTCTTGTGACTGCAGTCATCTGGCAAGTCACCTGGGAACTAAATGTGCCTCAAATGGGAAATCATTAGTGTTACCAAAGACTTCATAGATTTTCTGGCTGTACAACCTAGATTAACACAGGATTCTTAGGTAGAAAAGATAGCAGTCAGAGTTGAAGTAATGGCTCAAGTGGGTAAAATGCTTGACACACAAGTGTAGAACTGGAGTTTGGATGCCCTACACTGATGCAAACATTAGGTGAGTGTGGCAACCAGTCTGTAATTCTTGTGCTCAGGAGGTAGATAAGGAATTCTCAGAGAACATCGGGTAGCTTGACTATGAGAATTGGTGAGCTCTGGTTCACGTGACAGATTCTCAATATGTAAGTTGGAGAACAATTAAGGAAGACACCCAACACCAACTTCTGGAGCCCATATGCCCATGCACGCAGGTACATATCTATAGGTACCTGAGCACTTGTGCACAGATGTACACTCATAAGCAAACATGGAATTTGACCCAAAAGAAGAATTTAATACAGTGACAGTGTCACCAAATATTCTAGCAGGAGAAAACCCTGGTAAATTGTTATTCATGTTATAAGTGACAATACATTTAAGTTATATCGCTTGCAAAAAGATTTAATAAAATTATCTTAAGCTCATAACTTAACCCAGAGCATTTGGAAGAACACAGGGATTTTATTGACTAATGGTCCATCATGGCAGGAGAGTGACAGTAGAAGCCAAGGAAGCTGGTCATATTGTTTCTCCTCCAGAGTAGAGGCACAAAGCAAAACATATCAGCTTTCTGCCACCTCTATTATATTATCTGATGTATTATTGTATTAGCTGATGTATTATTATATTAGCAAATGCTCTCCATCTTATATAACTGATGAGTGAATGACAGTGAAACTAAAAATATATGCTCCGCTCTTTGTTAACTTACCTCAAAAACATTTAACTTTTAAGTCATAAATTTTGCCCCGTGTTCAGATACTCATTTTATAATATGAAATTCAGCCCAGTATTAAAACTTATAACACAACATTGAAATTTCTCATAGTCCAGCTTCATAGTTCCCATAGTATTTAATAGTTTAATTCAAACATTTTAGAAATCCAAAATTATTTAAATGCAACTCCTGTAAAATAAAAAACAGGTATTTTCAACATATAATTTCATAGTATAAACTTTCTTATTTCAATATCAAAGCTTGATGACATAGCAAAAAACTACCAACTATGACCAGACTTCAACAAGGCAAATATCAAGTCCAATAACTCAAAGTCCATCATCGAGTGTTTGCAATATGTAAAATGATGTGCAGTTCTTCACCTCCAGCTCTGCTGCCTGTATATACATTTTCTCTATTGTCTGGCTCTAATCCATGCTGCACACTTCCTTAATACATATCTCCTGATCCTAGCATATCCAGCAATCCTGGATTTCCCACTGAACCTTTAGGTCATAATTTCAGTGGCCTCTCAGAACCTCACTGCAGTGACTTGAAACATACCACAGAGAGCCAGGACAGAGCTACTCTCTATGACCCGTGAGTTTTGCTTTCCCAACCAGTACCACACAGATGATGCTGCTATGTTCTGCTACAATTTCAGAATGTAGCATGCTCTATCCAGTGACAACTATATCTACTATTTTGTTTAACCCTGGAGAGAAACTTTCCTGAAATGCTACTTTGGAACAGCCAGAAAACACTGCAGGCTAGGCTTTCTGCCTCTAAATAAGTCTGGAAAGTCTCAAAATGGAGACTCCAAGGAAGGAGTTCATCCTTTAGATATCTTTTCCACTATCTTAGTGCAAAACATTAAGTTTTTTCTCAAGTGAAGTAGATCTCTCCATTAAGTGCAGATGCTCCTTTAAACATAAAGCTTGTCAACACAGCTCTCCTCCATCAAAACACATGGGTCCATTGTCTTCAAACTCAGCTTCACGAAATTCCTTATATCCTGCAAAATATCATCAGCCAAACCTATGTATGCACAGTTTCTCTCAGATTATTGGCTTCCAAATTGTGGGGGTCATTAAGCTCTCTCTTAAAAACGTCATAGTTTTATCTAGCCCCACATTTCAAATTCTTCAATGTCTTTTCCATAAAACAGTTAAAAAGGCACAGACCCACATTATCAGGTTTATCACAGGAATGTCCAACCCTTCTCTTACCAATTGGTCCATTGCGTATCTTCATTGCTGTAATAATTATTTGGCCCAAACAATTTAGAGAACGAGAGCTTTTTTTCATGCTCACAATTCCACATTATATTGGTCATAGAAAAATAGTTACCAGTCGAAGCTAAGAGGACTGGTTACACTATATCCACACCAAGAATAGAGGACAAGAACCAATAAAACAATAAATATCAGCTTGTGATCAGCTTTTTCAAAAATGTGAGCTATCTCTGTTTATCTCATCAATCTACCAAAGCAATGGTCCCACCCACTTTGGAACTTGACATATACGTCATGCAAACAGGCAGTCTCCCACAAGCACATTTTAAGGTCAACCTTATCTGAATAATTCTCCATAGGTGTCCCTAGAGATGCATATTGTAATTGTCAAGTTGATGGTCGAAACTACCTTTAACAAATTCTCAATAGCTATTTTTGTTTTCTTGTTGGATCAGTTTTTTAAGCAATTCTCTTAGGTGACAGTTATATTTTACTTGGGTTGAATTGCAGATGTAGGAAGAACAATAAACTGTAAAGACCATTGTGTGGAAATTGACATAACTTAGGATGTTTCTTTTTATAATGTTCAATTTTATTCTGCTCTCCAACCTCATACATTTTTCATGCATATGTGGGGGAAATTGTATGTATCTGCATATTCACGGGTACAATGTTTTGTGTGAGAATACATGAATTTATATTCATGTATGTGGAAGTGACTCACCTTTCTTATAATTTGCATTTGAGGTCTGGAGTTACAAGCATGGCACCATTTCTGACCATCATCTGGGAATTCCAACTATGGTACTTTAGCATGCATGGCAAGTGCTTTAACAGCTGAGGCATCTCCCTAGCCATATTTTATCCACTTTTAGGCATATTTTGCCATTAGTGCTATGTGAGGTTTTCTTTCATATATATGACTTATTGGTCACATATGTGATCATTATGTATAATTTTATTCTGAATACATTTTCCAGTGGCTTTTTTTTGTAGCACTCTTCAAGAATATTACAATGCTTGATAAATACATAACTGGGTCAATTTCAATTTTATTCAGTTATTTTGAACAGCATCTCAATATTATTTTCTATTGATATTGTCATTATAAGTTGCATTAAGTGACATTTTAGACACAATATACAAATACTTGTGTCTTTCACATTTCATCACCATTCTCATGTTCATTTTGCTTAATGTCTCTGTTCTTTGGATTTGGAGTTCACTGAAACAATTGAAATTTATCAATATTAATATTTATTTTATCTATTGGATGTTTGCATAGCATTTTAGTTAAAGAACTTCAAGCTACATCAAGAGATTTCTTAACCAAGAATAAAGAAAAATGTTCATGCTAATACTAAGGATATGAATATACCCAGTTATTTTTACATAATCATCATATTTATCGTTCAAAATAATGATCTTAATGTATGTTACTTCTTGTCATCCTGTTTCCCAAAACTTACTTTCAAATGGTTTTGCCATTATTCTCTAGTATTTTCAACTTTGGCTGCATAGGCTGCTGTGACCCAAATGCTTTTGCTTCTCACAAATTCACATTTTGAAATCCTCACCCTCAAAGTTATACAGTCAGAAGTAGAAGTATGTGTGTGGGGGGGAGTAGGATGGGTTCAGCTATGATAGTTTAGATCTTAAGAGTGCAATTAATATCTTATCAAAACAAAATCTGGAGACAAACTATTGTTTCTACTATGTAAAAGTAAAGTTAGAAAGAAATATAAATAACTCAGAAAATGAGCCTTCACTAGAAATCAGTATAATTAACCACTAATTCATTTTTCAGTCTCCCAAACCTTAAGAGGTTACTTTTACTGATGGTGAGTCAGTCAATCTGTGTTATTTTTATGGTTTTCTAAAAGCTAAAGAATCTCATATTTCCTATCATCTTAATTTATTGAGTCAAACATCTTATATTCAAAATTTATAGATGCTGCTGTCCAAAAAAGGGTAGTATTGCTATTAGGGTTTTGGAGCTTACAGGAAGGACCATAGAGTGTGATATCTGAGTTTGGGTTATTGAGCCATGGTCACTCAGGTTGGCGTCTAGAATAAGTGTTTCTCATCAACTTTGAAGTAAGGATTTGCATGGCTCCAACACAAGATTTAGGTTACTCCAAATTCCATGTTTCAATGTGATATCAGTTTCATGAGGCCTAATGGTCACATATCAAAGAAAATCATGAATTAAAAAAAAAAACACTTTTCAAATACATTTGTAAAAATATCAAGTAGGTGGGTTATAGCTAAGTGGAGGAAAACCTGTCATAGGACTCAGATATTATGTTATGATATTTTTAGTCTTTTCATTTGTGTAAACTAAGGGTGTGGCTATCATTACAAAGGGGTTACCTAACAGTCATGAGAATGTTGGGTTGCATAAAGAAGCTGGTAATAGAGTCCTAAGTGTGCCAGTCCCTTGAGCTATTAAAGTGGGAAAAATTGTCCAAGATAATTTGGCTCTGGACTTGAAGCATTCCAAATTTTCCACATCATTAAAGTTCTAATCAATTGGCATTGCAGGTGCAGCTTTTTACCGGGAACTTTTGTTCACAGTTTGAAGCAAAACTTTGCTAATTATATCACTTACTTGTGTCTTGGGGAAATAAATGCTACTATTCATAAACATGCACAATTTCCAAGCACAGATGGTAGGCTTTGTGTTGGAATAAAATCCCAGGGAGTCTCAGCAGTACCAGGTAACTCCCAAACACTAGTTCTTGGATTTCTGAAATTAGGAGAGAAGACAGAGATTACAGATGTAATTCTATAGCTGCAGAGAGACATGACAGTCCTGAAGGGTTAGCGCTAGTAGTGGAAATATCTTAATCGCTAATAATGCCCAAACTAGACATTATACACATGTTAATCAGAGAAAATAAAACAAAATATTTTTATACTTTTAGTTTTATATATGGATATAATGAATTCATATTTCTATATTATTTATTTATCATATTTATATTATAAATAAATAATATTAATACATTATATTTATATTATAAATATGTTAATTTAAATAAGTTATAGTTACATTATAAATAAATTATATTTATTTCACATCTTAATCTTCCATCTACCATACTCTTCCCATTATAATCCTTCTTGGTTGTGAACTTTCCTCCTATTTTCATGTCTTGTCATGTGTTGTCCACTGAGTTTCGTCGGGGTTGCTTTTGATAACGTGTGCCTGAATACTTCCTGAAGCTTGAATGATAACAGTAAGTATGACTGGATAACGTATCTTCCCTCCCCAGCCCCAATCATCAGCATTAACCCTCAGCAGTCTCTCAGTATGGGACCTCTTGAGTTCTTTGCACTTTTATGATAAAATGTTGACAGGACAAATTCCCAAGGTATTGTTAAAATAAACATTTTCATGGTGAATTCATGGGCACAGTAGCCCTATGATATTCAGAAGATAATGTCTAACCATATATCTGTCACACTCAAGCTCCTAAAATATTTCAAGTACCTCTTTAGGGATGTTCCATATGCCTTGGGATGGATGATCTGTTTATAGGTCCTATTTAGAGAGGAACAAGTTGGTTTTCTGTTTTGATGTGTGTGTGTGTGTATGTGTGTGTGTGTGTGTGTTCATAGAAAATTGCATTGTGTGTGCTTCTGAACTATACATTAGATCTTCTGATCCTTTTGCTTGTAATGCAAAGGCTTAACCAACTCCCAAGAAATTTCTCCATCCTCAGAACAGGTTTTTGTATTAAGGATCAATACAGTAACAAAGAAGCTTCCCATGGCAGAGCATTGGATCTTTCCTGTTTTTCATTTTCAAAACCAACTCTTCTTAATGGGACTCCATTCGCCTTCTCTTCTCTCTTCTTTGAAAACTTCAGAGTCCCAGTCCCTAGAACTAGTATTATGTTACTATGTATACAGGATGTCTTGCAACCTAAAGAGCCATGTATCTGACCTTCAGGAACTCCAGGAGAAAGCGGAAACTTCTCTCAGTGCAGAATCTACTTTACCCCCTTTGAGAACAAAGAAATTCTACTATGTCTGAGGAAGAAAGGTGAGGGCCTCGCCTTGACCTGATCTGCTTAGGCCTCCCTCTAAACTTAAATCTCATTTGAAACTTTAAGGATTCTGGAGATTATATCTCCCTTCCCAACATGGTCATATTGAGTAAACACCTTCTTCAATTTTTACTATCAATTTTTATTCTTATTAATTTAACACATGTTCATTGATGAACTGTGAGCATTATCATACCTGGCTAGGATAACACTAATTGTATGCAAACTGTGGTTAGTCTC
>JALPQD010000007.1:3709355-3888120 GCA_023101885.1 Typhlomys cinereus | reverse complement strand
CCAGACATGCTGGTCTGGCAAGTAAGGATCGTCCCTCTCTCAGCTGCTGTTTGGGCATTATGTGGCCAGTTCCATCAACCCTTGTGTTTGGTTGGTGTGAGCTCTCCTGCTAAGTTGGACAAACAACTATAGTCGAATTGTAAGAAAAAAATAAACCCCTTGTTCCCTTAAGCACTTTTGACTGATTTTATCCACAATGGCAGGTATCTGTGCTGTCCCTGTACCGCCAACACCGGCCCGCTTCGGCCGCTGCCGACATGTACAACCTTACGAAGACGTGGGATGGCAGCTGGGTGTGCCCATGCTACGTGACTGTGATGAGACAGTTTCTGGACATGAGGAGACCTAGCTCCATGAAAATGTCCTGCTCTCTCAGACTCATCTTTATTCTCCAAGGCTCATGGTTTGGCTAGGTACAGCTGAAGTGCTCACCAGAGATCTCTGGGAAATGTCCGGATTTGCCTGGGGGCAGGAGGATTTGCCTGCGGGGCAGGAGGATGCCTGCAGGCAGGGGCAGGAGGATTTGCCTGTGGGCAGGAGGCCTCTCCCAGGGCACAGGCCTACAGCTGTCATGCAGCTGGGTAGCAGCAGGTTGAGGGGACAGCATGCTTCAGTAGAAGGCTTGCCCTGAGTCCTTGGCATGGGAACCTGTGGGACTTGGTCCTGTGTTCTTGGTTAGCCCATCTGGGTGGCAAACCACGCGTCCATGTCCTCCTGTCTGGCCAGCGGACTGGCTTTGATTGGCAGCTCTAGGTGGCAAGCCCACAGCGGAGGGAGGGGCTTGGGCCTGTGACCCTTTCCTTGCATCCTCTGCTCCCCCCCTGCTCTCCAGGGTTTTGGACTCTGAGTGGGAAGAGGCCGTGGGCAGCATCTGCAATGCCATGGCAAAGACAAGGTTAATTCAGCACCTCTGTTGCCAGGGCTGGCATGGCCATGTGTCTCACACTGAGGACACCTGAAATGGGCGCTTGTCTTCTCTTGACTTGAGAAGCTGGAACCCCTGGTGTGGTTGCCAGGAGGGCCATGTCCCTCCGTAGACCTCTCTCTTGGTTTCTGGATCCTTCTTGGCCATCACAGTGTAACTCCATCTCTGCATGGCTCTCTCCTTATGCCTTCATTTTTATGGTTACTGATGTTCATGTGTTTGTATGTCCAGGTGCACACGTGTACGTGTTCTTGTGCTTGCGCTTGTGTGCACGCGTGGGACTAGAAGACACCCTCAGATGTCCTCAGGAAGTGGTCCACTTGCTCTGAGACAGGCCTGCCAGTGTCCCGCAGTGGCCCCGTAGTTCACTCATTAGGCTCAGTTGGCTGCTAGCAAGTTCCAGGGATCTGCACGTCTCATTCCAGCATTTTTACGTGGGTTCTGGGGATCCTTGCGAGGCAAGGGCTTTGCTGACTGAGTGAGCCCCACAGTCCTGCACCCCACTCCCAGCTTCGCTGTGGTCTTGCTTGAGCTAATTTTGAATACTGCAGTGACTGTCTTCTGTTCTCCATGCGGTAGATTTGCAAGACAGATGTGGGCCTGTTTAGGGCAGTTTGCCTGGCCAGCAGCCAGGTGCTCGCATGTGCTTCTAACTTGCTGAGGGCTGCCGTGTGGCATGCAGTTCACACGGGAGAGCATGGCGTGCCTCTCTTACCCA
This sequence comes from Typhlomys cinereus, assembly GCA_023101885.1. Lineage (NCBI taxonomy): Eukaryota > Metazoa > Chordata > Mammalia > Rodentia > Platacanthomyidae > Typhlomys > Typhlomys cinereus. Next base: position 3,886,477 of record JALPQD010000007.1, on the reverse strand, counting down.
CGGCCTCGCGGTGCGCAGCAGGTGCTCGGAACATCGCTGTCCGGGCTTATGAAATCTCCCTCCTCACCCACTTGGTCCCTATGGCCACAGCTGCCCATCTCCCCTCCACACCTGGACACCTTGGCTTTGACCTTCGACTTTCATGTCCCTCCTCTCCACGGTTCCCAGTGTAGGGGCTCAGGGCTCAGACAAACCCAGCTGTTAGACTTGCTCCACCAGGTGGGTGGGCTGCGTTCCTTATCTCTAGACTAACCCTTATCTGACATTCTCAGGGGAGTGAGGGAGAGAGGACGGTGGCTGTGCTCTCTGGGGGCTACTCTCTGGCACTTCTGAAGGTCACCGCCCACCTGGAAGGGCCTGGGGGGAGCGTCCTAATATCTTGTCAAACCAAAGCCACGCATGCGTGCGGACTGACTCGGGACCCTTAGCCATGCCACTGTGATAGATTATAGCAGACTTGCCAGCCCATCTTTAAATCGATCCTCCTACTCCAATTTTTCTATTGACAAAAATTTGTACATTGTTGATAGTTTGGGGCATAAACTGGGACTTTATCCAGTGGGTAATTGTCCCTAAAACTCTTTCTTAAATCTGCAGATTTTTTTCCACTTGCCTCTAGTTTTAGAAATTCCCCCAAAGGTTGTGACTTTTGCAAACCATTTTTTTATTATTATTACAAGAACCCTTTGGGCATTTGGACAAGAGGCTATTTTAAGCCGATGCTCCTTGACATTTCGCTGTGCGCATCGCTTCCGTGAGTCTGACGGCACAGCAGTGACGAGTGTGCGTCCTTCAGGCCTTTGATTCTGACACTGGGCTCAGCCCGTCCGTTTCTCTCTGAAGAATGTGATAAGGCGGCCTCCAGACTCACCCAGTCATCGACGACCCTGGCCAAGTGTGCCGCACTTTCTAACCGCCCAATATCAGCAACAGCTGTGGTCACCGGTCTACCGATTCCTCCGCTCACCCATCTTGGCTTATATATGAGTCTTTCTCCACACCCACACCCAGGAGTCTCTAGTTTTTTCCCCCCATGTTTATTGAATACAAGTTCCCATGACCATCTTTGCCTCCTATTTTTTTTTTTTTGTAGTTTCTGTTTTTTTCCAGGATTCTCTAGTTTCAAACAAGCATATGTGATCCATATCGCTGTAACATTTAACAACTAGGAGTGATGCATTTAGGAATAATTAAAAGGGTATTGAATAAGACGCTAGCCTGGCAAACGGAGTTAGGATTTCCAGAACCCACTCAAAGGCTGAGCAGGCATGGCTGACCCTTGTGACCCCAGGGCTTGGTAGACAAAGACAGGGGATCCCTAGGGCAAGTGGACTGGCTGGCCTAGCTGGTTGGTGAGCTCTGGGTTCGATTGAGAGACCCTGCCTTAGCAATCAAAGAGGAGATGGGCCGAAGAAGACATTCCGTACCAGTCCATGGGGCTTCTTTTATTTTATGCATTCGGCCTCCTTAATGATACACAACCTGCAGAGAACAGGGCCCTCTCCAGACAGGTCTGATGTCGAGGTCAGGAGGGGCTTGAGGATTCTCTCAGGTGGGAATCTATAACTTCACAGTCATTCAGAGTTGAGCGTGAGCACATGAAAATGTTCAGAGGCGGATGCTTCCTGTGTGTGTAAGCCCATTGCTTGGGAGGGTGATACAGGAAGATTGCTAAGCTAGAAGCCGGGGCTTTAGGACTGGCAAGGCAGCCCCATGGCTAGGGTGCCTGCTCGGAAACCTGGTGTCATGAGTTCGACCCCCAGAAGCCCCTGTGGTGGGAGAACTGACTTCTGGACATATCCTCTGACTTTTATCTATGTGCTCTCCTGTGCTCATAAATTTATAAATAATTATAAATACTTTATAAATACTTAAAAGAGTCCGGGGCTTCGTAACAGGTTAGTCCAACCAAGAGCTACATAGCAAAACCCTGCCCCCTCCCAATTTTTTTCTTTTTTTTTTTTTTTAAGTATGGGAGAACATAGTTGCCTTATTGCAAGGTAACTTTGTGTCCCCTGTGCACTGCATTCCTCTTCCTTTTCAGATAGTCGCTGCTTGTCTCTCTGGAGTCCCAAAGGCCAGGGTCAGGGCGTCCAACCACCTGCGTTCCAGAGCTGGTGTGGTCTCCCTCAGCGTTCTTAAGGTCCTAAGTTCAATTCCTGGAACGTATGTAAAAAAAGTCGGGTGTGATGGCATGTGCTGGTGAAATTGGGTGTGAGACGGCATGTGCCGGTCATTCCAGCACAGGAGAGGCAGAGCCAGCTGGATCCTTGGGGCCTGCTGCCAGCCAGTGTAGCCTACGTGATGGGTTCCAGGCCAGTAAAAGATCCAGTCTCAGGGGAAATAAGTGGAGGAATGACACCCAAGGTCACTTATGCAGTCAGCCTCCTTCATGACCCCCACTGGCACGCGTGTTCATACACGACCACACAAAAGTAAGCAAACAGATTTGCTTGCTGAAATTTACATTCTGCATAAACGACATGATGGCAAACCTGGCTCTGACCTTTGCCTTCCCCTGGGGTCAGTAGAGAGAGAGTCAGCTGAAGACACAAGGCAGACACACGGGGCAGGGCTTGGTGACCGTCCAGGGAAGGGGAGAGCTGGGGGCGGGGCCCGGGGCTGTGTTCCGTCAGATCAGACCTGAGCGGGTTCCCAGTGTACCTTAGAGATCAGAGCCACGAGGCTTCCCCAGGGGCACATGGCTCCAGGGCTCAGGAGAAGAAAATGGAGGTCAGAGCAGCCAATCAGCCTGCTGTGCGGTGAGTCTGGAGCCAAGCTCCGCCCTGCGCAGAGTGGAGGGGCTGAGCCTGCAGCCAGGCTCCGCCCTGCACAGAATGGAGGGGCTGAGCCTGCAGCCAGGCTCCGCCCTGCGCAGAATGGAGGGGCTGAGCCTGCAGCCAGGCTCCGCCCTGCGCAGAACGAGGGGCTGAGCCTGCAGCCAGGCTCCGCCCTGCGCAGAATGGAGGGGCTGAGCCTGCAGCCAGGCTCTGCCCTGCGCAGAGTGGCGGGCCTGGCCCATCTCCTCAGCTCTGTGTCTGGTCTCCTTGAAACTGACCAGGAACGGAGCAGAGGCCACTGTGGGCAGCGGGTCGGCTTCATGCGCCTCATCTGAGCGTGACCTCTGGGGTGGGGGGGCGTTCATGCATTCTCTCCCGTTAGCCTCCCAGGACAGTGGAGAATGGAGGTCACATGTCAGCTGCAGGGAGAGTCTTCTGGGGACAGGCTGAGAGCCCTCCTGAGGGCTGCAAAGTGCTCTCTGATGCTGTTGCGCTGGCCTCCCACGCTGCACCGCGGTCTGTCTGAACATCCTCTTCCCGCACAGGTCGGCATGACCTCCTCGTCTGGGGCGGGTTTGGCCTTGCTGCAGGATCTTATCACGGCTTCTCAAGCCATGCTTTCCAAAACACATCACTCATCTGCTCAAGTGGAGGCTGGATGGCTGCCCGGGGCCGACAAGCCTGCCCACCCCTCTCTCCCCCTTTCTCCCCCTCTTTCCCTCTCTCAAAGCCCCGACTGCATTGGACAGCTGAGCACCCAGCTGAGAACTTGACTTCTGGAGCGTCGGGAGCCGAGAGGGGGTGACAGAGAGAAACATTCTGGCAGTAGCAGTGGTGGCAAAAGTCAGGTGGGTGGGATGCGGGGAAGCGGTGGTCTCCTTGCTTTTATTCACTGACCGCCCCCCTCCTCTGGTCTGGACTGGAATTACAATCTGCACCTTCAAAGTGTGGAAGGAGCTTTGGTCTTAGAAATCACAGCAGACTTCTGAATGCGTGGAAGGACAGCTGGGGACGGGTTCCTGTCCCACATAGTCCAACGTGACTCCTGATATGCGGAGGCTCCCCTGAGCTCACCCCCACATGACTTAATGGCCTTAAACATTACCGTGTATTTTAACAGGCGTCTCAGACAAATTCTGGTTACATGCCTGCTTCCGCTCTGAATGAGGACCTTCTCCTTACCCCCCTTCCTCACTGACTAGCAACATTTGCACTCCAGCCCTGACCTCATCCCGGCTCTGATTGGGAAACTTTGTATCTCGTGTGGTTCCTTGTCTTTCTGAGCGCTGCTCTGTGCGGGGACCGGTGACTTCCCTGTGGCTGGAAGAGCTTCTAAAGACTGAGGTTTGCTGTGTCTCAGGTCAGGCCTGCCCTCAGCTTCCACCAGCCCTTGCTTTCTTCCTGAGCCAGGCTCTCGTGTGTGAGCCTGACCTCAGACTTGCTTTGTAGTCGAGGCTGGCCTTGAACTCCTGATCCTTCCGCTCCCACCTCTCAAGTGCTGGGAGTGACGCCCTGCACCATCAGGCTGGCAGAGATCACTTTGATATTTCAGCTTATCTTGCTCTAGTGAAGACACGCCCTGCAGGGGCTTAGGTTATGAGAATTCATTCTTCAAACTCTTTTGAGCATGTACGTATTTGTGGTGGGTACACGTGTACCAAACTTGCAGGAGTTCTTCTCTCCTTCCACCATTGGTCTCTAGGATCAAGCTCAGGGCATCAGTGAGAAGCGCCCAGCGTGGTGAGCTGGCCCTGCACTCTAGTTTTATGAATGGTCTTACACATGTCATCAGCTTCTCCGCAGTCTTCTTTGTAACCCGGCCCTTCGTGAGACCGGGGGGCACATGTTTTCTGCCTTCATGTCACTAGCCTCTGCATGGGAGGATAACAGGGGACACAGAGTACAGAGATCTCCTTGCAGGACTTGGGGGAGGCTGCGCGGCACCGTGGCTCAGGGGGATCGCTAGTGATGTCATCTTGGCTTCTCGACACCTGTGAGCTTCGGTTTGCTCAATAGGAAGCAAGAATTTTAGAGACGATTATGTGAAGTGCTAAATGTTTGTGTGTGTGTGTTGCATGTACATGTGTCTGTCTGCCTCGTCTTTGAGGCAGGGTCTTTGAGGCAGGGTCTTTGAGGCAGGGTCTTTGAGGCAGGGTCTTTGAGGCAGGGTCTCTTGTTGTCTTGGCACTCACTGAGTCAGCTGGGGTGACCACCCAGCAGGTTGTAGGGATCCTCTTGTCTGTGCCTTTCCAGCACTTGAGTTGAAGCATGGGCACCATGACTGGTTTTTTTTTTTTAACAGGGACTTTGGGACTTGAACTCAGGTCCTTATGTTTGCAAGGCAAGTACTTACCTCCTGAGCCATCTCCCCAGCCCCTGAGATAGTCTTATGCTCCGCAGTTGTGTCTTCCTCTCTTTCCTTGTTCCCTAAAGGTGACGTGTTCAATGATTTCAGTGTATTCTTCTGTTAATTTTCTTGATATGATTAAATACCCCGCTGTGTAGGTCTTTATTTTTGAGGTCTAGATATTCATTTGTTACTATTCTCATACAGAAGACTAGAATTTTGCTCTTTCATGTGTGCTGTGTTTTCTCTACATATCTCTGCACCCAGAAATAATATTGTCACTTACAATTTTCAAAGCTTGATTCAATACCTGCATTAGTGTGAAGATGTAAACACCGTCTTTGAGCCACATTGCATAATTTTGGTTTTGGTTTTTCCCCCTGACATTAGCAGTTGCTTCCTCTTTGTCTGCGTTTCACACTGTTTATCTGGTGGGCTAAACAAAATGATGAAGAGCTAAGTGCTAATTGTCCTCTTATCAGACAGGAAGTGGCTTATCAGTTCTTCAAGGAAGACTCCCCCACATCCCCTTCTCCCACTTTTCTCAAAGTAATTTCTGTTATGAAGTCTCATATAAGGAACCTGGTAAATGTCAGAGACCGTTCCAAATGGCTGTTTTTCATAGTGGTTTGGATAAAAGCAATGGCAACTGTGGGACGATGCCCTCATGAGGGATGGCGGATGTTGGAAGTGTCTGTGAACTCATCCCAGAGCAGAGCTGGGCACTGGGTAAACAGCCCGTCTGTCTCCGCCCTCCCCAACATTGCCCTCCGCGTCGCAGGGCCTCGCACACTCATTCACTTTGGAAGCATGAATCCAGGCAGCCAGGCGCTGGGCTGGGCTCCGGAGATCCTGTAATAAACAAAACAGATGTGGCCTTTGCCCTCTGGAGTTCCTGGTCTTGTCTGAAGACAGACGCTGAAGTAGGGATCGCTGGTGAGATGGGCTGTGGGAAGGAAATGCACAGGCCGGCCGGGGTGGGCGTGCCCCTGCCCCAGAAGCTACCACCACTGTTCTGCTGAGCTAGCATTCGAGACAGACTGCCCAAGGGTCTCATGATGGCCCCCCCCAGAACTGTCTCCCCTCCTTTGATTGTTTTTTGAGTATTAACCTTTTTGTAAACATCTGTGCAATGGATGCGCAAAATCTCATCGGTCTTCTCAGGGTGTGGAGTCACTTTCAAGCAGGCTTCATTATCTAGAGAGCAGGAGTTGAGGTTGTGCTGCGCGTTGCCGGCCTTCTCTACCTGGGAAACGGTCTTGAATTCGTGTTTTCGCTGCTGTGTCTGAAGAACAGGTCCCAAACCCCCAGGGGCACTGTTCTGGTGAGGGGGTTTTCCTCACAGGTGGACATGCCTCCATCACCGTGCATCTGCTCCAAACTCACCACAGAACGGTCTTAGGGCAACGTTGCCTTCCACGTGTATCCAGTGGAGGCAAGAATTAGGAAGCAGTCTCCAGCAGAAGCATTTCCGGGATTCTCTGTTCCCTTCCTTTCTCCGCGTGATGGACACGGTCCTAGAAGGAGACAGAGGCTCAGGCTGGATGATGGTTTTGATCTCTGTCCAGTGGGCAATCCTATGGCAAGAGTCCGCCTGTTCCTAGGGAAAGTTCTGGTACCATGCCCTCAGGAAACGATATGTGTGTGCCAAGGGATGTAGCGCAGTGGCAGAGTGCTTGCCTAGCACGCGCCCGACTCTGGTTCAATTCTAAGCACTGCAAATAAATGATTTAATTTTTAAGAAGCTTCCTCACTTAAAAGCAGGGTTAACAGAACCAGATACGATGGCTTGTCACTGCTTTACCCGCATGATGTGGCTAAGGCAATTCAAGACTAGCCTGGACTCTACAGTGAGCCTAGCCTACAGACTCGCAACCCTGTTTTAAGGACAAAAAGCCCAAACAACACAGAAAGTGCTAACAACAGCAGCAACAACAATTAACAACGACAAGAAGAAGCATATGAGGAAATGAAAATCAGCCAGAAATGGGCTTAATTATGCTGCCTCCCCAGTAAGATCTTTAAGAAGGTAAAATGAGAAGCTATGTACAAAGATTATTTTTTCTGACAGGAAGATACTTGTCCTAAAAGAATTGCCAGAGAACTTATTTAGAAGTCGTTTGGTAATTAGAATGAGTGGAGGATTGCTTCCTGGTGAGGTCCCTCCCCCAACGCGAGCAGACGCACCTTCCCTGCCTGCGCCGCGCCTTTCATTCTGTGATGACTGGATCCCCTTTCTCCTTGAGTTGCTTGGTACAGAACCAGAAGAGCAACCGGCAGAGCCGGTCCAGCCCTTTGCTTGTGAGGATGCCGTCTCCACAGCTTACCACGTGAACGGTGCTCCCCACGGCTGTGCACGGCCTTGTGTTACTAACAGGAGGACATTTGATGAACCTATGACAACACTTGTCTGACAGTTTTGTGCAGTAAAAAAACTCACAAACAGCAAACAGGAAGCAGGTGATAACACTCGGTCTGACAGTTACGTACAGTAACTCAACAAACAACACAAGCAGCAGCTGCAATAGCCACCAACCAGTCATTGCAAAAATAAATTATACAATGAAAAATCACGTAACTATGAAAACCAGTTACTGACAGACAGAGGCAACATTTTGTGTGAATCTCAGGAGCATTATATTAAGACAAAAAAAAATCCCAGTTATACAAAATTTCTGCGATAGGAATCCTTCCAGAACAAAGAAAGGCTGCATGACAGGAAAGGATACAGTGATGTGATGGGGAAAAGGGGTGTGTGTGACTTGGCTTAGTCAGTATCCAAATGCACGAGTGACTCCCAGAGCATGGGGGGGACAAAGATGTAAAAGAGGGTGTTTAGGACAAAGCCCCGTTATGTTTGGGGTTCAATCTTTGGACATAAATCCACTGGGCCTGCGCTGGTATGAAATGAAGCTGCACCCCAAGGAAAGCCTGGGGGGGTCTCCTGCTGTGCACAGAGGCCTCCCAGGACCCATCCACAGTGTGGTCCACTTATGCAAACTGGACATGGGGACCTTGAAAAGTTGAGTTAAATGCTAACTCCTAGCTCTAGCCTGCTTCTGCCGAAAGAGATTCTGCATTTAAACAGACCTATTCCTGTGCGCTATTAAAGTTGATCTTTGCAAAATACAGGAGAAAAAGCTTAACGAAGCCTGTGTTAAATTTGAAGTGACACAACCCAAACCAAAATTTAAATGCTCAGAAATTGGCATTATAAGAAATACTCTCTCTTGACTCAAATTGGGGCAATCTGAATGTCCCCAGAAAACTTTTCCAAAGAGTTTAGAAAACAAGTGTACAATCAAAATAAACACACACACATACACGAAACAGCAAACTTCAGGTAACTGTTTTGGATTGCAAGTGAAGATCAGTTTAATGTTCAAACCATCTGATAAAATAACCATTTAGAAACTGAAAAGTAATTTTCTTCAAGTGAAAAACTTAGTGACAGTTATGGCAAAGACTCTGGGCCATGGAGAGGGACCAGGATAGAATAAGACACGAAGTTCAGGGCTGTGTTCATCTGAGAAGCGTAGCTTGGGAGGCGTGCGAGGGGGGCTTCTACAGAGTCAGGGTGGGCTTGTGACTGCAGGCGGGACCGGGGCCTTCGCTGTACGGAGAGTCTTTGTGAATTCAGAGCACTGCATGTCTCTCTTGTATCTCCTCAAGTTCATCATGTGCGGGTTTTGAAAAAAAAAGGAGGCTGAAATGAGAGACGCAGCAGGACCAGGGCTGCTCTGGACGGAAAGGGAAGCTTGGAGCTTCTCCTAAGCTTTTAGCTTTTGTGCGAAGATCCACCGTAAACTACGGCAGTGAAAAAAAAAAAACATAAAAAGCAACACGGAGTAATGGGTCATTCTGACCTAGAACCACAAAGTGCTTCGTATCCGGGAGGCTGATGTGGGGAGTCACAGCCCCAAGCCGAGCCTCTTGTTCATGACAAGCCTCCCGGTGGGCTTGTGTGTCTGCATGGGAAGCACTGCCTCTTCCGAAAGGTGGGTGCATGTGTCCTTGGTTAGCAGTGGAGGGGGCGGGTCCTGTCACAGGTGTAAGGTCTGGGGCCACAGGCCCATGTCTTACTCATTTCCTGTAAACTATCTTCTTTGAACACCTGCGATTTTATTTATTTCTGTGAGAGAGTAGTCATTTCATATAAACTATCTTCATTGAGAGCCTGTGTTTTTATTATGTGTGTGTGTAAGAAAGAGAGAGAGAGAGAGAGAGACAGAGACAGAGACAGAGACAGAGACAGAGACAGAGACAGAGAGACAAGAGGTTACAGGACGACTTACACAAGTCAGTTTTCTTCTTCCACCCTGTGGGATTTGGGGGCTTGAACCCGGGTCTCCAGGTTTTGGAGCAGGTCCCTGACTCACTGAGCTGCCTGGCCAGCCCCTTTGCCCAGGTTTCTCCAAAGTTCTTTGGGATCTTGCTACCATTTAAAACCTTCCAACAACCTTATGTTAAGGGCATTTTAAGTCTCGTTTTACTGAGAAAATGAAGTCTCTGGGAAGTTGTCCCCTAAATGTTTGAGTGAATGAGGAATGAACGAAAACCCCAATGATGAGACAGACAGAAAGGAGAGACTGACTGACGTGGATCCAAAGAGCTGGTCCACAGTCAGGAGGTCTTGTACCTCCAATGACTCCTCCATTTTCAGTCCAAACTTGAGGTTAATAGGGAGAGGGGATCTCAGTGCAGGCAAATGATACAAGATAGACAAGGGACTATGTTGACGGCCAGTGAGAGCTCACTGGTCTTTAAAAAGAAAAGGATGAACACTGTGGGTGCCCACTGCTAGATCTGACGTCACCCCGCTTGACCCTCTGAGGAGCTGAGCTCAGGCATCCGCCTCAGATCACTCGGTAACAGTGGGCGTGAGAAGGCTGGGCCGGGAACCGGGGTGCAGGAGCCTCAGGCTTCCCCAAAGACGAGTTCCTCTTCCGTAACCAAGGCCAGCAGCAGTGGCCGTTTCGTCATTTATGTTTGGCCTCTGTTATGCATTAGGCAGAGGAAATAAAGCCAAATGATAATCAAACTTTTTTCAGAGCCCTAAAAACCCAGAAATGGATCTCACCCCAAGAAGATATCCCAATTTGGTCTAGGTAGGCGGGAAGCCAGGCAGCTGCTGAAAGTTTGGGGTAAGTTTAGGTGTGGCTGGGGGTGCAAGTCAGAGGTAGACACCATATTTTTCAAGCCTGAGTCAGCGTGTCATGTGCCTCCCCTTTGCCCCTCACATGGATCATAATCTTTTTCTTTTTTTAGCATTTATTTATTTATTATTTACGGACAGGGTCTCCTATACACCAGGCTAGCCCTAAACTCATAGGCAGCATCTGAGCTTCTTGCCTCGATCTCCAGTGTTAGGATGGCAGACTTTGCAACATCACACCCAGTTCATGCCTTGCTGGACCTCGAACTCAGGGCTTTGGGCGTGCCAGGTAAGCTTTAGCGTGCATGCAAAAGACAGACGTGTGGTCAGCTGTGTTGTGACCTGACGCATATTCTTCAAGGTCGTTTCACCATGCAAGATTGTGTGGTGAGAACCGCAAGGTGTGTGGGGGCGGGGCTAGGGACACGACGTCAAACACTTCGTCACCGACAGTGTACAAAGCGCAGCCCAGTTCTGCACATGTGCAAATGCTGAAGGAAAACACGAGCTCTCCAATAGACCCGAGACGCCGCCTTGAAGTCTTGCACGTGTGTGTGTGTGGGGAGCACAGGAAGGGCAGAGCCTCATGTCACTGTGGAGTGTGGAGGAGGGGTCGGTGGCTTTCCGTGGGAAGTTCTTACACCCTGCGTGCAGGGCCGGTGGGTGTTGAGGTGTCTTCATGCACCCTTATTTTTGTGTGTTCCTGAGTGGCCCCGTCCAGTCGAGTGTCACTTCGGCCCACTTGCCTCAGGACACATCGCTCCTAAGCACGTGTGCAACCAGCTCACAAAGTGTTCTGTGTGCTCTTCGCATGTCAGCATAAGGTGAAATCCACGGCTGCAAGGCAAGCAGCACAGCAGAACTGACTAAGGAGATGACGAGTGAGTGAAACTCCCACTGCGCGTGGGACGTGGGCGGCTTTGCCTCCCAGCTCCCCCACGCAGCTCTGTGGTTTTCGCAAAACATTCCCTGTTAAAACAACTTTTTCTTTCTTTCTTTTTTAAACTTGATCGTAACTCTGAAAGGCGACCTCAGGAGAGGTCAGTACAGTGTGGAGTTACAAGTCCTTTGTCAGAGTAGATCCTTAAGTGTGTGTTTATTTGCTGGTCTCCTCCCTCCTGCTGTACTTCTGGAAGAGAAGGACATCTCTCTCCCTCTCTGTTCCCGCTGCCCACAGCCCACGAAATCTGCAGGCTTGTAATATGTAGCCTGAGAATAGCTGTCTGAAGTGTTTTGGCTGCTTCAGCTTTTTTCTTTCTTCCTTAGTGAAAGGCAGGCATTTCCTTACAGAGCTCTTGTAAACGCCTTGTACATATGTATCACTTATTTCCAGTGCTCTGGCTGAGCCCCTCTGGCGGGGGGACAGCGAGGCACACGAGGGTCACTGCTCTAGAGATAAAGGCAGGCGGGAGAACAGCAGCGCGGCAGAGGAAGAAGCACCGACTCCTGTTCAGGGACAGAAGCGTGGCCATCACCCCGTCAACGGGGCATGTGACGTGGGTGTTGAGGGCTGAGTAGAAGTTCAAGTCATGAGTGGAGAGTCAGGGCTTTCCAGCAGGGGCAGGAGTCGCCCTGTCCAGCACGTTCCTGCCGAGCTTCAGCCCCCTAGGGATCCAGAGACCTCTCAGGGCCGCTGAGGCGTGACTAGTTGTTAATGGTGCGAATCACAGTCGCTAGCGCATTCTGCTGAGTCAGCAGAGGCGCAGCAGCAGCAGCAGCAGCAGCAGCAGCAGCAGCAGCAGCAGCATCAGCTTCCGAGCATCGCTTCCAGTCTTTGTGGTCAGTGAGGAAGAGGAAAGGCCGACATCGCACCTCAGGTGCTTTGCTGGCTGCCAGCCTGGGACGGTAATGCTGGGGCCATGTTGGCCAGGGCAGAAGAGCGTCCACATTGGAGAAGACAGGGGCTCACTCAGGAGAGCCTCAGCACCCCAGCAGCTCCGGGAGGGGGATGAAGGGGTGGGGGGCAGCATCCTCCGCAGCACCCGCGGGGGGATGGGGATGCAGCACCCCCAGCAGCCCGGCAGGAGGCAGCCTCTTTGTCCTCCTGTGTCCGGGTGCCGTCTGCCTGGCGCAGGCTGTCTGACACACCGAGGAGGCTCAGACCCTTCAAAGCCAGTGTGGCCTGGCCGACGTTCTCCTCGTGACAAGGACGACTCCAGCAGCTTCGGAAGTGAGCAGGGTCCAGCAGACGAGCGAGCGCACAGACAGCCTCGGGCTCGCTCACGCGGAGGCAAGGAGAGCCCAGCACTTCCCGATTTCTGTTCATTTGTTTCCAGGATAAAAGGTTAGTCGGCTGTGACTGCTGCTGGAACCCAGGTCCATCCAGCGCTACATGTGCCAGGAACCGCCGTAAACACCTTCCTTGCACCAAGTCACCAGATCCACGCAACTCCCCTGAGAAGTTGGTTCTCTCAGACTGGGTTTCAGATCTGGGAAACGGAGGCATCTGCAAGTGGAGTTGTGTTTATCTGAGAGAGGAGGGAACCTCGCTCCACAGACAGAAACACGGCCAAACAGGCCGCAGGATGCCAACTGCTGAACCTGAGTTGGACAAGGTTGGACGTTTAGTAAGTCGAGATAAAAGTCCAAACTTGGACTCAGGGTCCATCTTGGACAAGCTCTGTGGCTTAAAGTTTTCAGTATTAGAATGAGTATATTACAATATGTCAGATTATAGCACATGCATGTATAATTATAAGGACTTTAGTTCTCTTTGTAGCACTGGGAATTGAGTGGAGGGTCATAGGCGTGCCAGGCAAGCCCGCTGCCCCTCAGCCCTAAGACTGTGCTCCTTAGAGGGTCTTCCCGGGTGCGTGTGGCTTTGCGGTTGTGCGTGCTGTGGACTGCCAGACGTTCCTCTTTGATGAGCATCTGTGGCACCCAGTTTCCCACCATAGCCGAGGGCTGTGGCAGAAGGCGCAGGCGCTGGAGGTGTGGCGATCCTTCTCCGTCCTCCACCAGAGAGAAGCAAATGTCCTGTGGCCCCCGGCAGCAGCCTGTAGTAGCTTCAAGCCTCTGGAAGCACCCTCAAGCAAGACCACCAGGGGCCGCTGCCTCACACTCTCCTGCTGGATGTTGGGGTGCCTGCTGCGCCCAAGAATTACTGGAAGCTCTTGGCTGATTCGAGCATCAGCAAGAAGGATTCAGTTTTTCACTCTTTGTCACCCAAGGTAATTGACATTGAAACCTCTGAGTTGTGTTCAAGTCACGTGGCAAGAAGAAATGAATGCGATTAAACTATTTAGCACAAATGCCGCGATTTCTCAGTTCCCTTCCTTCCTTGGTTTGGAGTCCTAATTTCATACGAGTCTCTTACACCAGGAATGTATAGAAGGGTATGCCAGTTCGATAGGTAGGTGTCACCTTGACCACCTCAGCCTGAGCTCTGGACACATTTATGAGGAACCAGTAGTGAAGGCAAACCCTACGCATGCCTCCCGGGCAGGAGGATGAGATGGGGTGACTGGTGCAGGAAGCCAGCTTTCTTCAGCTCGCTTTGGAGTGTTTCTGTCTGGCGGTGAGGTTTGCTGCTCTGTCAACAATCCTTGGATGTGGTGTGGCTAGTGCTCTTGGCTCCTGGTGTTGTTATGAGCTCTCCTGCCAAGTACTAAGCACTGTAACTGAGAATTGTGAGAAAGAATAAGACCCCTTTGCTCTAAGCTCTAAGCTCTTTGGTCCTGATGTATCAGCAGCGCGCAGGCAAACAGCAGCAAGAGGTCTGGAGGATTTCCATCAGAACGTGGTTTCGCTGAAGAGTTTGCGATACACCCCTGTGAGTCTCAAGGGGACTTCCAGTGGGGGTGTGGGGCACACGCTCAGGAGTGGCACCCCAGGACACTGGTTACTTCTGGGTCTTACGCAGTGCTGTATCTGGGGTCCCCAGGAAGCCCCTCAGTGCTGAGGTCATGCATAGCCCTTTGTTCTCTGCCCAGCGTACTGGGCTTTGTGCTTCAAGTATGCGGCTCGTGCATTGCTGAGAGAAGACCAGACGGATTGCCTGGGGGTGCACAGAAAGGTTGTCTTGGACCTGAGGGGTGAGTCCCGTGACCCGCTAGCTCTTCAGTTCTAAGAACGTGTGACCTCATGGCCGTGGCCAAATCACCCGACAGGCACCTGGCAGATGCCGCTTTGTGAGCGACAGCCCCTGCCAGTCCCTCTCCTTCCTGTGGGTTGCAGCCGCCGGAGCGATACCAACTCTGACAGCTGTCTGCATGGTCTGCACGGGCCAGTCTGCTTCTCTGGGGAACATCCTGGAGCCACATGTTAGCTCGACCCGGCTCAGCGCCGTGCAGCCGGGCGGAAAGGACGATTGCTCCACCTCTCCTTGCATCTTGTGCCCTGTCTGTTCGCCAGAGATCAAAGGCATGGTTGGTGGGGGAGACAAGAGACCCTGCATGCTCCCTGACCTCGCTGGAACTCCCCTGAACCTGGCTGACTGGTGCATTGACAGACTGACGTGACCAGCTGTCTGTAAGATGTGGCGGATTCAACGCTGGGAATTCAGCACCTGCTCTGGATGTTAGAGATGTCTGCGTTGGATTCTGCTTATTGGCTTTTGCTTGTTAAGCAAAGCATCTGCTAATGAAGGTTAGGAAGCCCCCTCGATAAACTGTATCCCTTCCGCTGCTTGGGATGACGCCTGAGGAGGTGGCTGATCCCTCCGCATAAGCAGATGCGAGGGCAGCCTGGGAACTGATATAGGGAGAGGTTGAGGGGACACATTTTGGACTCTGGTCCTGAGAGCTGTCTTCCAGAACTTTCTTCCCCAGCTTTGTTCTTTGTGACTAGAGCAGAATTGCTACTTGCTTTGAATCATCCTGGCTTTCTCTGAACAGATGTCTGCATAGGCTCGCTGGGTAGCTCAGCTTGGGGTGGGGGAGGAAAGGAACAGGACTGGGGGGTGCTGCTGTGCTGCCCGCGAGCACTCATCACCCTCCCAGCCCCCTCTGTGAAGTTTATGAAGCACCTGTGAAGTTTATGAGTTCCTCCGGGTGAGATCAGGGAATCTGCATTAGAATGCCCTGTTTCCTGCCAAAGCGTTTATAGGGTGTTGTTCTGCAGTTTAATGCCTTTATTGCCACATCATATATTTGGGGCTCAGCTACTGCTATGGTCTTGGAGCCTGGTTCTTTTCAGGGAAGCCCGTGAGCGCATCCTCAGAGGGTCCTGCTTTGGCCTCTTCTCACAACCTTTGGATTTACTGGAATTAAGTTCCTTGCTATGCATGTTGACTGGGGAATGTGTCTTGTTAGAATTTGCTCAGAGGGAGCTTGGAAGAATCAGTGGCGGCTGAAGTTTGGGGCACCGTAGTGAGGCTGAGGTGTATCTCTGGCCCTGCGGCTGGCTCGGATGCCCTCACCTGTGGCCCTGGAAGGTCCAGATGGGCAGGGCAAGCAGGAAGAATGGGCGGGACAGGAAGGTGCCCAGGTGGCTGGGCATCACCATGCCCCAGAGGGAGGAATGGACTGCACATCTTTTTCTTTCACGTGCTCCTTTCGGACCACGATAGGAATAAGAAACAGCAAGGTTTGTTGTCCTACAAGGGAGGGGGTTAGCCCAAAGGCTTTCTGGACAACATCCTAGAGCCTAAATTATGACCCAGGCGCGCTCATCGAAGCACTGGGCTTTGGGGTCTGCTTCTGGAAGCACCCAGACAGGGCACGCCACATCTCTTCAGCCCTCGTGCCCCTCTCTTCCCCTCCTTCCTCCTCCGAGAGTCAGTGTTTGAGGCCACAGCCTCCTAGCACTTAGCATGTAAGTGCCGTCTCAAAATAAGATGGACAACAGTAAGGGAGGACACGTGACATCAACCTCTGGCCTCAATATGCATGCGCCCACACAGGAGCATGCGCCCACACAGGAGCATGCGCCCACACAGGAGCATGCGCCCACACATGCATGTGCACACACGTAACACAGTTTTATTGGGCTCTAAGTGTGAAGAGACTGCTTGTCCAGGATACACCTGGCTTCGATGTCTGAACATGCTTAGTGTCTTTAGGCCACTGTCCAGACAACTCAGCATGTCCAACCTTTCGACTTTGCAATACGATGTTGACACTACGACAATCTTGTCAAAGACCACATAGTCAGGTTACAAAGAGAAATCGTGAAAGAGATCTAACGGTTCAGATAGGTTGATGATCGTGCCAGCCTGCATGCACAGCCGTCCTGCCTCTGTGTGGCCCGTGGCTGCACGTTGGGCACACCTGCAGAAGTCCATTGGAATGTCGTGACCTTCTATAAAACTGGGAAGCGGCCTGTTACAACTAGAACAGGGGCTAGAAAGAAACGAGGGGATACAGGAGTAACTTTGAGCCCAGGGAGGCCTGAGAGGCTGGTGCGCCTGGTTTAAACGTGAGGGGATCGTTTGAAAAGAGACCCTCAGTTCAAGGGTAGGCATGAGCTGTCAGCCCCGCTGTCCCAGCCTTATCGCCGTAGTTCCTTGGAGCGCGGGGACGGAAGGCACAGGGCATTGTGGGATTAAATCCCCCGAGGCTCTGGAATGCTGTGCAGCCTTGGAGTCCCGAGCTGGCCTGGCTCAGGGTCACTTCCCCCGGGACTCTGGGCCATGCTGTCAGACCACCAAGGCCTTTGGAACCCTTATTTTTGTTTTCCTTTTAAATATAAGCTGCCGTTTTGTTGGCAAGTGCATGTGGGTTTTTTTTTTTTTTTTGCCTTGATTTTATCTATTTCAAAATATGTTCTCTCTTGTGCAACAAGAATTTCATTCTGGTTTTTACTAAAAGCACCTTCGAGGTCATCATAGACTCTATTTCCTTTCTTACGTGTCTGTAAAGATTTTTGACATATGAATGTGATTCCATATCAAAGCCAGTGATATTTGCTGTAACTTGCATTGTTTTTCTTACTCTTGGGAGTAAACAAAAAGCCCTACTGTGTTTTCCAAGAGATTTTCAAATATCAGCTCAGTACCAGAGTTAACATACACGCACGTGCCATCTTCCATACTGTGGCACTTTTGGGTTATTGTGTTAGGTTGGGCAGTTAAATACTATGCTTGTGTCTGGGTTGTTATTTTTATGACTCTCTTGGTATTTTATCACCATTATGGATTACTTTTGACATGCAGAATAAGCTGCATGCATTTACAGAGCTGTAAGAGAGTATATTTAATGAGCCTTGTTTTTAGCTGACCAAGGACTGAACGCATGGATCCATAAAACTGATGAAAGTGGTCAATAGATATATAATCTTCCATTTTAATGAATGTAAATTGAAGTAAAAAGTTAAACGCTGCTGTAGGCTTTCAAGTGGAAGGCAGCTCTTCCCTTCTCCCATTTCCACCTGTTCCTACTCTCTAGAAGTAACTGGTCAGCTCTGTATTCTTTTCTCCTTTTGGAAATTTATCTCCATTTCCAAATAACACTTCATGCCATGGTTTTGTTTCCAGACCATTTTTTAATTCTTTAAAAATTAAAAAAAAAAAAAGGGGTTGGAGAGATGGCTCAGGAGTTAAGACTCTGCCTAGAAAGCAGAAGGTTCTGAGTTCAGATCCCAAGTCCCATGTAAAAACACCAGATGGGAATTGGCGGCGGTGGCCTGCACTTCTGGCCCTGGTGGGTGGAGCCTGGGAAATCTCAAGCAAATCAAGGAGGTAGAAGCAATCCAGGATGATTCCCGAGATTGGTCCTCTACAGGGACACCCAGTCCCCCCCCAAAAAAATTAAAAAATATTCTGTCTATTCATGAGACAGAATGTGTGTGTGTGTGTGTGTGTGTGTGTGTGTGTGTGACTTCACAAGACAGAGAGCATATGTATGACTTCATATTTGCTAATTTACTTAATTTTCCAGTGGCTTCTTGAGAAATGAATCTTGGAAGGTAATTTTTTAATAATATTTATTATTATTATTTCCGCTCATACAAACTTAATAGGTACACCGGTTCCCTCCCTCCTTCTTCCTCCCCTCACCTCCCTGCTCCCCCTCCCCTCCCTCTCCCTCCCCATCCACCAGCGCCTCCCCCCCCAATCCCCGGAGAATCCTTTAATGTGCATGCCAGACTCTCCTCTGGGCCCTCCTCTCTGATGATGTATAAGGACCCAGTGGCTTTTCCCTGAACCCTTTCCTGTGTTCCCCTTAAGCATAGGAACACTACTATGACTGTCAATTCCTTGCCTCCAAGGATCTTGGTGCCTTTAGCAAATGCTAGACTTTATGGGGTCAAAGGGCATGCAAAGTCCAATTATGATTGCTTCGGCCCTAACTTGTGTGGAGTATCTCGCATAGCATTGTTCCTCCCATCCTTGTGCTCTTACAATCTTACCGCCCCCTCTTCCGCAAATTTCCCTGAGCTTCAGAATGGGGAGAGATTAGGCTGGCCTGGTTCTAGGTGGTTGATATAGAGTCTCTGAAGTTCTGGATTATGGTTCGTTGATTTTCTTTTGCAGTTTTGCTGTTCCTGCAATGCCCTTCACTTCATCCTGATGGGTATTGTATTTCACCCCCTGGTCAGAGATAAAAAGCTGTTAAACTAGAGTCTTGTTATAAGAGTATATTTAAAGGTAGATGTAATAAAAGTAGAAAACCACAGTGAGGGAGGGGTTAATCACCCATTTGCAAAATGGTTACTTTCTATCAGGCAGCCTATATGCCCTCCTCTTCTGGTGAGATCATACCCCCTCAGTTGTAAATGATCAGGAAGGAAAGTCTGTGAACTTAACCAGATGTCTCATTACTTACTTGCAGTCCTTGATGGAGGCCTATTTTCTCTGCTGTAACATGGTCCTCTCTCTTGGAAGGTCATTTTTTTGGAGAACTTGCCTTCTCAAAATGCGTTCTCTTGTACCTTCGGACTGTGATTTGGCTGGGTACAGAATTCTAGGTAGGAAGTGATTTTCCTGCAGAGCTTCAAGAACATTACCTCATTGTTTCTGCTGTCCGGATCACCGTTGAGAAAGAAGTCATTATGGACACTCGAAGTCCTAGAATGTGGCAATTTTTTAAATCCCTGGTAAAATCTCATGGTGATGTACCTTTTCTTTGTATTGTGCCAGGTCCTTTACAGTCTGGAAATTTCTATTCTTCAGTTCTGGGAAGTTTTTCTAGATAATTTCTTGGGGACTATCATTCCCTCCTTTTTTGGTTCTTTCTTCCTGGAATTCTCTCTCTAATAGAAATTATTAGTACTACTTCTGAAATTGTGTCTTTTTAGAATTTTTATTTATTTATTTAAGAAAACAGATGGGGGGGGAGAGAGAGATAAAGTTTGAAAAAGGAGCACTCATCTACCATGTGGGCTTCCGGGGATTGAACTCAGGTCTCCAGGCTTGCAATAGGCCCCTTACCCACGGAGCCATCTCTCTAGTCCCCTTCCTGGGGCTCTTATTGGGATTCGGAGATTAATCTCCAAAGTTTCTCCCCACCCTCCACCACCTCTCAGGATTTATTTTCTAGCTTGGCCGTAGAACATAGGCATGAAAAGAGAACGCATTCTCTGCGTGTCTGTCGGAGCCTGCCAAGCCATCATCGGAACTGCCTTTTTCAAGTGGAAAAATAAAGGGTGACTCAGCGCACAGACATTCTGGACGCATTTGTGAGGTGTCAGGGCAGCGTGGCCCAGAGTAGCTGGTTTTGCTCTTATCTTGGAAGTCATGTGGCAGGAATAGAGTGTAATAAAAACCCAGCTTTCTTACCTTTCCTGCTCTTCGGTTCTCTTCCCTGTTGCCTGCGAGCCGCCTGTGGGGGTTCTTGTTTCTGTTCCCCAAGCAGCTTAGTACAGTGCACTCTTGGTTCCTGCACATTTTGAAGCCTCTTGTTCTTGTGTGGCCACAGCATCCCTCCAGAACTTTTGGACTTTTCTCATACGTTGTGCTTTTTCCTTTAGTCTTGTTTTTTTTTTTTTTCATGTATGTATGCATGCATGAGCTCGTGTGTGTGTGTGTGTGTGTGTGTGTGTGTGTGTGTGTGCATGTGGGGGAGTGCACATGTGTACAGGAGGACACTTGAGTGTGTGTCCCTGTGGAGGCCCAAGGGTGACAACAGGAACCATCCGGCTTGCTTGACCTCCTTACTGCAGTGCTCCCTGGCCTGGACCCTTCTCCCTTAGACCCCCCCATGGTTCCTTCCTAGTTTCCTGGCCTTATGCACCCCTCTATGTACCCCTATCTCCTCATGAGCTTCCTGACTGCCTTTTTCTGGCTCTTTCTCAAATGTGATTCTTACAGATTTGCTAAAAATGCCCCCCCCACACACACACACTTCCTCTGCCTCTGGCATCTCCTGTGGATCTCTGTGTGTTTTGTCATCTGTTTTTATCTGAAATGCTCGTCTCATGGGAATGCCGGGCATTAGCTAGAAATGAATGGCCTTGGAGACCACCAGGCACTGTGTCGGACCCTTTCCCACACGGTCTCTTTTCTTGCCTGCATTGACCAGTCTAAGCGCCCATTGCTCAGGTGAGCACACGGAGACCCAGCGAGCCAAGCTCTGGGCGTGGCCCAGGCTCCCTGAGCCAAGGAGGGCTGTGTTTCCAGGCTGCTTCTGCTCTGCTCGGCAGGCCTCAGAGTCCGTGGCTGGACTGCATCTGCACCAGCTTTGGGAGGAGCGGCCCTGAGCCGTGGGTGAGGGCACTGGGCACCTGCCTTAGGATCTTGGCAGCAGGAGACATGGTGATGTGTGGCCAGAATGGGGTGGAGAAGGACAACTTGGTTCCAGGAGGTTCCAGGAGGTTCCAGGAGGTCTTACGCCATTGACTTCAGTGTGTGAGGCCCTGGGCATTTGTACATTTTATTTTATTTTACGTGTGTGTGTGTGTGTGTGTGTGTGTGTGTGTGTGTGTGTGTGTGTGAGGGCACTTGAGCATATGTGCCTGTGGAGGCCCGAGGTGAGACTGGAATCATCTTGGACTGCTCTTCCACCTTACTGCTTTGTTCTGGGGATCCCCAGGCTCCGCTTTCCAGCGCTGGAATCGCAGATCACTGCCGTATCCTCCTGTTTACATGGGACCCGAACTCAGGTCCTTTTCCTTGCAAGGCAAAGGCTTTAGCCCCTGGGGCTCCCCAATACCCCTGAGCAGTTTGTAAGCCATTAGCGCCTGACCCCAAACCAGGCTGTCTGGGCCTTTGCTTCCTCACAGTCGAGTGCGGGATTCTCAGGAGCGCAGAGCCAGCCGTGGCTTCGTGTGGTCCGGTCCTGTGTGTAAGGCAGGGCATGTGTGGAAAGTGTCCACATGATTTGGTCGTGGCTCAGGAGAGAGAACAAATCAGGCCGCGACGTTCCGTGGCATCCCCGTGGCTGTTTGTGGTGCTTGTCTGCCAAGGCGCCTTCGCTGCATGTCATCTGAAGTGTCCTCGGACAAGGACTGGCGTAATGTCCGCTCGCTGTCCGCTTGTGGACATTGGAACTGTTGACACTTACGCAGGTTGCAGGAGTAGGGCCCTGTGTTCTTGAGAGTGCATGATTTTTCTCCTTTTGCTCCATGCATTTCTCCCTCCCCAGCCTTCCTCCTTCCATCTCTTTTCTTTCCACAAGTGCTTCTCCGGGAGATGCAGCCCCAGGATTGATTTATCACTAGTGAGGTGCTGCTGAGTGGAACAGTCACCCATCTCGCCTGAAGTGGGGAAGATGTCCAAGCCCAGCACTCAGCCGTCAGGATCTGTCCTGCTCTGTGCACCTTAGGGATCCATCGGGCCTGATTCCGGAGCTCTCTGGGTGCTGCTTACCAACCTGCCCTCTGAGAGGCTGATGGGCGCTGGGCAGGTGCAGCTGTGGCTGAGAGAAGCCCCTTCCTGTGCGCTTGACATTCACAGAAGGATGCTTCCAGCTAGGGGACGTTTGTGACTTCTTATAGTGGCAGCTTAGGTGGGCCATCCTTGAAATGAACACCAGGCAACGGTCCCCCAAGGTGACCAGTGACCCTTCATGCGTGTCTTGAAGTGTGCAGCAGGCAGATGGGGGCAGGGACCAGAACCTTTTCTTTCCTGTGTGGTACTGACCGCTGACCTTTCCACGTCCAGCACTTCTCCCTTTATTGGGGGGAGTTTCCAAAGGACTGTGACAGCTCATTTTGCCGGCTGTTCCGGGGCTCAGTAGGCAGCATTATTACTGCAGGCAGGAAGTGGTTAATGGGGGTCCTCACGCAGCTAGAAGAGAAAGGCTATGTTCCCCACAAGAGAGGCAGGAAATCCACCAAACGCACCCTCATTTCCCCCTGTGGAGGGAATCAGAGCTGCTTCAGCCCCTGCCGATGTCTGTCGAAAGGGAAAGGAGGCTCGGGGCCAACAGGGGTGGGTGAGAGTTGGCTGGTGGCAAAGTTGGGCTTGTACCGCGCGTGCGCTCAAGGTTGCTGCAGATGGAGGCCAGGAGCGCCTGTCTTGAGTCTCCCCCCGCCCGTAGCATTCCATGTCTTTCTCCAATTCCAAGTCACTTTAACCAAAATGGAGACCTTATGCCGGCTGTAGAGATGTAGAAGCCAGGCACGGTGGTACGGTCTGTCACCCCAGAGGCGGATATGGGAGGATCTGAAATTCAAGGGCGAGTTCAAGGCCAGCCTGGGCTACGTGAGACCCTGTTCCCCCATTCTCCCCCCAAATAAATAGAAAGTAAAGAAGGAACGAATGAAGACTGCTTTATCCTCAGCGTGTCAGAGCCAGGAGTGTCCAGGGGACCGTGTGGCCTCAAGTATCTTCATGTTCAGAGGATACGAAGAGTCAAGGCGACGAAGGAGGGAAATACAAACGAAAAGCTACCATTAATGTAAAGGACTATAAATGGAGAAACCATGAGGAAGGGCCAGGGCGTCTGAGTAGAGGGAAATGTATAGCTAGTGGGAAATGCTTGGATATCAGATTCACCCCCCAAAGTATTTTAAAAACATCTGTCAGAGCGATGAGGGAAAAGCTTGGGTAAGAGAAAAAAATAAATTGTATTGTAGTGTGACTGGAAGTCTGAATTCAGTTTATGTCTTCATTTCCCAGAGTTCTGAAGAGAATTAAACGTGTGTGTGTGTATGTGAGTGTGTATATGTGTGTATCTGAGTGTGTGTGAGGGAGTATGTGTGTGAGTGTGTGAGTGTGTGTGAGTGTGTGTGTGTATAAAAACATATCACAGTGGCAGAGTTGGGGCTGCAACTCAGCAGTAGAGTGAGTGCATTACTGTTTAGGGTCCCTGGGTTTGAGCCCCAGCACTGCAAGCCAGCAAACACCTATAGACACGCAAATAAATGATCCTAGTGGTCCTAGCTCACGGCACAACACAGGTGATTGGAATTGGTGCTAAGGGAGGCGGCTGCTGGCAGAGGGGCCACACCGAGTACTTCCCTTTGTGTGACGGACAGAACAAGCAATCTGCAGGACTTGGGGAGCTTCCGCGGTGGGGGTTTCCTTTTAGGGTGATGGATGCTTCAAAGTGATTATGCAGTTGTGCACAAAATTGTCAACATTCTAAGACCCAATGACTTGGGTACTTTGGTATGTGAATTATATCTCACTTAAGTTGCCTTAGGGGGGGAAATCAGATTATCTTGGGAGATAGAATATCAGTGATTTTCCTCTTGTTTTCCTAGTCATTCTGAGATGTTCCGTATTACTTGTGTAATGGAGACGTTCAGTAAGTTAAAACACATTCTAAAGGAAGAATACTAAGAGCCAGCATTTCACCAAGAGTCACTGTGCTGCAGTGTGCTAGCTGCCTCCTGGGGTCCTAAGACTGAGACTGTGGTCTGTGGCTGTCACAGATATGAATGTGACAGCCTCACTCATGGGAAATGACATGTCGTTTGTCTGCGGACTGAGAGGCACAATCGCATATCTGGTAAACACGGGGATGGCTCAGCGGTAGTTGCTAAACCAGAGAGAGAGAGAGAGAGGGAGGGGGAGAGAGAGAGAGAGAGAGAGAGAGAGAGAGAGAGAGAGAGAGAGAGAGAGAGAGTTGTTAGTTATATAACTTCCTGTAATTGCCCACGGTAGCTGTAGGGGGCTGGGCAGAGCCTCCCTCTCCCGTCTGGGCTGAGCAGAGGCCAGTAGCTCTCCTTCCTTGTCCCTGACTCACGTCCTCTGGGCTTTTTGTGTCCAGGCAGCTCTTCTCGTCAAAACTAGAAAAGCTGAAATAAATGCCATTGTGAACGGGAGACTCTGTCCTTCCATCTTTGAAGATGGGCAATTCCTACGCCGGCCAGCTGAAGACCACGCGCTTCGAGGAGGTTCTGCACAACTCCATCGAGGCCTCCCTGCGCTCCAACAACCTGGTGCCCCGGCCCGTCTTCTCCCAGCTCTACCTGGAGGTGGAGCAGCAGCTGTCCTCTCTGGAAGGTAGGGCTCCCCTCTGGAAGGTAGGGCTCCCCTCTGGAAGGTAGGGCTCCCCTCTGGAAGGTAGGGCGTGAGCGCGTCTCGCGTGGCGTTTCTGTGACCGTTAGAAGAAAAAGTCGCATGTGAAATCTTGCTTGACAAAACTTGATTGTATCTGTCAGGTCAAAAGGAATGAAATAATTGTTGGATTTATGGGAGCCAGGGAAAGGTGGCTCTCCTGAAAGGATTATTTGTACCCTTACGAAGAAAGTTTGACACTTCCTTGAAAAGTGAAACGTTCAGCATGTGTCCGACCCTCAGCTGTGATTCTTTCTCTTTTTCCTGTGATTTATGGCCTTATCTTTGCAAAAGAGACTAGAGGTAGTTTCTCTTAGTGGTAGTAGGTACGAGAGATTTCTAGAAATTTTAAAAACATAGCAAACCTTTATGAATTTAGTATGTACCAATAACTAATGTGTGAAGATGAATTAGGATCTTCTTTATTCAGGTAATACACACACACACACTCACGCAACACACACACATGCACATACATGCGTATACACGTGCACACACACGCACACACACAACACACATGCACACAACATACACACATGTGCGCACACACATACACACGCGCACCCACACACACATACACACATGCACACACATGCACACACCCACACCCACACTAATGTTAAATGGCCACACATTTTCATGTCCAAGGTAAGCCCGACACAATCCACCTGATGAGATGGCTGCTGTTTCCCAGGCCCTTCACTTGAAACGCCAACTTCAGCATCTTCCTAGATAGCAAGGGCTGCTGTTTAAAGTGAAAGAATTGTCTTTGAAAAGAATGCAAGCAGTGTGCCAACCTGCGCTGTGTTGCTGTATAAATGCCTGGGTGCGTGCACTGTGGGCAGAGGTGGGTGGGTGTTGGGGGAGTGGTGTGGAAAGAAAACGGAGATGCCGGGGCACTTAGTTCTGGACGTCCGAGTCCTCATTCCTCTGGGAGGCCCTCGTGGGCATTCTGAGCCCGCTCAGTGAACAGATAGGTTGGTGAAGGACTTGGAAGAACTGAGTTAGTCTAGGAGAAGCCAGAATGAAATCAAAGCCATGAATGAGGAAACCTTGAACTCCTGTAGTATTCACCCAGAAAGCGCCTTTTTCTTTTTGCATAAGAACCACCACCTGTGGCATTATGGGGTGCTGAGAAGTCACTAGAGAATATTTCCTAGCCGATGGGCTTTTGTGAGATATGCACCCCACGGTCATCCGTCACTACAAGTCTCTGTACCCGTTGGTGTCTGGACACGGAACCTGGGAAGAGGGACCCGCTGGCTGTTCCCCTCTTCCCCTCCCTGTCGCCTGCTCTGGATGAGCGGGAAAGACGCTGGGAAGATGGTACAGGGCTGCTCACAAAGGGACACAGTGCATCAGGGAGCCCCTGAGCCCCCCTTGGCTCCTGCTGCCACCGAGGGTCTCTGACCGGCCTGGCCGACTCGTCCCCTGCAGGGGAAGCTACATCTTCTCAGAAGCTTATCGCTGTTGGGCAGGTAGCGTTTCTCAGGGACCCCTCGGCTCCTGCTCCCCATCTGGGTGGACTCTGGAGCCCAGGCCTCTCCCAGTGCTTCACCTCCGAACCCCCCCAGCCCTAGGGAAGGCACGGGGGCACATGAGGTTCAGCCCTTGGGTGCCGGGTGTCCCAGGCTCTTTGACAGTTACCGATAGGTTTGCCGAGCCGCGAGAGGTGGGAAGACTGGACGTAACCCCCTCTCTGTTTTCTGCATCGAGCGACCCAGAGCCACCATCACCCAAGAGATTTTCGTTTCTCTGGTGCGGGAGCCTAGGCTGAGTCGACACTGGGACTCAGGAAACAGGGGTCACTAAATGTCACCATAAACCCTGGAATCTTCTGCGTTGTAAACCTCGGAGCAGACAGGCATGTCCAGCCCGTGTGTTTTGTCTGCCTTCCCTTCCCGCGGCGGGGTCTCTTATCTGATCGCTGGCTTCCTGACAGATGCCTTCACCCGGACGTGCTTAGGCCAGGATGCCCGCAGCATCAAACCCAGGATCTGATAACTTTATGTATTTGTGAGGGCGATTTAGCGATAACCTGATTGCTTTGTTCTTTGAATTAGGGCTCTTGCCACCCCCACCCCCTCTTAGGGGAAAACCCTTTTACACATTTCTGACTTTGAAAGTGAGACCAGTAAGACACTAGGGTGGAGGCCAATTCGCTCCTTAGACAGGGTGCGGGCAAATTCCTAAAGTCTCTGCTCAGTGTGTCTAAGACTGCTTCTCGTGGAAAGAAAAGAGAATTGAATGTTGAAGCCAAGGCCTCCTGGGTCTGGAGTGGGGGAAGGGGAGCAGCAGGGTCCCCCGATCCTGTGTTTCTATTTCCAGGCTAAGCCCCCAACCCGACGGCTTTGTCTAAGGCTACTTTCGCCCTGCGCGGAGGCCTCAGTAAACAGTTTAGTCTGCTTCTCTTGTGCTGACTGAGCTGCCTGTCGAAGTCCTCAAAGTCCGGAATGTCTGCTGCGACCTCTGACCTTTGTAATCCTTCTTGGTGCAGTTGAGATCCCCTCCCCCTTTAAGACCCTCTTCTCTTGGCCGTGAGTGTGCCCGGATGCCTATTCTTTTGGCTTAGGAGAATAACACACAACCTTTCCAGGTGCTCCTGGACTGCTTGGGGGGGGGCATTCATTTTTGTCTTGCTGGGGGGGGGTCTTGTGTCCCTTTCCACTGAGGTTGCTGTACATCACCCCTCCCCACCCCCCCACCCCCCCACCCCCGCTCTGAGTCTCTGCAGAGCTGTCTCAGAGCCTAATGCTCTCCTTGCGACAGGGCTCCGTGGGGACCTGTACTGTGCCTGGTCTTAAAGTCACGGGGCTCTCAGACCTGCTCCTGTGTGAAGGTGGAAGAAGCCGAGAGTGAGGCAGGGGGCTCCTCCCCCCTCCCTGCGTGTTCTGGTGTTCGTGGTCTCCTCCTCCCACCTCGTGTCTGTCCTCAGCCCACCGCGACCAAGACAGCAGGAAGGTTTGCTGGCCTCCTGCTAGGACCATCTCAAAGGCAGGGTCCCTGAAGCCCACGTCCCCAGCAGCTCTCGCAGAGTTCAGTCACATCCGGAACACGCGGAGGCGCTGCCCTTGCCTGTGGAGAGGACCCAGCCCGCAGGGACCTGAGGTCACCCGGCAGCCACCTGATTTGAAGTAGGATCCGGTGCACAGAGAGGGTTCCCCGGTGGCCACACAGACGGCAGCGACCCAAGTTCTGAAACTCGACTTCCGGATTCCTGATCCGGCTCTTCTGATGCTCTTCATCCTTTGCCTGAAACCCCTGAATGGGGGAGCGTGTGGATATGGGTCAAAAAAAAGTAGGAGGCGTGAGAGGAACCAGCAATGGGAAAGGAGACAGCCTTATTCTACCCCGATGTATTTAAGGACACTTATCCTTAATAATATCCTTAAGTAATAACTTACCCCACTGAGACATCTGCGTGCCACGCGTGAGGTCTGTAGGCACATGTTGCTTAAAGACATTAGGGAAGAATTCCACTCAAACTTTGAGGGAGAAGAATCAATCAATTCTTATACCATCCTGCCTTCTCCAGTCATGCAGCGAATAAGGTCTGACTGTGTGCTCAGAGCTGTGGGCTGACTGTGTGCACAGAGCCGCAGGGAGCTCTTTTCTCAGCGCAGCTCCTTCTGACTGAGTGCCGGGAAGTCAGAGAGCAACACCCACCATTGCTCAGCTGTTGAAAGCTCCGGCCGGTGTTTCTTTGTCTGTAGTGTGGATGCGTGTACACGGCGATTCGTCTCACACAGCTGTGCTTGGGTACGGGCCTAGTGCTCCGTCAAGCCGTGGCAAACCCTTCGCATCTGCCCAGATATGTGCAGCCGGGGTGGATGGAAGAGAAGGGACTTGAAGCTTGAGTCCTGCACCCTGTAACCTTTGCGGATCATGTAGCCTGAGGGAGTCTCGGCTTCTCCATCCAGCGGAGCAGGGGAGGCCCAGCTTCCATGCGCTGCCCGGGACCAGCGAGCCGCACAGTGGGGAAGGTTCTCTGAGCCTCCCAGAGGGGGTGCTCCTTCATGGTTAGCCTAGGTCCTCCTCAAGGTCCTCGTCCTTGTGGAGTCTGACGGACGCTCTGGGGCCCCGTGGTGGCTTCCTTACGTGTCATCTCTCTCCTCTCCCACACCCAGGCAGCAGCCGTGTGGACAACGAGGAGGAAGAGGAAGAGGGGGAAGGAGGGTTGGATTCTAGCAGTCCCCCAAATGCCTACCAACTGCCGCCTGCACCTGAAGGCTGCTGTACCACAGACGGTAAGATTCTGCCAGCCCCTGCCCAGACTCCTCAGCGGGTCCACCATCAGCGTGTGCTCCGGGGGGTCATCTTTGCCCGCCCTGGGCCCCTGAGCTGTGAACTGGGGCTGGGGGCCCCCCTTAGGATACCGGACCCTGCGTCGTCTCACATTCCCTCGGCCACTATCGAGAACCTCCACCGCAGCCCGGCGTGGGACCCGGGCCCTCCCCGTTCCTTGCCAGCTGTTCGCAGCAGCCAGAACACGCTTTGCCCGCGTAGATCATGCCTGCCGGCGCGGGCTCTCGGCGTGGTGTCTGTGCAGTGTCTTGCCACTGTGCCTTCAGCTCTATAGAGCAGCTGAGGCCAGAGGTGCGACGCAAGCTCTCAGCCCACTGGTGACAGGAACGAGAGCGCTGGGCCGGACGGGGCGGTGTCCTGCGACGACCGCCCGTGAGGGACGCTCGGTGTGCCGAGTGCTGGGCCAGCAAGCAGGGCCACAGGGAGCCGGAGCAAGGCTCTGGGTGAAGGGAGCGTTTCAGGAAGGCTTCCTGGTGAAGGGGTCCTTCCTCTGGGTTCTGGAGGGTTGGTCGGGGTGCACTGATGGGCGGGCAGCCTGGGGAACTGCCGACAGACGGAACAGGCAGCTCCGGGGCACAATGCAGGTGGCTGGGGTTTGGGGTGCCAGAGGCCGGGGATTAGAGGGTGATCAGATGGAGGCCTCATGCACCCCCAGCTCCACATACCCAAGGCCCCACGCACCCCTAGGCCCCTCACACCCCGAGGCCCCGTGCACCTCAAGGCCCCATGTACCCCAAGACCCAACACCCCCCCAAGGCCCCTCACACCCCCAGGCCCCATGTACCCTGAGGCCCCACCAGGCTCCAAATACCCTCAGGCCCCAGGCATCCTGAGGTATTGGGCACCCCCAGGCCCCATACACCCTCAGGCTCTGGGCTCCCTGAGACCTTCACTTGACCCTGAGCCTCAGCCCTGGCAGTGACGGGGCCTGGGTCGCCCTGGGAACTCAGTGTAGCCCCTGCTTTCGGACAGAAACGCCCAGTGTCCCTCATGGCGGTCATACTGCGGCTTTCATGAGGCTCCCAAGCGGCCTTGGAAGCACCTTCCCCAGTGTGTGGTGAGAGGCACCCCTCGCTGGCACAGCCTGGCCCCGTCCCGGAGACACGGGAGGAAGAAAGGGTCTTTAAGATTCTCTGGGGGCCTTGCGTGGTCCCTGTGGCTCACAGCACAGCAGCCCCGGAGGGCAGCTCAGCCTCACCTTGACCGAGACCTTGGGGAGGGCCAAGCTCACCCCAGCCTTTCCCGTCTTCCTCTTTCCTGCCATGGTTTTGGGAGCTTACTTTTGGGCAGGAAACGTATGTGACGCTTTATGATCCGAAAGGTCTGCAAGTGCATAGCCCGAGAGTGCGTGTGCCCTCCTGGCCTGGATCCTCCGCCTCCCCCACAGCGTGGCACTGAATACGGGGTGACTCCTGATGGGCTGTCACCTCAAGTTATCGTTCCCCAGCCATCCACTGTCACCTCCAGCCATCATTATCTCGAACCATTTTCCTGTCGCCTCTCATTTGTGTCTTAGCAAGTGGCACACGCAGATGCCCACTGTGTGATCATCATAACGACTGCGCTGTAACTCTCAGAGGCAATGCATGCCAAGTCCTTGCCCAGAGGTCAAGCTTGTGCCCAGCCGGCCCGCGGTGTCCCCGTTCCCCAGGTTCTAGGGGGCCTGGGCCGTGTGTGAGTCCTGGCCGCCTCTCCACCTTTCCCAGGCTTCTGCCAGGCTGGGAAGGACCTGCGTCTCGTCTCCATTTCCAGCGAGCCCATCGAGGTGCCTGCCGGCTTCCTCCTGGTGGGGGCCAAGTCCCCCAGCCTGCCAGGCCACCTCCTGGTGTGCGCGGTAGACAAGCGGTTCCTGCCGGATGACAACGGCCACAACGCCCTGCTGGGTGAGTCTCTCTCTCTCTCTCTCTCTCTCTCTCTCTCTCTCTCTCTCTCTCTCTCTCCTCCGCGCTCTGCCTGTAGATGGGTGGAGAGGGGACCGCTCGCCTTTTGTGGTCGATGTCCTGGTGGGATGGAAGGAAAAGGGGAGTTACTTTAATGACGCCTGGCTGGGGGTGTGGGGAGACAGCTTGGTGGGCAAGGCGCTTGCGTCCTCTGCTTGAGGACCGAGTTCCATCGCCAGAATCCATGTGAAAAAAGCCAGGGGTTAAAGTCTTTGCCTCACCCCAGATCCCATGTGAAAACGCAGGGTGGAAACGGCGGCGGCCTGCAGTCCTGACCCTGAGACGCCGGTCCTGGGAAGCCCCAGAGCAAAGCAGTAAGGAGGTAGAGCAGTCCAGGCGGATTCCTGATGCCACCTTCAGGTCTCTACAGGCACACTCACTCAAGTGCCCTCTGGCACACACACATACATGTAAATGCCTCTTGCACACATGCGCACGCGTGCACACACACACACATGAAAAAAAAAAAAGGCCAGGTGTGATAGAGAGCATGCTTACAATCCCACACTGGGGAGGCAGAGACAGATGTCCATTCAGCCTCGCTTGCTCAGGGAGCCTAAGCTAATGAGAGACCCTCTCTCCAAAGAAGGTAAATGGCTCCTGAGAGATAACATTTGAAGTTGACCTTGGGGCTCCATGTATATGGACACACAAACACACACACACACACTTATACTTATACACATATATACACACACATAAACACACATACACAAACACACATATACACACATGCACATACAAACACCCATACACACATACACAAACACACACATATACACACATGCACATACAAACACCCATACACACATACACAAACACACACATATACACACATGGACATACATAAACAGATACAAACACACACACAAACACATATATACACACATATACACAAACACACATACACACACATAAACACATACAAACACATATAAACACACACAAACACATACATACGCACATACACAAACACACATATACACACATACACACATAAATACATACAAACACATACATACACACATATACACAAACACACACATATACACACATGCACACACAAACACAAATACATGAACATACACAAACATACACAAACACACAAACATATATACACAAACACACACATACACAAACACACACATACACAAATACACAAATATATACACACATACATACATACATACATACATACATGCACACGCATATACACACATGCACATACAAACACCCATACACACATACACAAACACATATACACACATACACACATAAATACATACAAACACATAATACACACATATACGCAAACACACACATACACAAACACACACATACACAAACACACACATATACACATGCACACACAAACACAAATACATGAACATACACAAACATACACAAACATACAAACATATATACACAAACACACACATACACAAACACATACATATATACACATATATACACACATACACAAACACATACATATACACACATACACACACAAACACATACAAACACACATACACAAATACACAAATATACACACACACAAACACACATACACAAATACACAAACATACACACACACAAACACACATACACAAACATACATATACAAAAACACACACACATGTACACACAAACACACACACACACATACACACACACACACACACACACACACACACACACACACACACACACACACAAACACATACGAATAAAAGGCCTGACTGGCTGGCTGCTTTCCTGTAGAAAAACCGAGTTTTCCGACTCGTTCTTCAAGCCTTCCCTCGGCCAGGAAGGGGTCCCAAACCCAGCTTAAACATTTTCGGAAGTGCTTGGAGAACCCAGCGGGCAGGAGACAGGAGAGGTGCGCCTAGACTCCGGCAGCCCCTCTAGCTAACCTCCCGTTGATTGACAGCAGCTGTGGAGGGGTGGCGTCTATGACGCCATTTCTGTAGGTGGGTTTGGCTTGTCGGTGAACTTGCCCGAGAAGACAGTGGGGACCCAAGTCCAAGTCCGGGCCTCAGGCTCTCCCCTCTCCTCTCTGCGCCCCTGGGCCGAGGTCGATGCGTTCGTTGTTCCATCTTGGCCTGATCTTTCAAACATTACTGACGCGCTAAGGTCGTGTGTGACTCAGTGTGGCGACAAGGCCAGACTGTCCGCCACGTGTTCGGATGACATGCGCCTTGCTGTGGGTAAGTTTCTATTCCGTGTGCTCCTCCATGGTACACAGCCCCAGGACTCAGCCTGAAGCTCTGAGATCAAGTCCTGCGTCTGCCCACAGGCCTCTCTATTTCCTCCTGGTCCCCTTGTCCCTATAGCTGGGAGGGGGGCTCTGCAGGCTGCCTTGGGCAGTCTGTTCTTTGCTGGTGCCTTGGGTGTGATCCTTAGCGGGCATCTCCTTTGGAGAACAGCTGTGTATTGAAAAGCTTAGCGATGATCTGTTTTCACGGGGAGCCTTGGGCGAAGTCCTCACTGCAGAAATGAGTTTGTAGGAATTCGTGGGACCAACTTCTGGGTTAAGAAACTTTGCCACCTCTTGTGCTTGCTTCGGCAGCACTTATACTAAAGTTGGGATGACACAGAGAAGATTAGCATGGTCCTTGCACAAGGATAGCATGCAAATCGTGAAGCGTTCCATCTTAGAAAAAAGAAGAAAGAGAAGAAAACTTATCACCATCTCTTATGTCCCACACACTCACAACCCTGAACTCTAGCTCTGCGTTCCTTCTGGGGGCAGGAGGAGTCACAGCAGGGGGTATTTCCTGACCACATTGCTGACACCTCCGTGCACTACCAAGACAGGCATGAGGGCTGAAAGGAAGAGAGAGCGAGGCTGTCCCCAGAGATGAGCAAGGACGTTCCCGCTGTGGTGTCCTTAGCCTAGGGCACCTACTGAGGGGCTCCCCGCGAATCCCAGGGATCCTCTCTGCCTCAGAGACCAGCTTTCTCCCCTCTCCACCGGACACAGAGGGTGGGGGATGCCGGGGCCTCTCATGGGCTGCGTCTGAGTGGTAGCGCAGGCGGTTTTGTTGGCATTCCATCCCTTCGTGAGTGTGAAGGTGCAGGGCAGTAAGGCAGGAAGGTTGAGCTGTGGAGACAAGAATCTTCCAGCTCATACCCCTCCTCCCTCCTTCCCCCCTCCCTCCCCAAGTCTGGCTCCTCTTGGGGTGGCCGGAGTGCTCAGGAAGCAGGAGCCGTGTTAATTGCTCACAAAAAATCACCCACAAGGAGGAACAAGGGCTGGCTGGTAATAGCCGGTGTTTTGTCCTTTGAAAATAACTTTATGTTCTCAGCGTGCACACTTAGCACTGTGTAGATTTCCTGCCATTAACCCAGATGACTGCCGGGGATAAGGGGGTCCCTTAAGCCCCTGCAGTGGCTGGGCTCAGCTGCAGTTAGTAACCTATAAAGGGCAGGCTGTGGAACATCGTGGGGGAAGCGAAGGCTTTGGGAGAATTGTTCTGGCGACTTTGAATCACCGCGGGATTTAGTCTAAGCAAGCAGAAAGCTGAAATCTACGTGCGCTTCAGTCTTTTTCCTTTGTCAACGGTTCATCTAAGTTGGCTGGTAGCTTAGACATCAGAAAAGGAAATATATCCCCACTCCCAGAACGTTCACTCCTTAAGAGAAAATGGGTCCTTTGTTCAGTTAGCAAGTAATTCAGCATATCTTTGTTGAATGTATAAACTCAGACTGAATGCTGGAAGCTCAGTTATGCCTGGGGACCCCGCCCTACCCTCAGGAGCTCCCTGTATGGCATGGAGATGGGAACTGCGCCATCTCATGGGGCCACAGCAATAGGCAGTCAGTAAATCTTTTTTTTTTTAGTTGTTTTGAGACCTGGTCTCATGACCCCAGGCTGGTCTGGAGCTGTGAGTTTCCTGCGTTTTGGGGTCCCAAGTACGTGTTACTATGGCTGGTTTACAGGGAGCTGGGAAACAAACCAGGGGCCTGACAAACAGGCACTCTACCAACTGCACTGCACCCCAAATGAACAGCTCTTGTGCCTCGTGTTGTGGGGGTGTTGCTCTCCCACAGGGATTACCGGGCACCGAAGGTCACTCGACTGTTGGGATGGAAAAGATGTCTTCGAGGTAGCCAGGTTTTAGTCAGACCCTGAAAAATGAGTGACATTTTGGTATTTGTAGCATGGTAACAGCAGCAGCAGCAGCGCACACATGCAGCTAGTATTTTATTGAGGAATTTATATTCCAGAAACCATTCTAAGTGGAAAGAGGCAGCGACATTAGGATGCTGTGATCCAGTGTTTACATGTAAGCAAAGGAGGGCCAGGGGTCCAGAGGAGGCCCAGAGGGCCGATGGCCTACTTAGGGTCACCCAGGCAGCGGCTGGGGCACCTGCCTTGAACCCCCAGGATACGACCCGGCTGAACGTGAAAGGTGCCTGGGAGCCGGAGAGGTGGGTGGGGCGCCCAGGGGTGGGAGTTGAATTCCTAGGCAGACACTGCGCTTCCGCTGGGTACTGCTGGGCCGAGGGCTCTGGGTACTGCTGGGCCGAGGGCGCTGGGTACTGCTGGGCCGAGGGCGCTGGGTACTGCTGGGCCGAGGGTGCGGTCGCTGGGAAGTGGTCTTCACCTTCTCCCCTTGGCACCGCAGAGAAGACCCCAGAATGCGAGATCTTTTGCTTTCAGGGGCTTCCGTAGGACGCTGCCGTGCCGTCCTGTGAGCGCTGAGAGGCTGCCCTGTCCTCCCTGCCAGCGTGATCTGGGGCAAACCCCACACCTGCGTTGTATCAGCCGACACTGGTAACGTGGGGATCGTCTCTAAGCGACAGGGACGCGGCGCTGGGAATCCAGCGCCATCGCTCTTGTTGATACTGATGTGGAGCCGCCTTGCATGCTTCCCTCACACGCTTGGCTTGTGTATTTACGATTCAGACACAGGCCTCTTTCTCTTAAAGCTGATTTGCTTCTCGTCTTTTTAATTTTTTTTTGAGATGAATCTTATATATCCCAGTCTCCAACTCACTATATAGCAAGGACTACCTTGAACTTGGGGTCTCTGTATCCCCCTCCCGGTGCTGTGGCTACAGGCAGGCAAGAACTATTAGCTCTGGTCGTCTTGTGTACAGACGAGGGAAGCAGAGCTCAGAGAGGGAAATTGCCTTGCTCTACTCAAGTCAGGATTTGAACCTCGGCCCTGCTAACTTTCATGTTCATGAGCATTTGCTGTCAGGGAATAGAGGTTAGGGGCTCCTCCTCACAGACGGGTGCGCCTCATGAAGTGAACCCCAGACATCAAGACCATTCGGGGCTGTTCTCTTTAAACAGAGGCCCTGTGTGCTGGGAACTAGCCATCTGAGAATATTGCACAGAGCTTTTTGCGGGCCATGTCCTGCCGTGTCTCTAAGTTCTGGTGTCTGCATGGCGCGAGTTCGAGGCTTCAGGCTGGAGAATGGTGTTCTGGCCTGTCTCTACAGAGATCTGTACAGACTTCCAAGTCCTACAGCCGATGATTCTGATCCGGATGCTCACGGCTCCTGAGGGGCTTCTTGCCCTGAGATACTTTCTTGAAGCATTGGGATGACCTCATTGGCTCGGTGGCTGGTGTGAGTCGCGCCCTGTGGCCGGGCTTGCTTGTGGGCTTTGGACGGCCCGCTGCGCGCCAGGGCCAGCTGCCCACTGTCCTCTGTGAGCCACAGTCCCGTCCGTGCAGAGCACGGAGTGTGAGGTTTCATCTGGGTGCCTGCGCTGGCAAGAGGACCTGGTGGGACGCGGATGGCCTTCCAGTGGGTAGTCATTGGGGAACATAACTCTCCTTTCCTGCCTGGCATGATCCCCGGTGGTCAGTGTGCGCTGCCTCTCGAGCTCTTCCCCACTCCACGGAGAAGTGTTGCTAGGTCGCCATTATGCCCGTCTTGCGGAAATCGACATTGCTGCAGGGAGTTCTTTGCATAGCAGCTGAGTCGTGGCCAGAGGGTGCTGTCTGGCAGCCTCCCCCTGCCCCCCAGGCTCCTGGGGTGCATTTCTCAGTATGCCTCCAAGCAAGCAAAATCTTTCAGGCCTGCCTGGATGTGTTTCCGTGACAGCTTTTTTGATCCTCGGTTTGGGTCCAGGTGGTCCACAGCGAGTGGGCCCTCTGTGCCTTCTCTGGTGTTGGTGGCGCGACCGGGGAACACGGTGATCATTTGAAACAGGCTGGAGGGGAGTAGGGGCGCTCACTGCTTGCTCCCCCCCCCCAGGCTTCTCTGGGAACTGCGTGGGCTGCGGCAAGAAAGGATTCTGCTACTTCACCGAGTTCTCCAACCACATCAACCTGAAGCTGACCACACAGCCCAAGAAGCAGACGCACCTCAAGTACCATCTGGTCCGCAACGCGCAAGGGGCCCTCACCAAGGGACCTCTGATCTGCTGGAAAGGCTCGGGTGAGGGGCGTGGCTCTGGTGGCGAGGGGCGTGGCTCTGGTGGCGAGGGGCGTGGCTCTGGTGGCGAGGGGCGTGGCTCTGGTGGCGAGGGGCGTGGCTCTGGTGGCGAGGGGCGTGGCTCTGGTGGGGAGTGGGGGGGGGGATGGAGCTGGGAATAGACCCCCAGCAGGCCAGGATGCCTGATGCTGTGCGACAGAGGAGGGGCTTCTGCCGCTGCTTAGATCATGGCCAGAAGGCTCTGGGCTCTGAAAATGCTCCTCCTGTCCCAGGCGCGCGGCCAGCTTGTCTCGGGTGCGGGTGGGGGGCGAATCGGGCGGGTGGGCCAAGGGTTGGCCGAGGACAGGCTGCACTGCGCTTCCTGGCAACTATCTGGGGCAGTGGCTCGTGTCCTCTGGCACATGACTGGAGGTCAGGACAGGGGTGCTGCTGAACCCCGAGGGACACCGGACAGCCCCAGGGGAGCAGTGATTTGGAGAGAGCTTGGCTCGAAGGAGCTCCAGCCGTGACCAGGGACACCACCGTGGGCGCCGGCCCCTGGGGCTGCATTCCCGACTTCCTAGGCCGCGTGAGGGGTTGCTCTGTGACCCTCCTTGGTCTCCCCTATATCCTCTGTCCTCACTCAGCTGAGCGGAAAGGCAAGGGGGGATGTCGCGGTGGGTGGGGCCGTCCCGGGAGAAACTTCTCAGAGGAACCAGGGGAGCTATTCTGCCCCTCACATTTTGGCAGTTTCTGGAACGTTCCAAGCAGGTTCTTTGAGTGGGTAGTTCTGGACACCCCTCCCTCCCCACCTCCTGTCTTCTTCGTCACTTCCTCTCTTTGTTCTATGACTTTTTTTTTGAGCCCCCCCATGTGCCTCTCAGTTTTGAGGTCCCCACAGCGGAGGCTGCTGAATCCACGCTGTGCTCGCAGCTCTGCGTGGCACCTGTAGGTTATGTTCACAGCTGGGAGGAGGTTGGCTTGGGGGTGGAGGGGGCGCCAGGGGTCCCCAGCCTCCCTCACAGCCTTCTCGAGTTCGTTCACACACACAGCGTCTGTGTTGCTCCTTCTCCTGCGCACCCTTGTTCTCCTGGTTGCTACAGCTGCCTGTTGCCAGGGAGCCAGGATGAAGGGGGCGGCCCTGTGCCAGCCTCACACTGCACCAAAGACCAGCGTGGTGCTGGATCTTTCGTAGCCATCCACGTGCCCCACTCTCCTAGAGATGGACTCCGCTAGGAAGCCGCGAAGCGCCACGGCCCCTGGAGAAGAGCCAGGCGGGTTTCACCTGTGTTTCTTGTCTCCTGCAGAACTCAGAAGCCGCCAGAGCTCCAGCACCTGCCCCGCTCCTCTCTTCCCGCTGCCCGAGAGCTCCGCGGCTCTGGCTGCCTTCTCCAGCGAGCCGGGACCTGGGACAGCGCCCAGCGTCCCCGCGGTCACTCAGCAGGCAGGTGAGGTCCTTGATGACTCTGCAGGCCCTCGGTGATTCTCCTTGCTCCTGGCCAGGGGACCAGTCCCATCCGCCACCTGATCCTGGATGTGCTGTCCGGCAGACTTCTGCCCTCTCCCCGCAAGCTGGCCTCTGGGGCCTCTCCGCCCTCCTGTGCCCGGGCCCTGTAGCTCCCCTCCCCTTCCCCAGATGGTATAGATTCCAGCGCTGCCACTCACTGAGGCGCGAGTGTGTGTGGAGCAACTCACTTGGCTTGGAACCTGTTTCCCAGTGCATATGTTAAGGGAGCTCTCTTCTGTCCAGCAAGCAGGTGGACTGTCCAGCAAGCAGGTGACCGGGAGAGCTAAATCGAGTATAGTGGAAGCGATCTCTCCCGCTTCACTTCGTGCCAGAACCAGTCCAGACACTGGACGTCTGTCCACTTGGGTCTCTCCACAGTGGCTCTTCAGTTGCTGCTGTCACGACCCTCATTTCGTGGAAGGGACCTCAAAGCTTGGGAGGGGGTAGTTCAGGGGTGAGACCAGGGTCCAGGTCCCGGCCGGTCACGTCAGAGCCGCATCTCACACCCTCACAGCCACGGTACCTCCTGGGAAGGTTTATGTTGCTCCCAACTTGAGAACCTTCTAGACCATTCTAGACCACTTGAACAGGTGGTCAGTCAGGCAGACTCGGGGAACCAGAGTCCCCGATCATCCTCAGAGCTTACAGACAGGACACCTGGGACCTCTCAGCAGCCAGACCCTCGCAGCCAGTTCCAGGGGAGGAGGGAAGAGAGGGAAAGCAGAACCTCTTCAACTGGGCCCGGAGGTCAGGGAGCACCCCGACTCTTCCCCGGGATTTTCTTGCACCTGGGCTGGGCTTACCGGGGCGCAAGCAGAAGCACTCACGTTCACATGTGTGCATGTTGCTCACACGTGCATATGTGAGCAGGAACATTTTTGTGCACACGTGTCTGCGGGTCCCCTGTGTGTTGGTACATTTATTAAATGTACGGTCACGTGTGCTTGTGGATGTGAGCAGTGTGTGTGCATGTGCTCATGTGTGCATGTATGTGTGGTCACGTGTGTGTGAGTAGGAGTGTAGTCAGTGTATTCATATGCGTGCACGTGTGTTTTCATGTGTATGGCTTCCTGAGTACATGCATGCGTTTGTGGACGTACGTTCCCGTAAGTGCGTGTTTATGCATGGCTACACATCATGTGTTCGCACGTGACCAGGAGCGTGCGTGTGTTCGCGTGAGTTAGTGCACAGGCATGTTTGCGTGCACTTTGTTTCTGCGTGTGTTCTTTGAAGAGCAGCACCCCACATCAGAGCCTGCCCCTGGGGGCTGCAGAGGCCGCCCGTGCGCCTGGCTGGAGCGTGTGGACTGAGCCTGCCCTTCTCTGCTTTCAGGACCCGCCCCCGACACCTGCTCCCCCGCCGCCGCGGGCGGCCCGGCCGTCTTCAACGGCAAGGGCTCCCCCAAGCAGCAGCAGCTGAAGAGCAGCCTGGCCGTCCTGCCTCGGCCCTCGGCCATAGGTAGCGCTGCGGGGCCTGGGGTGCGGGGGGCCTGGGGCGCGGGATCCTGGGGCACGGGGGTCCTGCTCTTCTCTCAGTCTTAGGTAGTTGCAGTTGTGCAGGTCCGAGGAAAGGGGGTGCTGGGGTATGGGGGTCCTGCTTTCTCCTTGGCCTTAGATAGTGCTGCTGGTCCTGCGGTGTGGGAGTCCAGCTCTCAGCCTTAGATAGTGCTGCCAGTTTGGGGGTTCGAGGGCCCTGCTCTTCTCTGGGGCCAGGCCAGGGGGCAGCTGGAGCCACCGGTCCGGGCTGTAGGTCCTCTAGAGCCCAGTGCTGCTTTGGGAGGGCCAGGCCAGGCTGACCGGCTGCTTCTGAATCCCCGCGTCTTCTCAGGCCTCGGTGCAGCTGTCACGCAGGGAGATGTCGTGTGTGCTGAGGAGCAGCGCAAGCCTGTGCCGATGGCATATGGCTGCTCTTCAGCCCGGAGCCAGGGCACTGGGGGCACTGGGGAGAGCTTGGGTCTTGGAATCAGATTATGACAGGAGGTGCCAGGAGCAGAGTGGGCGGCATATGCCGTCCCCCCCCCCCAATGTCGGAAAGAGTCCCTTGAAGAGATGAGAAATGATTAGTCCTCCTTAGTATCCACAGTTGCTCCTGGTGACATTGGGAGCACGCGTGGGCTTGGAGTCCACCTCTCAGTTCCAGTAGTTCCCACACCATTTCCTGTCTCTAGGGGGAGCCCTTCCTGGACACAGGGTGGGACCACTGAGCTTCCGGTGCAGATGAGGATGCTGGAGACGGGTGGACAGGGGACCAGGGGGCCTGCTGGCTGTGGGCTCTTTGTAAACAAAGTACTTCACATTGTCCAGACTGT
This sequence comes from Typhlomys cinereus, assembly GCA_023101885.1. Lineage (NCBI taxonomy): Eukaryota > Metazoa > Chordata > Mammalia > Rodentia > Platacanthomyidae > Typhlomys > Typhlomys cinereus. The sequence goes on along the minus strand of JALPQD010000007.1, from coordinate 3,845,431 downwards.
GTTCTCTTTTGGTTCCAGTCCATCTAAAGATGAGCTGGAAGTATTTGGGGGTCACTTCCAAGGAATACTAAAGCAGCCATTCTTGAACTGCAGCACTACTGGGGTGCTAGTGTAAGGGGGTGTGCATAGGGGGTATGCTCGTCCTCTCACTTCCAAAGACTGATGCTATAGCTCTAGACGGCATCTGGGAAGGGTCAAGATTGACAACCCTCCAGCCCTTGCTGAATCCATGAAGCAACTTCTCTGGTCAAACTATGGGGAGATGTTGCCCTCGGCCCGTGGATCTCCACCCGGGCCGTGCGTTCACTCCACCAGGGACTGCCATGGATTTCTGCCCCCCCCCGGCCGAGTTTCTGTGTCATCTGAGATAGGGTCATATCCAGACATTTGTCAAAGTTTCCAGGCGAGTTCAGGCATAGCTAGCTCTGGAGAGAGGAAATTTGGTGTCAGAATTGGCAAGAAACTGTGGTAAGCAGTACTTGATATTCGAATTACAGATATAACTTGAATCATGAGCATGGCACTATCTAGGATGGGCAGAGATGACTCCTGCTCAGGAGAGGGTCCAGTTTCTGGTCTTGCTTTTTCTTTTTCTTTCTGAAAATGAGCTAACCAGGCTGGGGCGCCGAGAGAGATACGGGTGGATCAGTACTGCCCTCAAGTGGAAGTATGTGGCGGTGCAGTTCTGAAACACCGCAGCGTTATGAAGTTGACCTTACAGGTAGTAATGGTAGCTGCCATCGGCTGAGCCCAAATCTTCTGCTAAGTGTTCCATGAAACACTTCACCTATATTTTCTTTACTTCTGATGGAACTGATTTCTGTGCTGGTGTTACTGGTGTTTATAAAAAGTGTCAGACTGTTCCCTTCCCGCACATACTTAGACTCCATTGCAAAGCTGTGATTTAAGAAGAGTTGAAAACGTGGCTCGGTGGCAGAGCGCCTGGCTGGCGTGGCTAGGCCCTGGGCTTGCTCTCTCGCACTGTGAACAAGTCCAAACCAGAAGTGTTCTCGCAATCAGGGAAGTGCTCCTGGGATTGATCTCCGCTGGCAGCCTAACACATGTGCCCAATGTGTTCTAGGAATCTTGTCAAACTCTGGGCCGCCTAAAAAGCGCCATAAAGGATGGTCCCCAGAATCTCCCTCAGCAGCAGATGGCGGCTTCCCTCAGGGTGGCGGGAACAAGGCTAAGCAAGGTAAGGGACTGTGCCCGTTCCCATGGCAAACCTGGATACCAGGGACAGTACTGCCGCTGCATGTGTGTGCGCGTGAGCATGTGTGTGTGCATGTGAGCGTGTGTGCACGTGAGCATGTGTGTGCACGTATATGCATCTGTGTGTGCAATGCAGGTGTGCATGTGTGCATGTGAACGGTGTGCATGTGAACAAGTGTGAACACATGTACGTGTGCACATGTACTACACATGTGTGGCCGCATGTGCACGTGTTTATGCATGCGAGTGTGTGTGCATGTGAGCATGTGTGCATGTGCACATGTATGTGTGCATGCATATGCACGTGTGCACGTGTGCACGTGCGTGTGTATGTGTATGTGCATGTGTACACATATGTGTGTGCATGTGTGCCTGTCTGTGTGCACATGTGTATGTGCGCATGTGTACTTGTACACATGTGTGTGCATGTGTGCCTGTGTGTGCATGTGTGTGCCCGTGTGATGTGTACTTGTGCACATATGCGTGTGCATGTGTGCCTGTGTGTACATGTGTATGTGCGTGGGCATGTGTACTTGTACACATACGTGTGCACGCACGCATGTGTGTGCATGCATGTATATGGGCACATGTGCATGTGTACTTGTACACATATGCGTGTGCATGTGTGCACATGTGTGTTCATGTGTGCGTGTGTGTCCATGCATGTGCACATGCAGGCAGGTGGATCAGTGAGGAGGTTCCCAGGTAGCAGAAGGACACCTTTCTCATGCATCGTTTGCTTAATAAAGCCTAGAATCCACGCAAGATCTAACACCCCCCCCCCGTCACTTTCTGGGCACAAGTATTGAAGGGAAAGACTTGAGTCTGTGGTTAGGGAAGGTCGCGCTGACTGAGCCCACAGGCCTTGGAAGTTTGCCAGCGGCTGGACGTTGGTGGGCTGGGGATGGATTCCTTCCTCTGAGATGTTTTACCAACACTGTGGCATGTTGCTAGAAGTTTCAGGCATGTCCTGCGTGCCCCAGGCTGGCTTGCTGGGACCAGCCTCAGCCACCTTCCCCGTGGTGGCTTCCGGTGAACCAGTGTCTGTTCCGGACAACCTGCTGAAAATATGCAAGGCCAAGCCAGTGATATTTAAAGGTAAGCCCAGCGGTGCACCCTGTGTGGAGATACGAGCGCGCGTGAGAGGTCTCGGGCCAGAGCATGGCCCGGCTCGGCGTGACTGTCAGGACGTCTTCCTGTGCCAGGTAGTAAACTCTCCAGGGCAGTGAGCAAGTGGGGGGTGCTGAGGGTGACAGAGGGTGTTACTTTGCCACAGTGCGCCCCCACACAGTGACTCTGCCCTGCGACTGCCCCCCACTTGCTTGTCCGCTGTCCTTTCCTTCATCCACGCTCAGTGTCACAGATCCTGCCACGTCCACCACATCGTCGATGTCCTGGAGGTTGGATGATTGTTCAGGGAACACGCCCTGCTTTGGCCACCTGTCCTATTGTCACCCAACGCCACGGGTCTTTTTAGACCATGCACTCCAAACGGGTCAAGGTCACTGCTGCAGAGCATTTGACAAGGTTCGATCAGCTTCAGACAGTCCAGATAACCTACAGTAGCTGTGCTTTGGGTTAGGAATGAGTGCATTCATTGAGCACATAGTGAGCAAGAGTGAAAGAGGATAGAAGTCGCAGATGCAGAGAAGCAGCAGCAGCCAGCACCAGCAGACTGGACGCTCGCATCTAGCGGCGATGACGGGAATAGCTGATGGAGAGCAAACACGAGTCACCCCAGGCAGGCTCACGACACCCAGCAGCAGGTCCTGGAAAAGCCCTGTGAAGTTAGTCAGCTGGAGCTCCCGACCGACGGGGTCCCAGGCAGAGCGGGGGTCCCCTCGGGTGAGGCTTCCAAGTAAAGGACAAATGCAGCAGATGTCACCAAATCCAGGCTTACAGCAGAAATGCCTGCCAAGTGCCTGCGAGAGAGCCAGGCTGGGGTTCCCGTGAGTGGGGCATCATCTTCATGGATGTGGTTCCAGCCGGCCGTACCCACCACAGGCATCGTCTTTCCACGGGGTAACCAACAGTAACCTCTGTTGGAAATGGTCTGCCTGCTAGCCGTTCCCAAGGACACACCAACAGTAACCTCTGTTGGAAATGGTCTGCCTGCTAGCCGTTCCCAAGGACACAAGGCTTTTAACATCCTTGGCCACTTATCCTTGATGGCATCCGCTCGGCTCCTTACAGAATGAGAGGACCAGGCTGACCCAGGACGGGATGCTGGAGGACACTTGGTGCAAACACACTGGGGTTTGAAGTGGGATGGGGGACCCTTACTTCCAGGGCCAGCTTCTCAACGAGCTTAAACTGCTCATGAGACTTTATCAAGCTGACGTGTGAGTGCACCGTGCGTGGAGTGAATTTTTGACTCAACAAGAGTCACAATGGGAAAGGGTGTGAGAACTGAGCAGGAGGGGCTTGCAGTTGGCCATGGGCGTCACTGGTCCATGTGCCTTCCGGTCCTTAACTGTGCTGTTGGCATCTGCTTGCAGGAAGAGAGAAGGGAAGAGGCAGTGGGCTTATTAAGAAAGGTCACTTCGTTCTTGACCTAAAACAAGCCAATCTGCCCAAATCTGGGAACAAGTAAATGTAGATATGTTATTCAGGAAGCAGGTGCACACATCTGACCTTGAACCGGGCCAAGATGGGGTGCTTCCACCGGGCCTACAGCCTAGGTGACAAGATGAAAGCCCTCATTCCATTGTGCTGAGCATTTGTGCTGATCTGTGTGAGAGCGAGGCCAGAACACAAGACAGAGGCGGGCAGAGCCTCACCCTGGTACCTTGCGCCGTGAGACCTCAGAGTACAGACTCTCTTCTTTGTTCAAGTATACTTACTTCCCTGACTCCACCGCCTCTGTTGTGTGCCCGAACCCCACGTAGGCTTCCAGCTCCTTGCATCTGCCTCCCAGGGCAGCCTGGTATCACAAGATCGCCTCTTGCGCGCTGGCATGTGAGCAGGGCCCCCTAGTGGTGGTTTCTGGTCCTGCAACTCAGCACCTGCAGGGAGTGAGGAGGGAGAGGCGACCACACACACAGGTCCCACTCAGGTTCTGAACACGAAGCCCTGGGTGAGGCCGGCAAGCAGTGTCCTCAGCAGCTTGATCCCCGGAGCCCCACGTGGCCCCCTGCATAGCTGTATATAAGTACTGTGAGAGCGACGCCGCTTGAAATCTCAGCACCGCGTGCACACGCAGAGGTCAGGCTTTGAAGGTCGGACTCTCGCCTGGGGCTGTGAGGCTAACACTGGCGAGGAAGGGACATGGCCCAGCCTGGGCAGGTCTGTCCCGACAGCTGCACTCAAGCATCCGTCAAGGGCTGCTACTTTCCTGAAGCTTTGGGTCTCTGACACTGACGTTTCTTCCTAACCCATATGCATCTGCCTTGGGAGGGAGGGCACGAGGTTTAGGGTCAGGGAGGCGAGAGCTGACGAGCAGTCCCCACGGCCGCACGCACCCGGTGTCTGAGGTCTCTGCCAGGGCTGTTTGGCCGAGTTCACCCACCTGCCAGATCGGGCCATGGCACCACGTGAGTGAGCCGCGTCTGGGGCGTAGCAGGTCACAGCTCTGTCCTGAGCGCAGGGCAGGTGCCTCAGGTCAGCTCAGCGTGGAGGCCGGAGATTTCCCAGAAAAGGGGCCCCTGAGAACATGGGGAGTCGTCTTGCTGGTCCTCATGCTCAGAAAACCCATGTCCGTGTGGCCCCGAGCCGCACGCCGGGCCAGTCGCCAAGTGGCTGCCGTCCCTTCTTCTCTAGGCCACGGGAACTTCCCGTACCTCTGCGGGAACCTCAACGACGTGGTGGTCAGCCCGCTGCTGTACACCTGCTACCAGAACGCCCAGTCCATGTCCGGAGCGCACGAGCCGGGCGCCTCCTCCGTGCAGCCCATTTCTCAGGAGATGCAGCTGCTGCTGACCGTGTACTACCTTGTCCAGCTGGGTAAGCCCCGTGCCACAGCCCCGTGCACAGCCCCGGGCCACAGCCCCGGGCCACAGCCCCGGACACAACCCCGGGCACAGCCCCGGGCACAGCCCCGGCCACAGCCCCGGGCCACAGCCCCAGCCACAGCCCCGGGCCACAGCCCCGGCCACAGCCCCGGCCACAGCCCCGTGCCACAGCCCCGGCCACAGCCCCGTGCCACAGCTCTGGCCACAGCCCTGGGCCACAGTCCCGGGCCACAGCCCCCGGCCACAGCCCTGGGCACAGCCCCGGGCACAGGCGTCACTAACCTGGAGGTCAGACTGGACCAGACACCTGAGATGATTGTGGAGGCGGGGATGGCCCAATAGTCCCCAGGGACGGGTCAGCGATGGGGTCAGCACATGGAGGGGTCATGAAGGTTGAAGGTAGAGAAGGGTCCGTGACACTCACCCGCCATTCTGGGCACAAGGACAATGGGGGACAAAGCAAACACTCTGTTCTTTCACCATCTGCGCTGGTGGAAGAGAGAACCAAATGGAAAATAAACCAAATGGGGTGCGTCATATCCTTGTGGGGCTTACGTAGGGTCAGCAGGAAAGGCCTCTGTGAGCAGTGCTGTGAAGAGCTGGGGGGGGCATGTGCCTTTCAGGTGGGGTGGGGCTGTGTACAGAGGGTGTGAGTGAGAGGCCTGGTGGGGGGGCTCAGGCCTGGTGGGGGGGCTCAGGCCTGGTGGAGGGGGGCTCAGGCTGTGACTCAGACTCGATCAGGCTTTGCTGGTTGTGGTCATCACTGTGGATGTGAGCTGGTGCCAGTCGAGGGCTCCTTGCTCTGTCGAGCAGTGTCCAGTGCAGGACAGGGCTGGAAGCAGGACCGCGACGCTCTTCCCGGTCAAAATGGGCGTCTGTCCTGTTCCCTGTGTCTGGAGAGTCGCGTGTCTCCGGCAGCGCCCTGGAGGCGGCTGTGTTTGCGTGAGCATCTCTGCCAGATGTAGGGTGTCCTTCACACTGCAGGGCACAGGCGGCCGGGCACCAGGCGGCTGGTCCGTTTCCTTCCAGTCTCTGCCATCGCGTCGGAGGGGCCATTGGATGCCCAGGCGGATGTGTTTGGAATGCATCCAAGGTCGACAGGGAGACCCGTTGGGGAATGTGCTTCAGGGTCAGGGCCGAGCGCCTGTCAGCGTGATTGGGGGGGGGGGAGATGGGCTGTGGTGTTAGCTGCGCATGCGGGAGGCTGGCCATCTTGACGAGGGATCTGTGAGCCACACTGGCGAGGGTCAGAGAGAACGCAAGCCAGGACCCGGCTCGGGGGAGGCGGTCAACTCTGTGGAAGAACTTTGCTCAGATGTATGAGTCTAGAGAGAGATGTGTGTGCGTGCGTGTGTGTGTGTGTGCGTGTGCGTGTGCGTGTGTGTGTGTGTGTGCAGGTGTGTAGAAGAGGGCACTGTATGCTCCTGTGGAGGCCCAAGGACGACTTGGGGGAAATCACCCTAGATTGCTCTGCCGTCTTTGCTTTGCTCTGGCGTTTCCCAGACTCTCCCTCCCAGGACCGGAAGTGCAGGCCACCACCATTTCCGCCTGGCATTTTTACCTGGGATCTGGGATTTGAACTCAGGTCCTTTTGTTTGTGAGGCAAAGGCTTTAACACCTGGGTGATTTCTCCAGCCTGGGAAATTTCTTGAAGACAAACAGGATAGCTAATCTAATCCAGTTGTAACTCGATTAGCTAATTCAAGTGGCTAAATGCGTAAAAGATGCCGGGCCAAAAGGAAGATACAAACCATCTCGTGGAGTCGTGGCTCGGCCTTCCGAACTGTGGGGAAAAGCTCCCTTTCCCGACCAGGAGGATGCAGCGGACACGCCCGACCTTTAGACATGACACGATGTCATCTGCAAAGTCATACTTGCAAGAGCTGTGCGACCCGCTCACAGGTCATATCGTGGCGTTTGGAACAGATTTATGGTCGCCCCCCCCGCCCCCTGCCGCTGTGATGGTTAGTTGCCCCTGTTGACTTGGCATTGGGGGATGTGGGTCCCTGGAGAGAAGATAGAAGATTGTCTCGACTGCTTTAAAGCTGAGATGGGAAGATGTACCCGCTGCGAGGGAGCCTGGACATGTCTGCAGAGGTAAAGAAGCCGGGGTCATGGATTGCGAGGGGAGTTGGGCTGGAGGACGCCTTACAAATCAAAGGCTGGGCTCCCTCCTCACCCTCCTCAAATACAAGATGGGACACCAAGAAAACCTCACAATTCATGAAAGAAAACACTTATACAAGGCACACATTGGAAGCAGTCCATCTCACTAGTCTTGTTGCAAATGTGCAGTCAACAAGTACGGATTCTCTTAGTCTGTGACAATCGATGATGATCCAGTAGGGTTGAGGGGGTGGGAAGCCAGTATCGTCACCCGTGAAGCTGCGGTCAGTTGGTACAAGGGGCCCTTGGGACGCAAGCTGCTGGGACCGGGGCTCTGTAAAGCACGTTAAAGAATGCAGGTCAGTTCAGCATGAGGAGGAGGAGGGAGGGATGGAACGAAAGAAAGTGAGTTAAACTCATTGTGTACCTGTGGAACTGACAAACAATAAAAAGCACAGAGGAAAACGACTTCGGGTCCCAGAGGAAATGTGGCGCATCCGGAGATGTGTCCTTCAGGAGTCCTTGCAGAGGGATTTTCAGAAGAAATTCAAGGGTCCACCAACCATGCTGAAGGAACTGTCCCCCCTACAGAGGGGCCCCCTCCATGGTGCTGCTCACAGAGGCTATGACATGTGGTGTGGAAAGGTCGTTACAGTGTATTGGTTAAAGAAAGAGCAAGTTGAATGCTTCATGATCCTTGGGGGGGGGAGAGCGAGCGAGCGAGCGAGGCAATGGTGACAGAGCGGCACGTTCCCTCTTCCCCAGCGGTTGGTGACTGCCTTACCCCACTAGCACAGGTCACGGTACCCCGAGCTCCTGCTCCCAGATGCCCGCGCTGGCGTCGAGCTGCCGGGCATCTGGCCGGGCAGGCGCTGAGCCCGCCCGTGTTGGTTGCAGCCGCCGATCAGGTGCCGCTGATGGAGGACCTCGAGCAGATCTTCCTGCGCTCCTGGCGCGAGTCGCACCTGTCCGAGGTCCGGCAGTACCAGCAGGCGCCGCCGCAGCCCTTCCCGCCCGGGCCCAGCGCCCGCGCGCCCGTGACCTCCGCGCAGCTGCCCTGGCTGGCCGGCCTGGCCGCCAGCTCGTGCAACGACAGCGTGCACGTCATCGAGTGCGCCTACTCCCTGGCCGAGGGGCTCTCGGAGATGTTCCGGCTGCTCGTCGAGGGCAAGCTCACCAAGACGAACTACGTGGTCATCATCTGCGCCTGCCGCAACGCCGCCATCGACTCCTGCATCGCCGTCACCGGTGAGCCCTGGGCGCCCCGTGGCTGGTGGGAAGCGGGGATGGTGCGTTCCCTGCCCTTTCTTGGGAGGGTCCCCCTTTAGACATTGGGGCTCCTAGCACCTCAGGTCATGCTTGGAGGCTGATCCCAGAAGATGGCCTTGGCGCACTTATTAGCCGCTGGGTGGTGAGCCTGGTCACAGTCACATCCCGCCCCCTCAGCCAGGCAGGCCGGGCCCAGGTCTGCTCTGGAGAGACTGGGCCCACCTTGGGAGTGTGAACAGCCTTGGTTTCCCCCCAAGGACAGATGGGGCAGAGATAAGAACCAGTGGCCTGATGTTGCAGTCCACCTGCATGGTTGCTGATAAATGACCATCACACAGCTTAGGGGAACAAGGAGTTTACTTTCTTATGACAGTCCGGTGACAGTTCATAGTCCAACTTGACGGGAGAGCACGCACCAACACCAGGGCTGAGGGAACTGGCCACTATAACGGCTGAGAGATGGACAATCTTTACTTGCCAGACCAGCGTGTCTGGCCAAGTGAACAGAAGGATGCCAACTCTCTCAACCAGCTCTCTGTGATTTATCCAGGGCCTAATCCCACCCACCATGGGCTGGGCCTTCCCCAGCAGCCAGACAATCTCCTGCAGGTTTGCTCTGGGCTTAACTCAACCATCAACTCTCTACACCTGTGCCCAGAGCTCAAACCCTCAAGAGTCAAGTTGACACCTGTGCTTAACTATGACACCTGATTATGCTGTACGTGTTGATTAACGACCCACCTCGCTAATTACCTTTTAAAACACAAACACCTACGGAGTGCGGCCAGGAGGCGCGGCTGGAGGAAATCCTCTTGGTGAGGCAGATGCGGACGGCCTGGAGACAGCTGTGTTTGCCTTCCAGGGAAATACCAAGCCCGGATTCTGTCCGAGAGCCTCCTCAGCCCAGCAGAGTACCAGCGGGAAGTCCACGACGAACTGGCCACCGGCAAAGTGGACTCCCTGGGGGCCTTCTTCAGCAGCCTCTGTCCAGGTAGGTGTGCCGGGCAGCTGCAGGTGCGTGTGTTGTGAAGAAGACACGAGGAGGGCAGGTTGTCCGGGTCCCTTCAGGACGGGCCCTGTTGAGGCTGCGCTGCCCCCCGTTCTGTGCAGTGGCATCTCCCCCTTCTCTGTTATCACTGCGCTTTCTGGCTGTCTGTGATCCTGCTGTAGCCGAAGAGTTCCTGCGGGTGGGTAGCACCTCTCTCTCTCTCTCTCTCTCTCTCTCTCTCTCTCTCTCTCTCCTCTCTCCCTCTCTCCCTCTCTCCTTGAGAGCCACTGTGTAGCCCAGGGTGACCCTGAACTTGCAGCAGTTCTCTTGCCTCATCCTCTCCAGCCATGGGGTTGCAGAGACCAGCCACTGCATCTGGATCTGCCTGCATTTCCCACGCATCTCTCCAAACGCTAGCTGGCTTCTAACTGTCAGAGGGTTCCTCCTCCGAGAGACCCTTCCCCAGCGAAGGCTCAGAACCTTCCTCTCCATCCATCTGCCCCTCTCCTCTTCTGCCCTAACGATCGGGCCACGGCACACTTGACCCTGTGAATACAGCCTTCGTTAACCCTTCCCTCAGGCCCCGAGCCAGGACCCGACACGGTAGCTGCCATGAGCGGTTTTCAGGATTTTGCAGAGATGCAAAACCCACTTCTGTTCTGTTTTGGGCAGAGGGCGACATTGACATTTTGCTGGACAAATTTCACCAGGAAAATCAAGGTCACCTTGATTCCTCACTCGCTGCTTCTTCTGCCAAGAAAGCAGCAGCCTTGGATGCCAGTGGGGTCCCTGCATGCACAAGTAAGTGATGGGGAGGGCACAGCTGACAGAGTGACAGAGAACGTGTGTGTACAGCTGGGCACAGAGAGTGAGGGACAGGTGTGCACAGTGAGAGGGAGACACAGCTGTGCACAGAGAGTGAGGGACACACAGGTGTGCACACTGAGACACAGGTGTGCAGTGAGAGAGACACAGGTATGCAGAGTGAGGGACACACAAGTGTGCACAGTGAGACACAGATGTCCACACTGAGACGTGTGCACAGAGAGTGAGACACAGGTGTGCACAGTGAGAGAGACACAGGTTTGCACAGTGAGACACAGGTGTGCACAGAGAGTGAGACAGGTGTGCACAGAGAGTGGGACACAGGAGTGGGGACACAGTGTGCACAGAGAGCGGGGACGCACAGTGTGCACGGAGAGTGAGACAGCTGTGCACAGAGAGTGGGGACACACTGTGCACAGAGAGTGGGGACACAGCGCGCACAGAGAGTGGGGACACACTGTGCACAGAGAGTGGGGACGCACAGGCTGCACAGCAGCTGGTGGAGGGGCGCGGCCTCTTGTGCATGGAGGCTCACCCCATCTCCAGCTGAGGCCTGGGGCTTACTGGTTCCCTGGCCGACGCTCACGCGGGCTCCGGGCTCTGGCTGCAGGTGACCGCGTGGAGCCGCGGGGCGTCCGGCCTTCCCAGCTGGCGGTGGCACAGAAGCTTCTCTCCCACGTGTGCTCAGTCGCAGATTCCAGCACCCAGAATCTGGACCTGGGGTCCTTTGAGAAGGTGGACTTTCTCATTTGCATCCCACCCTCTGAAGTGACCTTCCAGCAGACCGTGTTCCACGTCTGGCATTCCGGTGCGGGCCTTTGGGGGAGGGCGTGGGCCTGGAGGGGAGGTCTTTGCTGCCCCTGTGTTCACGCGTGGCTGTGTCCACGTGTGGCTGGGTTCAGTGTGGCTGTGTTCACGAGTGACTGTGTTCATGTGTGACTGTGACCTCATGTGGCTATGTTTGCACATGGCCGTGTTCAGCACGGCTTTGTTCCCCCATGGCTGCGTAAACATGTGGCTGTTTCCACACATGGCTGTGTTCAGCTTGGCTGTGTAAACATGTGACTGTGTTCACACGTGGCTGTTTCCACACACGGCTGTGTTCAGCTTGGCTGTCCTCACATGCTGCTCACACGGGCAAGTATTTTCTAGATCACTGAAACAAGCCCAAAAACCGTTTGAGTTTCCTTTGCTGTCGCCATGATAAAATACTCTGGCCCGAGAAACTCAGGGGACAAAGGGTTTATTATTTTTGCTCAGTCCTGGAGGGATGCAGTCCATTATGTCAGGAAAGGCGTGGCAGTGGGCCAGGAAGGCTTGGTGGTCGTCCCACACATTACAGCTACACTCAGCAGGGGAAAGAGTGGGGGAGAGAAGAGGGGATACCGGGTTATCCAACTCCAAGGCCCACCAGTGATGTGCTTCCTCCAGCACTACGTCTCCTCAAAGTTCCCCCACCTTCCAGACGGTATCAACAGTTGGGGACCAAATGTTCCCACGCCTGAGCCCACAGCGGTCACTCATTCACGCAGTGACAGAGACGGCCACTTGCCCGAGCTCCAGCACTTGCTGCAGGTAGAACCAGGGCTGGCCCTTTGCTCTGTCATGGTCACTTTGTAAACCTTGCGTGGAGAACTGGCACCCTCGGAGTGTGCTCTCTCTTTAGTGACATAACTTAGGGTCTGTGGCTTCCACCGGAGGTGACCTTGCTATGAGGTGTGGTCTTTCCTTTCCCGTGAGTCTCACCTGCTCGCCTGTTCCCTGGGCTGGGCTGGGACCCGCAGTCCGCGCTCTCCTCCCAGCCGCCTCCTGCCCACGTGTCTCTGCGGTAGTTATGCCGTAGTGCTCCTACCCTGCTCAGGCCGCACAGGGCCGACCCAGGCAGATGCTTGTGGGGAGCGAGCTGAGAGGCCACACTCGAGTGGCCGACATGTAGTGCCCGGCTCGCAGCGCCCGGCATGCAGTGCCCTGCATGCAACGCCCTGCTTGCAGCGCTCACATGCTCACTCCACTGTGTTGCAGGCGTTTTGCTGGAGCTGGGCCTGGAAAAAGAGCCGGTGAGCAAGCAGAGAGCCGAGCAGCATGTTCTGAAGCTGGACGCGGAGGCCCAGGCGAGATTTAAAGCCTTCCTGCAGAGCTCCTGCCAGAACCCACACACGCTCTTCGTCCTGATCCACGACCACGCTCACTGGGATCTCATGAGGTTAGAGCCTTGGGCTGCGACACCTTCCTCCTCTTGGCCGAGAGCAGGGGTCCTAGGAGACGGGCGGTGCCGCGGGCAGGGGTCCTAAGGGTCCTAGGAGACGGGCGGCGCCGCGGGCAGGGGTCCTAAGGGTCCTAGGAGACGGGCGGTGCCGCGGGCAGGGGTCCTAAGGGTCCTAGGAGACGGGCGGTGCCGCGGGCAGGGGTCCTAAGGGTCCTAGGAGACGGGCGGTGCCGCGGCAGGGGTCCTAGGAGACGGGCGGTGCCAGCGGCTGGCCAGGGCTTTTCCAGGTGCTGTTGTCCATGCGTGGGCTGCAGACCGTCTCAACAAACAGCCTCCAGAACTCACTGTTGGGGCCTCGGGCGCTGCAGAAGGAGCCTGGGGCTGAGTCAGGGAACATGTTGCGGGGTCAGCGGACAGCCTGGCTTTGGGTCACAGCTCCCAGATGGGGCTGAGGCTCCTTTCATAGATCATTTAGCAGCCACACTGGTGAACGCTGAGAGTGGGGGGAGGTGGGGTCCTCTCTGACCCTCCCATCCCCCTCATTCCCCTCCCCCTCAGCTCTGTAAGCTCTGGTTGAGGATAATTTCAGTCTTTCTGAAAGGCAGGTGACTTTACTTGATCGACGTGAATGTCACCTAAGGTGACCGTCAGATTGACCGGCCAGGAGAACAAAGGCTCCCGGTGGCTAACCAGGACTGGTCCCCTCCTGGGAGGTTGGCTTTGGGGTGGTGCCCTAGAGGTTGCCCCTGAAGGAGAGGAAGGGCCGCGCTAGCTCAAGAGGCGAGGTTTTGCTTCCTGTTAGTCTGTGGCCACTCAAGGCTGGCAAGCCTGAAGCATCCATAACCCGGGTTCTGTGTGCGATCCGGTGTCCTGAAGTATACAAACACCCCTGAAGAATATATACAAACACCCCTGAAGAATATATACAAACACCCCTGAAGTATACAAATACCCCTGAAGTATACAAACACCCCTGAAGTATACAAACACCCCTGAAGTATACAAACACCCCTGAAGTATACAAACACCCCTGAAGTATATATACAAACACCCCTGAAGTATATATACAAACACCCCTGAAGTATACAAACACCCCTGAAGTATACAAACACCCTCTTGTGAATTTTCATTTGCATGGGTGGGAGGGAGGGAGGGGGGTTCCCAGGATAGATTCCTGCCACTGTGAAGATGAAGCACCTGATTTTTTTTTTCTGTTCCCTAGAACAGAATTACAGGCATTGCAGAGGTCAGGGCCCCACAGAGAAAGGCTGAGCAGGCCTGATTCTGCATCTCAGTCCAATATTTTATTTTACAAAGTAAAAGGAAATAGATATTTTACTTTACTTGAGATAGAGTCTCACGTAGCCATACGTAGGATGTCATACGTAGGATGACCTCGGGATTTTCTTCCTCCTGGGTCCGCCTTTCCAGTTCTGGGATTGCAGCACCTCGCCGTCTGTGCAGTGCCGGGAGCCAAACCCTGGGCTTTGTGCATGCTGAGCAAGTGTGCTGCCCCCCCAGCCACGTCCCCCGTCAAGTCAGGAGGACTTTACAATGCTCCTTTGCCCCTGAGCCTCCCTCCTTCCTCACCCACTCCCCCTTACCTCTTTAAGGAAGATTGGGCCAAGGGTGCACGCTCCTGGGGGTAAGGCACTATTTTTTTTTTTGAACCAAAATCAATTTATTTACAAATTCCCTTACTTGATCAGCAGCGAGAACGAAGGAACAAGGCACAATATCAAGAAATAATCAACTACAAGACTCCACTAACAGTCTTTAAGCGTGTTCATACAAGGGAATGCCCAGAGTAGCCCCTGACTACCCAGGCTAGAAACATGTCCTATGAGCTCTCCAACTGCACCAGGGCATCCAAATCTAACTACAGATGCAAGGAGCGTCGTGACACTGATGTGCTCAGCTGCGTTACATGCTACTTGGCTTCTTTCTCTCCTGCTGCTTTATCATCAGCCCCGCTCTTGGTTTTCTCTTCTTCATTGTCAACGCCTTTCTCGCCTCCTTCCTCAACACTGACAGAAACTGCTTTGTTATATCCTTCCCGGTTTCGAGCAATTTCAATTGCCAAAAATTGAATCCTGGGGGCAAAGATGGTATTTTCCTCAGTGTAACCCTGGCTACAATCCAGTCGCAGCAAAGTACCATAGTTGAAATCTTCCACAATTCCTTCAAACTTCAAGCAAAATGGCCTCCACTTCTCTTTAGCTGATTCTGATTTGAGTTCTTCTGGGTCCAATACATCTACCCTGAGTTTCCCAAAAAGTTCCCGGAACTCAGAGTAAATCTGGTCATCTACTTTGGTGAGTTTCAGGAACTGTGGATCAACTGATGAAATCAGTTTGTAATAGACTTCAGCATGCTGTATGGCTCTCATGGCCCAAGCCATCTCAATGTCAGGGTCGTTGCCATAGGACTCAGCGGGCAGGGAAAGCGCGTGTGCCACGGATGCCAGCTCCACAGACGCCTGCTCGCCGGGCTCCTGTAAGGCACTATTCTAAAGTGTATAAAGTGGGGCTGGAGAGGTGGCTCAGGGGTTAAGCCTCTGCCTTGAAGGTGGAAGGTCCTGAGTTTGGATCCTAGACCCCAAGTGGGGGCGGCCTGTGTTTCTAGTCCTGGTAGGGCAGAGCCTGTGAATCCCAGGGCAGAGTAAACAAGGAGGAAGTGGAGGCGTCCATGGTGGTTCCCGAATTTGCCCATGGTTCTACACACACACACACACACACACACACACACACACACACACACTATTTTAAAGTGCATAAAGTGGGGCTGGAGAGGTGGCTCAGGGGTTAAGCCTCTGCCTTGAAGGTGGAAGGTCTTAAGTTTGGATCCTAGACCCCAAGCGGGGGCGGCACACACACGCACACACACAAAATTGAATAAATAATAATAAAAAATAAAGTGCATAAAGTGAACATCTTGGGAAAACCCCACTGCAGTCCTTCACTATTAATGTTTTCATAAGTACTGGCATCAAGGGAATCTCTGGCAGGTGCCTGAAGTCCATTCTCTTGTTTGATCAACTGCAGGCAAAGTTGGGGAGCCAGTTATGAATTTATTCAAAGCTGCTGCACCCTTGTGAATTTACAGAGGTGTTAGTCATTCTTGTTAACGCATCTCCTTTTCATCTTCAGCAGCACTGTTCATAATCTCTATTCTCAAAGCGATGCATCCGTGGGATTGGTAGACAGACTGCTCAACTGCCGCGAGGTGAAGGAGGCGTCTAACATCGTGACCCTTCACGTGACCTCCTTCCCGTACGCGCTGCAGACTCAGCACACGCTCATCAGCCCTTACAACGAGATCCACTGGCCCGGCTCCTACAGTGGCGTGAGTGTCTCCCCACCTTGGGCGGAGCCCAGGTTCAGAGAAACGCAGAAGCATGGCTAGTGTCGTTGGCAATGAGTGGGCTCCATGTCCTAAGCTTGGTTCACCCCAGGATTATACTTAGACTCTTCTTGGCCTCAGAGAAACCTGCCTGAATTCCCCAGAAGGCTTTCCCATGAGGTATGGTTGGTTCGACATCCTCACGTTATGAATGTCACAACAGTATTGGATAAAGATGTTGAAGGCGGAGAACCTTTGGGGACCTTGGAGGTTTGGGTTCCCCACAGAGTAACTCT
Source organism: Typhlomys cinereus (assembly GCA_023101885.1). Taxonomy (NCBI): domain Eukaryota; kingdom Metazoa; phylum Chordata; class Mammalia; order Rodentia; family Platacanthomyidae; genus Typhlomys; species Typhlomys cinereus. Next base: position 3,829,237 of record JALPQD010000007.1, on the reverse strand, counting down.
AATGGTCAACAGCTTTAAAAATGTTCTTGTTTTCTCTTCTTGCATCTCTGTGCAAGATTCTCTGGCAATGTGAGAATTCTGGGTAGTTAGAGTCTAGCAAATTGCACAAGGAACAAGTAACTAGAACTCTGGACTTCTTCCGAGGTCTCGGCCATATGAACTTGCAAGAATCCAAATGTTCAGCTTCCCGCCCATGGGCTCAGAATCAATGTTGCTTCTGCAGCGCTTCCCATGGGTCCCACTCTATGTGCTTTGTACGCAGACAAAGGGGCCAGGAGGGTTTCTGATTTATAAACGGGGAAAGTGGGATGACCATGGCTGGGACTCAGCTGGCTCTTGGCTCCGTGGCTTACACACCTTGCTGTGTGAGAGCAGAGGTCACACCTGTGTATCGGGAGTAGCCGCTTCCAACTTCACTGTGCCCTCAAGCCTCAGAAGTTACATTGAGAGAATTTTATGTCAGTGTAAGATTCATTAGAGAAATATATATATTTTTGCTACTGGTTTTAGTAGCAACTGATTACAAGATAATTGCCTGTTCCGAAAACCAACTTAAAGATACAGAAAGAAACATTTCCTTTTTTTGAATTTTTAAAACTTTATTATTTTTGCATGCGTGTGTGTGTGTGTGTGTGTGTGTGTGTGTGTGTGTGTGTTTCAGAGGGTACTGTGTGTCCCTTTGGAGGACCAAGGGTGACTTCGGGAATCACCCTGGATTGCTTCTACCTCCTTTTTGTTTTGTTCTGGGATTTCCCAGGCTCTGCCCACTAGAAATTTTCTACCTGGCATTTTTTTACGTGGAACCTGGGATCTGAACTCAGGACCTTCTGTTTCAAGGCAGAGTCTTAACCGCGGAGCCATCTCTCCAGCCTAGAGCATTTCTTTTTCAAACGATGAAAGCTAAAAGGGAAAAAGACGAGGTTGATTCTTCTCGCCTGTGGAGCCGTGGGGGTCAAATGAGCGGGAAATTGATTGGTCCTTGAAGTACGAGTCTCTGCCCTCTTGCTGCAGAGCGAAGCCTGTGCCACCCGTGGGTCAGCAGGGTCAGCACCAGCGAGGCTGAGATGCCAGCCCTGCCGCCCGCCAGCGCCTTCCTGCCCTGCGCAGCACCGTTTGGATGACTGATGCTCTTCTCCGTTCCAGGGCGTGGACTTGTATCGTGAAAATAAGAAGTACTTCGGGCTGTCCGAGTTCATCGAGTCCACCGTCTCGGGACACAGCCTCCCCTTGCTGAGATACGATAGCTCCTTTGAGGCCATGGTCACCGCTTTAGGAAAAAGGTGCGTGTGTCTCTTCAAAGTCAGCCCGAGTGTCGGAAGCTTTAAGCACGAGTGGATTCTACGTGGCCGCCAGGAAGGGAGCTGCCTCCCACTCGGGTTGGCTCAGTGCCTCTGTTGAAGGGACCCTGGCTTATTTCCTCTGTGTCTGAGCCACACAGGGTTAGTGGCCTTGTCACGTGTTACCTTGGATACTGCACTTCTCCCTTGGGGGGGCTGGATGCGTGTCACTGCCTCGGATCCTGAGTTTCGTTCTGGGACACAGTTAAGCTGCGCAGCAGCAGGCTGGGGAGAGGGCTCAGCGGTTAAGGCCCTCGCCTTGCACACGGAGCACCTGAGTTTGTGTCCTCAGATGCCGTGTAAAAACGTTGGGTGGGTGTGGTGGTCCAATTGCAGTTCTGGCCCTGGAGGGCTCCTCGGAGCAAGCTGGCCAGCCAGACTAGCTTTAGTGGGGGTGCTGCGGGTTTAACTAGAGAGCCAGGCTCAAAAGCCACAAAGTGGAAGGGAGAAAGGGGACGATTCCCGGTATCACCTTTGGATACCACTGCCGGGACCACTGAAGTAGCCACTCATGGATGTGTGCCTGCACACGCCTGTGTACACACACACACTCATGGATGTGTGCCTGCACACGCCTCTATGCACACCAACACATGGACCTATACCCGCACACGCCTGTGTACACACACATACTTGTGGACATATACCTGCACACTCTTGTATACCACACACATGGACATATGCCTGCACACACCTGAATACCTACCCACATACACACACATACACATACATACACACATATACATATGCACACAAAACACACACATATGCACATACACACAGACACACATATACACACATATGCACATATACACACATACACATACAGAGACACACATACACACAGAGACATACACACACTCAGACACATCCACACATCCACACACATACACATAACATACACACATATGCATACACACACATTCACATACATACACACATACACACATATACAAACACACATACACATGTACACAAATGCATACGTATATAGATACACATACATACACATACAGACACACACAGACATACACATAGTATACACACAGACACACAATACACATGTACACACATAGGCACCCATATACAAACACATACATACACAAAACATACACACATACATATACAGACACACATACACATATATGCATATACACATACACACAGACACATACACACACTCATACACAGACACACACACATACACAAACACACTCATACATAAATACACATAAACACATACACATGTACACACACACACATACATACACACAGATCCACATATACACATACACACGCACACTCCATATACATATACATACACATACATGTACACGTACACATATACATACACGGAAAAAGAAACCAAGTAGCTTTAGCGCCCGGTGCAATAGGAAGTCCACTGTGAAGCATTTTTAAAGCCACCCAGAAGCGTCGCTCCTCTCGGGGGCTTTAGGCTGTGCTGGGCCGCACACTGTTTAAGCTGCTTTGGCACAACGGAGGCAGCGCCCGAGTCAAGGGCTCTGCAGGGCTCACGACCCCAGGAGTTCCCGTGGGTTCGTGGTGTGGGGCTATTCTCAGGCCAAGGCTGCGGTGTTTCCGCTCCTTCGAATCTTTCCTTGGCTTGGGATGGTCCCTCACATGTGTGGCCCCTCACTCCCTCCCGAGGCCCTTGGAGGTCCGTCCATGCAGGCCTGTCCCTGTGGGTACTCGCCCTGTGATCTTGAGCCGCCATGTTTCTGGCGGGACACAAAGGGGACCCGCCTGGGCCAGAAGCTAAGTCTCTGCCTCCTTGGAGCGGAACACCTCTGCACGTGCATCTTTCTCTTTCTTCCTGCACATTATGCAGCCAGAGCATCAGAAACAGCACAGAATGGGTCCTGGGCCTTCGGGTGCCCTTTGCGTCTCGGTCCAAGGTCAGTTATGGCTGCCTGCAGCAGCAACGGCCAGTCTGCCAGGCGGCCCTCCAGCATGTATGACTCCGGGACACGAAGGGCAGGAGGCTGGACGGGAGAAAGAGCAGGTGACAGCATGGGGGGGCACAGGTACTGCCCAAGTAGCAAGATGGCTGGGGCCGCAGCACCACTGCCTGTGTGGTTCCTGGGACTAGGTCCAGTAGAAAAGCCCATGCGAACACATAGAAAGTTGGTATCGATTCATTGCTTTCTCTGGGAAGTGCGATGTTCTATAGTAACCTGGTACTTCCAGCAGCAGCTCTAGCTCTTACTGGTGCGTGGGTTAGAGTCTGCACGTGGTCATGGGAGTGACCACTGACCACTTGGGGATGTGATGGCCTCGGTTCCTGGAGCAAAGCAGGGGTTCTTGGCTCGATGACACGAGCGCCTACGTGCAATGCGCCTGTCCGTTAAACCGCATTCGTTTATGTGGTAAGGGCTCACGGTAATAGACGCGCCCTCAGCACTGCCTTGAAGACTGGCCCCAAATCTGGGAGACATGGTAGCCGCCTTTCATGTTGGCGTCTGACGTTTCTGCTCTGTTTAGTGGGAACCCGGGGCGGATCATCTGCTGTGTTGGTTAAGTCCCTCATTTCTGTGACAAAATATCCAGCAAAAGGAACTGAAGGGTTTATTTTGCTCACGGTGGTAGGAGTGTGAGGTAGCTGGTGGCATGACATCTGCAGTCGGGAAGCAGCGAGAGACGAATGTTGCTGCTCTGCCCACTTTTTTTCTTTTTTATTTGGGTTCATGACTAGCCTGTGAGGTAGAGGCACCCGCGTTCAGGGTGGGTCTCCCCTGCCCCATTGAAGCCTCTCTGGAAGCATCCAGAAGTGTGCTGCCACGGTGATTCTAAATCCTGTCACACTGACAATGGGATTAGCTATCGCCCTGCCTCTGGGGAGACCGTACCTTACCTGAGGACAGACTGGGTCGGCATGCGTTGCTTTCAACCGCTACTAAGTGTCACAAGAAAGCAGCACGAGCCTGTGCTTCCGTCTCCAGAGTCTGCACACGACCCGGACAATTTAAAGGAAGAAGGGAATTTTTATTCCAGCTTGATTTTAGGTTGCAGTTGATTGATGCCACAGGAAGCGAGGGAACCGACCACACCAGATCCACAGCAAGGGCTAGAGGGGCAAAGACCAGTGCTGCATGCCCGCTGTCCCCTATGCTAGCTTGCAGTCTGCCACATTCCAGCCAGCTTGCTCTCCGTGGTATCTACCCGCCTAGGGAATGGTCCCACCCACCACGGACCGGTTCATCTTCCATCAGTTAGATTCTCTCCTACGGACTTGCTAGACATCTGACTTACCCAATAACTCTTCACAAGCTTGTCCAAAGGTCCATCTCTTCTGGTGTCAAGTTGTCACCTGGAGCCAACTGTCTAGTTCCCGCCGAGCGGCTTGCCCAGGTTTCTAGGCGCGTGTAGCTTGGGAGCCCCGCGTGTCTTGGTGGCAGGGCCAAGGCCGGGGTCCCCGGGGGCTGGCAGGCACGGGCAGCCCGGGTCACGGCGCGGTGTCTTTGTGTCCGTTGCAGGTTCCCCCGCCTGCACAGCGCGGTCATCAGGACCTTTGTTCTTGTGCAGCACTACGCGGCCGCCATGATGGCCGTGAGCGGCCTCCCGCAGATGAAGAACCACACGTCGGTGGAGACGCTGGAGATCACGCAGAACCTCCTCAACGCCCCCAAGCAGTGCCCCTGCGGCCACGGGCTCATGGTGCTGCTGCGAGTGCCCTGCTCGCCCCTGGCCGCCGTGGCCTACGAGCGGCTGGCCCACGTGCGCGCGCGGCTGGCCCTGGAGGAGCACTTCGAGATCATCCTGGGCCACCCCAGCTCAGGGATCACCGTGGGCAAGCACTTCGTGAAGCAGCTCAAGGTGGGTGCTGTGCCGGGGGGGCATCAGGAGGGGCGGCGGCAGCTCTGGAGCCCTGACCACCCCTCCCCGTGTCCTCTGCTGCTTTCCCACCCTTCACCCCAGGTGCCCTGCACCCCCCCTGCAGCTCCGGGGCCCTGCTTCTGTTCCTTCTGTTCTCTGTCTTTGCCTAGCTGAGGCTTATTATCCCTGCAACACTTAGCTGTGTCTCTTTTCCCTTTTCAGGAAGCCATTCTCATACTTGATGGTGTGTGTGTGTGTGTGTGTTGGGGGGTCCTTATTCCCATCCCAATGCTTGGAGGAGGTACATATCTTGATCCTTCCTGTGCCCCCATTCTGAAGTTGGGCGTGGTGCCTGTGCCATCCTAGGCTCTTGCTACAACTACAAAAGACAGTGCGAAGGGGCAGGGAAAGATGCTTCTGAAGCGGACGTAGGGGGAAGCCGTGAAGACACAGCGCCGAGAGCACGTAGGCAGATGTGCAGGGATAGCCGGAGCCGTCCACTGTCTCCTCAGCCCGCAGCTGCCCCCGCACACCAGCTCACACTGCGTGCGTGTGCCGGACGGAAGGCACACCTGTGGCTGAGCACAGCAACTCACCACACGCGTAGCGGTGGAGAGCACATCCTTTGCATTGGAAGGTGGATTTTCAGAGCCACGTAGCAGTGGATGGGCACCGAGCCGGCCTGGAGCTGACGCTGGGTGCTGGGGCGATTCTCCTAGGCTCCAGGCCGTCGGGGTGGAGAAAGGCGAATATGCTGCAGGCCCTTTACCCCCACCCAAATCCAGGGGCCTCGGGACACAGCAGGGAGTCTGTCAAGGCGACACTCCATCACTCACTCATTCACTCACTCAGTTACACAGCTCCGGCTGTAATGACGAAGATAAGTAAAGCCTGACTGCCCGCACCTCCGCCTCAGCCCAGAGACTCGGCAACGGATGGGGAGTTTGTCAAAGCAAGATCTCAGTTTATTGGGGGTAACAAATCAGCTTATATAGACAAAGACTCAAAGCACGTGAAACACCAGCCAATTACCTTGATGGTCAGTAAAGCACATACTCTGCATAGGTCAGACTAAACATACATCTATGTTGGCTCCTATAAGCCAATTAGGACTCTCTGTAATGTGAGCAGGGTTACGCCTAGGACACCAGCTCCCAGCGCCATCTTTGGCCCCATGTGCTAAGCTATGCCCTGCTCACTCCCTCCCAGACCGTTATCTCTGGGTGGGCCCAACAGCTCGGGAGAGACCCTTGCAGCCTGCTCTCTTTTTCACACCTGCAGATGTGGCAGAAAATCGAGGATGCAGAGTGGAGGCCTCAGACTTATTTGGAGCTGGAGGGGCTGCCGTGTATCCTCATCTTCAGCGGAATGGATCCTCACGGGGAATCCTTGCCACGGTGAGTGTGTGGCACGGGGACCCGGGGTCCGGGTGGAGCTGGAAGGCAGGCTGGGCTACGACTGGCTGCCGCCAGGTGGCCACGGTGGATGGGTTGAGGACCATCTTCCAAGACGCTGGCTAAGGCAGGTAAGGGCACATTTTCTCACAGGGCACCATGGGGCGAGCGGGAGGGGGCTGTTGCCAGAGCCGAGGGCGGGTGTTTTCTGAACTCAGTTTGGCAGTTTCTGTTAGAGCCGGAAGGTCCTTGTAGGATGGTAGATACATTTCACTGGTACTTAGACCGTTGGTAACTGGTCCATTCAGGTACACATGGAGCTCTGGTAGCAGACAGTTGTTCTCTAGGAAGAATAGATTTGGGGCTGGGGAAATGGCTCAGAGGGTAAAGCCTTTGCCTCCCAAGCAAAGAACCTGAGTTCGGATCCCTGCATCCCGCATAAAAATGTCAGCAGATGCGGCAGAGGCCTGCATTTCAGCTCTGAAGACTCAGCCTGAGAAGCCCCGGAACACAGCTATAAGGAGGAAGAACAATCCAGGATGATTTCTGGAACCATCCGTGACCCTCCACAGGCACATACAGTGCCCTCTTGTACACACACACACACACACACACACACACACACACACACGTGCACGCACGCACGCACGCGTTGTGCATCACACAGAGAGAGAGCGGATGTTCCCACAGCTGTTTCTCTGAACCCAGCACAGACACACGGCCACTCGGAGATTCCTGGGTTCTTCCAGGGAGCTCTAGATCGCCACCGGGACAGACACAGGACAGGAATGGCTCGGGGCCTCTTAAGACCCCCATGGCAGTGGCTGTCTCACTGGGCGGCTCGCACAGCCTTAGCTCCCAGCACTGCCCTGCCCACGCGCTGAGCGTGGCGTGCAGGACTGGATGCGCTGGCACGCTGGGTCCTCGCAACGGCCCACTCGGCCCTTGAGGATCCTCATCTAGTCCCTCCATCTCAGAGAAGCCGCCCAGCCCGTTCAATGCGGGGAAATGGCAGCACTAATCAAGGCTGAGCCAACAGCCGGTGGTGCTCTGACTACGCGCCCCACGGGGTAACCCCCGGCAGGTACCCCCCGGCTCACTGTACCGAGTCCTGTCTCTGAGGAAGCAGAGGTGACCCCCCCCACGCGAGCGTCGGCCCACTGGCTCCTCTCGTGGAAGGCGCCGCGGGAAACACCTTCCCTCCCTCCAGGTCCCTGAGGTACTGCGATCTGCGGCTGATCAACTCGTCCTGCCTGGTGAGAACCGCCCTGGAGCAGGAGCTGGGGCTGGCCGCCTACTTCGTGAGCGACAGCGAGGTCCCTCTGGAGAAGGAGGCCAAGAACGAAGCCCTGGAGAGTGACGGGGAGAAGCTCAGCGGCACAGATGAGGATGAGGAGGCAGGGACAGAAGGTGAGGGTCGCCTGTAGCTGGGGGAGGGGGGGCTGCGGCGTCCATCCTGCTGGGAGCTGGGGCGGGGGGGCCTCCTGCCTGTGTAAGCAGCCACTCCACACAGGTGCCGCCCTCCTCCTCCTCCTCCTCCTCCTCCCCCCCTCCTCTCCTCCCTCCTCCTCCCTCCTCCTCCCTCCTCTTCCTTCTTTCCCTCCCCCTCCCCCTCTTCCTCCTCCCCCTCCCCCTCTTCCTCCTCCCCCTCCCCTCCTCCCCCTCCCTCCTCCTCCTCCTCCTTCTTTCCTCCTCCTCTTCCTCCTTCCCTCCTCCTCCTCTTCCTCCTTCCTCCTCCTCTCCTCCTCCTTCCTCCTCCTCCTCCTCTCCCCTCCCTCCCCCTCCTCCTCCCCCTCCCCTTCCACTTCCTCTCCTCCCCCTCCCCTTCCCCTTCCCTCCTCTTCTTCTTTCCCTCCCCCTCCCTCTCCCCCTCCTCCTTCTCTCCTCCTCTTCCTCCTCCTCCTTCCTCCTCCTCCTCCCCCCTCCTCCCCTCCTCTTCTTCCTCCTCCTCCCTCCTCCTCCTTCTCCTCCTTCTCCTCCCCCCTCCTCCCTCCTCTTCTTCCTCCTCCTCCTCCCTCCTCCTCCTCCTTCTCCCTCCTCCTCCTCCTTCCTCATCCTCCTCCTCCTCTCTTCCTCCTCCTCCTCCTCCTCTTCCTCCTCCTCCTCCTGGTCCTCCTCCTCCTGGTCCTCCTCCTCCTCCTCTCTCCATTCCCCCTCCGTTCCCCTCCCTTGTTCTTGGTGGTGTGAGAGGCTAGACATTCGTATAGGTTCTTCCAAGATGGAAAATTCTTAATGAAGAGGAAGATCATTAGAATTTACTCGGGGACTAGGGATCATCACTCGCTTACTCTCTCTGCGCGATCAACTCACCCATCCTTATGCTGACCACCACTGCTGAATTGTACGAAGCCAGGCAGGTTTCATTCGTGGACCTTTAAAAGTCTCGTGACATACTTTTGCATGTGTTCATGTGTGCACATGTGCGTGTGCAGAGGTCAGAGGTCAGCCTGTGGTATTATTTTGCCAGTGCCATTTGTTTGTTTTTAAGTTATTTATTTGAGAGAGAGGGCACGCAGGCATGCATGCCACAATGCATGTGTGGAAGCCAGAGGACAACTTTCAGAATTCTCTCATCTACCATCGTGTCAGCTTTGGAGGTTAAACTCGGCTTGCGTAGTTTGTAAGCAGGTTCTTTTACCCCCTGAGCCAACCTGCTAACCCAGCCATTTTTTTTTGAGACAAAGTCTTTTATCAGAGGTCTGAATCTCCCCAATTCAGCTGGACTGGCTGGTTGGCAGCAAACCCCAGGGAGCTGCCCAGCTCCTCCACCTCCCCAGAGCGGGGATCACAGGCACATGCCACCCGAAGCCACCAGAAGCCACCATATGCCACCACAAGCCACCATATGCCACACATGCCACCCAAAGTCACCAGAAGCCACCATATGCCACACATGCCACCACATGCCACACATGCCACCACATGCCACCACAAGCCACCATGTGCAGCACCCCCAGTCTTTCAACAGCCCCCTCAGTCCTCAGCAGCACCCCAGTCCTCAGCAGCCCACACAGATGAAAGCAAAGCTAGGCATTTGCTCAGCCGCAGTCCACAGAGAAGGAAACAGAAGCAACATGGGAAGACACGGAGCATTCGTGGGCTGTGCAGAGGGGAAAGAGGTGCTGGAGGTTCCTTTCTCCTGGGCCTGCCGAGCATGTGATGGGGGCAGGAGCGGCCCCTCCCGCCTCAGCTGGTCTTCTGTGGATGGAGGCCTCCCTGCGCCCTGGCTGGCGTCACAAGCAAGATCGTGACCATGGTGTCAAACACTCCACTTGCCTGTGGTGTGACCACACTCACTCGTGTGTCCTGACTCCCCTCCCCCAGTTCCTCATTGCATATTTCCCCTTCCTACCTCCTCTGGGAGCTAAGTCTGGCCAAGAGCATGGGGTGGGGGGGGGTGGGCAGAAGGCTGAGAACGGCCGGTGAATGAGGGATGGGCAAAGCACCCAAGAGAGGTGTATGGCTGGATGGCTTTGGGGCACAGGGTGCCCCATGGTGGATGGTGACCCTGCTGCCTTTTCAGGGTGTTTTGACACGGGCTGTGCCCCCGAGAAGAGGAGCCCCGTGAAGAGGGAGCGCTCCTGCTCCCGCGACTCAGCGGCCTCCTCCACCTCCTCCAAAGCCGCTGGTGAGTCTCCAACGGGCCCATCACACACACACACACACACACACAGATACACAAACACACACACACAGACACACACACACGCGCATGCACACACACATATATGTACACACGTATATACACACAGATACACATACATATATGTACACACACACATACATATATGTACCCACACACAGATACACAAACACACACGTGCACGCACACACACATAAATACGTGTACACACATATATACACATACACACATAGATACACAAATACACACGTACACACACAGATACACGCACATACACACACATAGATACACAAATACGCGCACACACATAGATACACACACGCACATACACACACGCATAGATACACAAACACACGCACACGCACACACACACATATACGTACACACATACACACATACACACATATACACACGCATACACACAGACACACATACATACACACAGACACATACACATATACACAGGGGGTCCCTGGGGAGTCTTCACAGGGCCCATCACACACACACACACACACACACACACACACACACACACACACACACACACACACACAGAGCCTCCTGGGAGTTTCCAACGGGCCTGTCACACACGGGGCGGCCTTTGATTTCAGAGGACAGGAGGAAATACTCGGTTTGCTGATCCGTGCTCCTGGTCAGAACGGGGCGAGGCCGGGGACGTTCAGGAACGGACTCTAGAATGGCCCAGGGGTGAACTCGGCATCTGAGGTCATTCTGGACTGGACGGGGCGTCCAGCTGTTCCAGGAAAGGCTGGACGGCCCTGACTGTGGACTGGGCCACAGACCCCGGTCACGTGAGGACACATCCTGTGGTATCTTCTAGGTGGCTGGTGGTTTGGGCAGCCTCTGTCTGCGTGGACAGAGCGGGAGCTGAGACTAGTGCGTCTTGTCCAGAGAATGGACAGAGTAGCCGTCATGACAATAGCGAGGGCTCTTGACCTCAGTGCCCAGAGAAGGACCATGCATGAAGCCTCCCGTGGGCCCCGCCCCGAGGGCGCCCTTGGTCTCCGAGTCAGCCGAGACTCGTACACAGAAAGTGGCATTGAAACATGGACCAAACCAGGACGTTCAGTATAATCTGAATCCTGCGCTCTGTCCTCAAGACAGCAGTCATCCTTGGGCTGGAGACGGGGCTCAGCCAGTGGAGGGCTTGCGGAGCAGGCACGAAGCCCCGAGTTCTGTGTCCAGCACAGAGCAGTCCTGGTGCGGTGGTCACACCTCCGTGCCAGCCCTCAGCAGAGAGAAGGGGGGTATCAAAGTCATCCTCAGCTACGTAGCAAGTTTGATGGCAGCCTGGGGTACATAGACCCTGTCTCGAACAGTGAGCCCCACAAACAGATTCCGCGTCGCTCAGCCGCGCCGTGCTGTCTCTGCCCACATCCACACGCGCCGTCCTTCAGTGCATGTCAGGCGGAGTTATGGCAGAGTCGCTGGCTCCAGGATCCGGAGCGTGGCTCCCCAAGAGGCTGGGGGCCTCGGAGGAGAAGGTGTTCCTAAGGGGAAAGAACATTCCAGGCTGAGCAGCTTGGGGGCTCCCAGGATTTTGTCGGGTACAGTGAAATCAGGGGACCCCAGCGCCTGGTCAGAGGTGGGGAGATGTCCTGAAGCGGCCCAAGGGCAGCTGCAGAACAGGTGGGTGGAGTTTCCCCCACAGATGTTCAGACCGTGGCGTGCTGTGACCGAAAGGAGCTGATCGGCTGGCCAGAGCCGGCTGAACGCTCTGTCCACTGGCGTCTTTGGCTCAAGACGTCCAGGATGTTTAGGGGCGGCGTGTCCAGCCGCCCCGAAACACCTCTGAGCTCATTCGCATTCCTCTTTCCCCAGGCTCAGTGCTCTGCAGCGAGTCTCTGCTTCAGCCCACGGGGCCCGCTGAGGGAGAGCAGGCCGGGACCCCCCCGCCATGCGGCCCTGCAGAGGAGGGCAGGGCCCCGGGGGAGATGCCGTGGCTCCGAGGGAGTCGGGGGCCGACGGTCATCGGCAGGCACAGCCCCCAGCCCGACGGCGGCCTCAGGACGCGCCCCCCGAGCCTGCAGGCGTCGGCCGCTCCGTGCTCCCAGCCGTGCTCCGCCGCGGGCTCGGCGCTCACGGTGTCCGGCGCCGGCCTGCTGGGCCTCCAGACCCCCGAGTGCTCCATGGCCAAGGCCTGCCGCCAGCCGCCCGTCGTCTTCCTGCCCAAGCTTGTGCACGACATGCTGGTGTCCACGGACGGCAGCGGCCTGCCCAAGGCCGCCTCCCTCCTGCCCTCCCCCTCCGTCATGTGGACCAGCTCCTTCCGCCCCCTGCTCAGCAAGACCATGACGTCCACGGAGCAGTCGCTGTACTACCGGCAGTGGACGGTGCCCCGGCCCAGCCACATGGACTACAGCAACCGGGCCGAGGGCCGCGTGGACAGCTTCCACCCCCGCAGGCTGCTGCTCAGTGGGCCTCCTCAGGTGGGTGCTGTGCCTGGGACCCCCGGAACCTGCTGGGGTGCCAGGATTACGCTGGGGTTGCCGGGCAGAGGGGAGGCGTGCAAGGAGTCAGTCGGCTTAATTGATTATTCAGTCGTTGGCTGTCCCGTGGTGGACGCTGGAGGCCTGGGGTGGACAGGGCAGATGGAGGGCTGCCCACGTGCGTGTCCCTGCGTCTCACCTCGGTTTCCTCCTCTGCATGGCAGAGCGTAGGGTGACATTTGTGTGGGGGGCCTCTCGCCACCCCGGGCTGATCACCTCGCCACCACGCGCGGTGCCCAAGTCCTTGGTGAACTGTTATGAGTCAGGCTTCGCTTCCGGTCTCAGCACATCCCTGGTTCTGTGTTTTCTTCCTGGACTTCTTTACATGTCAGGACTGCAGAGAATGGGGACGGGGTGGCGGCTCAGTCAGTGAAGTGTGAGGACCTGGGTTCAGGTCCCCAGCACCCTGTGAAGGGAGACAGGAGGATCCCTGGGGCTTGCTGGCTGCAAGGCCAGCTAATTAGCAGGGAGAGAGGAATGGGAATGTGTTCGGGGGTCTCAGGGGCGGCTGGGCACAAAGCCTGGGGCTGCTTCATGAGAGATCCTGTCTTTAAAGAAGTGAAGTGATAGAGGAAAATGCTGGACAGAGACCTCTGGCCCTCATATGCACATGTATAACACACAGACACACACACAGGCACACATACGCAGACAGACACACATATACACACAGATACACATATACATATACATAGACACAACACGCAGACAGACACACATACGAATATACACACAGACACACAGACAGACACACACATACACACAGATACGCATATACACATACATATACATAGACACACATATGCAGACAGACACACACACAGATATACATACGCAGACACACACATACATGCAGACAGACAGACACACATGTACACATGACACACACATACACAGACACACATATATACACACAGACACATACATATAAACATACATACATACAGATACATAGAGACACACATAGACACACAGACAGGCACACACACACACAGTGGGGGGAGGAGGAGGAGGAAGCTTGGATTGGGGTGAATTCTTTGGGGCCAGCAGAGGCTGGACGGGGGGGGGGGCTCTTTGGTCTGTCTAGCTTTACATTTTTTCAAACATCATCTGATACCAGAAAAAGCTGCAATATTAACCTCTCCTATGCAGAGATGTGACAGTTCACAGATGGGAGATACCTGGGATATTGTGGGCTGCACAAATAGTGTACAGTGACGTCCCATCTGTCATCACCAAGAATGTCATGATTTAATGCGTTCTCAGCTCATTCATGTCCAAGAGTCCATCCCAAGGGTTCTAAACCCACAAAATGTGTATAGGAGCGCTCATTCGGTAAAACAGTTGCGCACTGCTTTCCCTCCCTCCCTCCCCTTCCTCCCTTCCTTCTTCCTCCCTCCCTTCTTCCTTCCTTCCTTCCTTCCTTTCTCTTTCTTTTTCTCTTTCTTACTCTTCCTCTCTTTCCTTCCCTCTTTTTCCCCTCCCTCTCCTTTTCCCTCCCCCTTTCCCTCCCCTTTTCCTCCCCCTTTTCCTCCCTCCCTCCTTCCCTCCCTTCCTCCTGCAGTTGATGGAAGGGAACTTTATCGAGGCCCCAGGCCCCTACTTGACCTTCTTGGGTGCAGGTTGTTGGTTTGCCTGCATATCTTGCTGCAGTTGACCGTGCAGGATTGCAGACACGTAGCACTGTGCGATCATCTTCTCACAGTAGTACTTCTGCACCGGCTCGCAGAGCAACAGCACCAGGTGTGGGGTGGACTCTTTCTGGATGTCGTAGTCAGAGTGTGGCCATCTGCCAGCTGTTTGCCGGTGAACATCAGCTGCTGCTGGTGTCGTCCTGGATCTTGGCCTTGACGTTCTTGATGGTGTCACTGGGTTCAACTCGAGGGCAATGGTCTGCTCCACAGGGTCTTCATGAAGATCCACATCTTGGCATCCACTTGGCTGCCTCCCTCCTTTTCCTACTTTACAGAGAAGGAGGAACATGTTTTCTGAAAAGGAGTCTCTGCGTGTCTTTCCTCACACTGCTGGGCGTTACCAATGTTTAGTTTTGTTGTCTGTTTATTTGATGTGTAATAAGTATTACCTCAGTGAGACCCGAAAGATCAATTTCAACACGTCCATTGGTCGGTGCTCCTTCTTTTTTAGTAATTTAGGATGCCAAACTTGTCCCCTGGGTGGAGAAGACTACAACACAACTCCTGCTGCATTTCCTCAGATGCCCTGCATCCACGGGTTCTTGTGTCCATGGGACGCCTCTCAGCGACACGGTGGCAGGAGGCGCCGGCATGCGGCCAGGCACCGTGCTGCTGGCTCTGATTACAGTTTCTTTACAGATTGGGAAGACAGGGGCCTATCTGCAGTTCTTGAGTATTTTGTCCAGGATGCTCATTCGGCTGACGGAAGTGGATGTTTATGATGAAGAAGAGATCAATATCGGTGAGTCAACTTGTGACCTTTGGGCTTGAGTGGGTGTCCACTGACCTCCGTCACGGTCCCTAGTCACTTTGCATCTCTTCCTTGGAGGATGGACCTCTCAGGTTCTCGATTCAGCTTGTCCCACGATTCTCCTCTTTCCTCAGTGCGGACTAGCCCGTTAGAGGTCATCTTGGGAATAGGATTACTACAATGATGCGATTGTGCTTGCTGGACATCTTCTGCGTGCCCATCGCTGTGCTAGATGCTCTACCTAGTGTCCACTTTTAATCTGCAGTCCAGCCCCATGAGGGACACTTTGTCTCTCACAGCAACAGAGCAGGCCTGGTCTACACTGTCTGTGGCCTGCAGAAAGCGGAATTCTCCATCAGAGAAGGTCTAGACCCCTCAAGCAATGAGCTGCCAGGGTGACATTTTGGGCGAAACAGAGTGTATGCAGTTCGTGGGGATCTTGGTCCCCTGTCTGCTGAATAGATTTGCCCTGAGTAAAACAAGACCTCTGAACAGCCACGTGGCTTTGCATCAAAGATGCAAGAGGGAAGAAGTTGTGGATCCCTCCTCCGAAGTTTCAGGAACGCCAGGAACCCAGGCGTGTGTGGCAGGAAGTCTGCAGAGGGCCCAGGAAGGGCATTTTGTGCTGTGAAGTTGAAGTCTGATTTGCCATTGAGAAGTGAAGATGTTGGAAATGCTGGACCAACATGGGACATCTTCCAAGAAGAGCTTTGCTGAGGACGGCTGTGAGTGCAGATTCAACCTGGTCAGAGAAACGCTGTTCGTGCAACTTCGAGCCGTGAGGAAAGACTGGAATTGTCCGGAATCCTTGAACCACTGTGACTACGTGATGATCAACAGAAGGACATTGAACTGTACAGGACATAGGAAGTATTTAACTGGATTTGACAGGATCTTACAGTTATGAAATTTCAGACTTTTAAATGTATTTCTATTTAAGATAAATTTACTTTTATCTTAATATATGTGGGGATAAGGTGAAGGTTGCAGTTCAAAACTGATTATGTTCTTGTGTCAAGTTGACAAGGGATGGAGTATCATAGTTAAGCACAGGTGTCAATTTGACAGTTGAGGGTTTGAGCTCTGGGCACATTTGTAGAGAATTAGTAGTTGAGTTAAGTCCATAGCAACCCTGCAGGAGATTGTCTAGTGGATGGGGAAGGCCCAGCCCATGGAGGGTGGGACTAGTCCCAGGGCAGGTGAATAAACTGGAGGGAGCCGTCTGAGAAAGGAGGCATCTGTCGTATACATGGCCAGACATGCTGGTCCAGGCAAGGAAGGATCGTCCCTCTTTCATGGTTATGGGATATGGTGTGATCAGTTCCCTCCGCCATTTAGTGATGGTGCGTGCTCTCCTGCCAAGCTGGAATAAGAACTGTAATCAGAAATTGTAAGAGAATAAATCCCTTGTTCCCTTAAGTTGTTCTGCCATGATTTTTATCAGCAACCAGGAAGGGGGACCGCAAAGGCCCGAGTGTCTGTTAAAGATGCCAGAAGCTCTGCCTTCCTTCCGTCTCATGGACGTGTCCTCTGTCCATGCATGAACCGTGCACTTAAGTCAATACGTATTAATGTTCATGTTACACATGGGTTATACATATCAACATGTTACACGCTTTGCTTTGAGTTGGGACAACTAAACTTCTCGTGCCTTTTGGGCAGCAAACCGTCAGATAGCACCAGAAGTTGTAGCAGGCGGAGTATAAAACTGTGGGTGGGCGGTGGGCGTTGCTGACTTTGGAAGGGAAAGCCGGAGACCCGCGTGCTCCCCGGAGGTGCAGGGACCGCAGGCAAGCGGTGTGCGGGGGAGACGTCACAGGAGAGTCACGAAAGACCCTTTTAGAGGTCTCACGAGTGTGCAGAGCTAGGATGGTGTGAGGCAGGTGCTGCTGACACGGGGCTGGTTCTGAAGGAGCAGAAGTCAGTGTGAGGGGCAGAGAGCAGACCTCTTCCCACGGAACAGAGAGCGCACGGCTTTTCCGCTGGGTAGAGATGGGCCTGAATGCATGGTCTTGCTCTGGTAGGATCATCTTGGAGAACAGTCTATGTGGAAGTCTAGACACAGTGGGTTTCCAGGGAACCTGCTTTTGGTAACAGTTCTGTTCTAAAACACATTCTTGGGCATCAAGTGAACCCCTTGAGGGCCGGGAGCTGGTTCAGGGGGTAAGAGCGCTTTCTGCACAAGCATGAGACCTGAGTTCAAATTCCTGGACCCACGGTAAAAAAAGCCATGTGCGGCCGTACACATGTCTGTAACCCCAGTGCTGAGGGGAGAGGGACGGAAGCAGAGACAGGAGGATCACGGGGGTTTGCTGGCCTCCAGCCTGCTCCAGAGTGTAGATCATAGGGCAAGACACCCGATGGCTCACGTACCAGCACGCGCGCGCGCGCGCACACACAATTTATTCTTATGTACTGTTGGTCCCATATCATGTGTCTGTCAATCTTGTAGGCCTCCAGCAAGACTCGGGGTGGTGTTACCTCCAGCTCACTGACCCCTGGCCAGACCTGGAACTCCTCCAGAAGATGCCTTTCGACTACGTCATTCATGACCCCAAGTACGAGGACGCCAGTCTGATTTGTTCCCGCCCTCAGAGCCTCAAGAGTGAAGGTCAGACTTCAGATGGCTGCTTCTCCTGTGCCCGGAGCCCCCGGGCCTGCGCACCTCTTGTGCGTGGCTGGCCTGGACGGGGTCGCGTCTTGCTAGAGGGGCTGACTGGTGGTGGTGGGTGCCTAGTGGAGCTGAGCCAGCCACTGCCTGTGGCAGGCAGCTATGGAAAGCAGTCCCGCTGCAAAGCGCTGAGCGGGGACCAGCCGGTGCGCTGACGTCACTGGCAGAGTGTGCTCAGAGCGTGATTGGTCGAGGTGAAAGAGGGGCAGTCCCCCCCCCTTCCTCAGCACTCGCTCCTCCCACTCCTGCCTTTCTCCCTCCTCCCCAGAGCTTCCGACTTCCGTCCCGTGTGAGATCAGCATCAGTGGACGTCGTTAGTGGTGGTCAGAGAGATCATTAACATAGACTGGGGCAGCTGGTGGAAGTAACATCAGGGGAAACTGCTCATGTGGCATCTAGAAGTGCGGGTACCTGCCTGTGATCCCAGAAGCCGGAGGCTGGGGCAGCGGGGTCAAGAGGCTAGCCTGGGCTGTGGAATGATACCTGGATTCAAAATCAAAGAACTCACCTGGCTCCAGTTTTAAGCAACATCTTTATCTTCATGGCTCTGAGGATAGATTCTTCCCACAGGTGGCTTCTGATGGAGGATTAGGGTGGCAGCCGCAGGGGATGCCTCATGGACACTGGTATTGTTAAGTGGACAATTGATTTACTTTTTTTTTTTTTTTTTTTTTATTAAAAATTTAATTATACATTTTAAAAATTTTTTACCAGTTCCCTCCCTCCCCCCTCTTCCCCCTCCCCTTCCCCCAGTGCCTCCCCCCCAATTCCCAGATAGTCCTTTATTGTGTGTGCCTAACTCTCCACTGTGTCCTCCTTTCCGATGACATATAAGGACCCAGTGGCATTTCCATAAGCCCTTTCTCTTGTTCCCCTTAAGCATAAGATCACTACTATGGCTGTCAATCCCTTGCCTCCAGGGGTCTCGGTGCCCTTATCAGATGCTAGACTTTATGAGGGCAACAGTGCGCTGGACATTGCGCAGGGCATGCAAAGTTCCATTATGACTGCTTTGGCCCCAACTATTGTTGAGAATCTTGCAAATCGTTGCTCCTCCCATCCTTTTGCTCTTACAATCTTACCGCCCCCTCTTCCGCAAATGTCCCTGAGCTCCAGGATGGGGAGAGATTAGGCTGTCCTAGTTCTATGTGATTGATATAGAGTCTCTGAAGTTCTGGATTGTGGTTTGTTGATTTTCTTTTGCAGTTTTGCTGCTCCTGCAATTCCCTTCACTCCATTCTGCTGGGCACTGTATGTCACCCCCTGGCCAGAGACAAAAAGCTGTTAAACTGGAGTCTTGTTGTAATAGCACATTCAAGGGTAGATGTAATAAGAGTAGGAAACCTCACTGAGAGAGGGGTCCATCACCCATTTGCAAAATGATTACTTTTTATCTGCTAGACTATATGCCCTCCCCTTCTGGTGAGATCAGGAAAGAACGTCTGTGAACTTAACCAGGTTTCTCATTACTTACTTGCAGACCTTCATGGAGGCCTATTTTCTCTGCTGTAACATGGTCTCCTCTCTCTTTGTTTCTGGTGTGGCCCTCCTAACCCATCTCTCTTGTTCATAATCCTTGCAATTACTGTGTTACATAGGTTTACTTTTGAGTGTCCCAATGTGGGCTGGGTGAGTTTGGTACTAGGAGCCACCTATTAGGGAGTACATACGGCGCTTAATTTTCTGGGTTTGGGATACTTCACTTAATATAATTCTTTCTAATGACATCCATTTCCCAGCAAATTCCAGTAATTCATCGTTTTTGATGGCTGAGTAGTACTCCATTGTATAGATGTACCACAGTTTCCTTATCCACTCGTCAACTGTTGGACATTTAGGTTGATTCCATGACTTTGCTATTGTAAACAGTGCTGCTATGAACATGGTCGAGCTTGTGCTATCGAGGCGAACCTTTGCTGCTTGGGGGGTTATTCCCAAAAGTGGGATAGCAGGGTCATATGGCATTTCAATCTTTAATTTCTTTAAGAATCTCCAGACGGCTCGCCAGAGTGGCTGTATGAGCCTGCATTCCCACCAACAATGTAGGAGAGTTCCCCTCTCTCCACATCCTCTCCAGCATTTGTCGTTGTTTGTATTGTGGATTTTTGCCATCCTGACCGGGGTGAGATGATATCTCAGGGAAGTTTTGATTTGCATTTCCCTGATGGCGAAGGAAGTGGAGCATTTTTTAAGATAATTGTTAGACATTTTAATTTCATCCCTGGTAAAGTTTCTTTGAAGTTCCAGGGCCCATTTTTTAATTGGGCCAGTGTTTTCCTTGGAGTTTAATTTTCTAAGTTCTTTGTGCACTCTGGACAGTAGAGCTCTGTCAGATATGTGGTTAGTGAAGATTTTCTCCCATTCTGTGGGTTGCCTTTGAGCTCGTGTTACAATCTCTTTATCTGAACAGAAGCTCTTTAATTTCACAAGATCCCAACTGTTGAGAGTTGGTAGCAGTGACTGTGCCATTGGATGTCTGTTTAGGAACTGTTGGCCTAGCCCAACCAGCTCGAGGGAGTTCCCTATCTTTTCAACTATGGTTTTTAAAGTCTCTGGCCTGATATCAAGGTCCTTGATCCATTTGGAATTAAGTCTTGTACATGGTGACAAGTACGGGTCCAGCTTTAATCTTCTCCATGTGGAGATCCAGTTTTGCCAGCACCATTTGTTGAAGATGCTGTTCTTTTTCCATTGGATTCTTTGGGCCCCTTTGTCAAAGACCAAATGGCTGTAACTTTGTGGGCTTATATCTGGGTCTTCAATCCTTATCCATTGATCTGTGTGTCTATTTTGGAGCCAGTACCAGGCTGTCTTTATAACTATGGATTTGTAGTATAGACTTAGGTTTGGTATGGTAATACCTCCAGCTGTGTTTTTGTTACTCAGGATTGTTTTGGCTATCCTGGGTCTTTTGTGCCTCCAAATGAACTTTGAGATTGTTTGGTCAACTTCTTTGAAGAATTGCTTTGGGATTTTGATTGGTATAGCATTGAATCTGTATATTGCCTTTGGTAGGATGGTCATTTTTACAAGGTTGATTCTGCCAATCCAGGAACAAGGGAGGTCTTTCCACCTTCTGGTGTCTTCTGCAATTTCTTTCTTTAGGGTTTTAAAGTTTTCATTGTAAAGGTCTTTTACCTCCTTAGTTAGGTTTATACCAAGGTATTTCATTTTTTTAGGGGTTATAGTAAATGGCATGGTTTCTCTCAAGGCTTTTTCACTTCTTTCATTCTGGGCATATAGGAAGGCCTCTGATTTTTGCACATTTATTTTGTATCCTGCCACCCTGCTGAACTTCTCAATTAGTTCCAGGAGCTTCCTGGTGGAGTTTTTGGGATCACTCAGGTATAAGATCATGTCATCTGCAAATAGAGATAGCTTGACTTCTTCCTTGCCAATTTGAATCCCTCTTATGTCCCTTTCTTGTCTTATGGCTTCGGCTAAGACTTCAAGTACAATATTGAATAGAAGTGGTGAGAGTGGACAGCCTTGTCTTGTTCCTGATCGAAGTGGGAATGCTTCCAATTGTTCCCCATTGAGCATAATCCTTGCTGTGGGCTTGTTGTATACAGCTTTTATTATATTGATAAAGGTTCCTTCCATTCCTACTGTCTCTAGCGTTTTGATCATAAAAGGCTGTTGGATCTTGTCAAAAGCTTTTTCTGCATCTATCGAGAGTATCATATGGTCTTGGACTTTGGACTGGTTTACATGATGAATTACATTTATTGATTTTCGTATGTTGAACCAACCTTGTGTGCCGGGGATGAAGCCTACTTGGTCCCCATGAATGATCTTTTTAATATGTTTTTGAATCCGATTTGCTAAGACTTTGTTGAGAATCTTTGCGTCTGTGTTCATCAGGGAGATCGGCCTATAGTTTTCTTTTTTAAGTGAATCTTTATTAGGTTTTGGGATTAAAACGATATTAGCTTCATAGAAGGAATTTGGTAGTGTTCCTTCCTTTGCTATTTGATGGAACAGTTTAAGGAGTATTGGTGTTATTAACTCCTTAAATGTCTTGTAGAACTCTGTGCTGAATCCATCTGGTCCAGGACATTTTTTGGTGGGAAGATTCGAGATTACTTCCTCAATTTCCTTATATGTTATAGGACTATTTAAATAATTCACATCTTCCTGATTCAATTTAGGTAAGTTGTGTTTACTTAGAAATTCATCCATCTCTTTTGTGTTGTCAAACTTCACAGAGTATAAGTTTTTGAAATATGATGTTATAATTCTCTGGATTTCTTGGGTATCAGTAGTGATAACTCCATGTTCATTTCTAATTTTGTTAATTTGGGTTTTCTCTCTCTTGCTTTTGGTTAGTTTAGCTAGGGGTGTATCAATCTTGTTGATTTTTTTCAAAGAACCAGCTTTTTGATTGGTTGATTTTTTCTATCGTTTTCTTAGTCTCGATTTCAGATATTTCTCCCCTTATTTTGCTAATCTCTTCTCTTCTACTGCTTTTAGGATCAGATTGCTCTAGTTTCTCTAAAGCTTTAAGCTGCATTGTTAAGTTGTTTATTTCTGATGTTTCCATTTTTTTGACGTGGGCATTAAGAGCTATGAACTTACCTCTTAGAACAGCTTTCATTGTGTCCCAGAGATTTTGGTAAGTTGTATTTTCGTTATCATTCACTTTCAGGAAATCTTGAATTTCCTTTTTAATTTCTTCCTGAATCCAGTTCTCATTCAGCATCATAGTGTTAAGTTTCCAGGAGTTAGTGCATTTTCTCTTGTTTGATGTGTTGTGGATGTCCAGCTTTAGGCCGTGGTGGTCTGATAGGGCACAGGTTAGAATTTCAACTTTCTTGTATATGTGTAGATTCATTTTGTGGCCCAATATGTGATCTATTTTGGAGAAAGTTCCATGTGCTGCTGAGAAAAATGTGTATTCTTTGGTGCGTGGGTGAAAAGTTCGATAGAGATCTGTGAGGTCCATTTTTTTCAGGGTTTGATTAAGTTCCAAAGTGTCTCTGTTAAGCTTTTGACCTGTTGATCTATCCCATGTAGAGAGGGCGGTGTTGAAGTCCCCAAGAATTATCGTTTGGGGGTTGATTTCTTGCTTTAGACGCTGTAGGGTTTTCTTAATGAATGTGGGGGGGGCCCGTATTGGGTGCATATATGTTCAGTATTGTGAAATCTTCCTGGTGAATTGTACCTCTGACTAAAATGTAGTATCCATCCGTGTCTCTTATAATTTTTTTTGGTTTGAAATCCACTTTGTCTGATAGCATAATGGCTACCCCTGCCTGTTTTCTGCTTCCATTTGCTTGTAGAATTGTTGACCAGCCTTTTATTTTTAGAGCGTGCCTATCTTTTGTGGTGAGATGGGTTTCCTGCAGGCAACAGATTGATGGATTGTGATTTTTAATCCAAGTTTGTAATCTGTGTCTCTTGATCGGTGAATTAAGTCCATTAACATTTAGTGTTATAATGGAGAAACTATTGTTAATTCCAGACATTTATTATGTTTAGTAGCTTTTATAAGTATATTGCTTCGCTTTTAATGGTGTTATATTTGCCTTCTGTTCTCCTGGATATGCCTGTTTTTTTCTTCACGCTTGAGTATCATTTCTAGCAGTTTTTGAAGGCCTGGTTTGGTGGCCATGTATCCCTTAAAGTTGTCTTTGTGCTGGAAAATTTTTCTTTCTCCCTCGATCATGACTGATAGTTTTGCAGGGTAAATCAGCCTGGGTTGACATTTTTGCTCATTCAATACTTGAAGTATGTCTCTCCAAGCTCTTCTTGCTTTTACTGTTTCGACTGAGAAGTCATTTGTTATTTTAATAGGTTTGCCTTTAAAAGTGACTTGTTTTTTCTCCCTTGAAGCTCTCATCACCAGTTCTTTATCTTGAATGTGGAGTGTTTTAACTATTATTTGCCGCGGTGTGCTTCTATTTTGGTCGTATCTGTTTGGGGTGCGGAATGCCTCTTGTATATGAATGGGCCTCTCTTTTTTTAGATGAGGAAAGTTTTCCTTGATGATCGTTTGAAAAATTTCCTCAGGGGTGGTATTTTGAGATTCTTGCTCCGGTATTCCATGAATACGCATGTTAGGCTTCTTCAGGGTGTCCCATATCTCTTGGATATTTCTCTCAAGTATCTTTTTGGCTTTAACAACCTCTTCCATTGAGCTGGTTAGTACTCCCACTTTATCTTCAAGGTCTGAAATTCTGTTTTCTGCTTCATTAGTTCTGTTGATAAGACTCTCTGTGGCGTTCTGGGTTGAAGATAACTTGTCTTTTAGCTCAGTTTTAAACTCTGCTTGAGTTTGTTTTAACTGTTCTATGCCACTTTTTGTTTCTTGCACTGTTTTTCTCAACTCCTCCAGATGTCTGTTGTGTTCCTCTTCAAAGCGATTGATTCGATTATGTAATTCCTCCCGGATTTCCTCTTTCATAGTATTGAACATGGCAATGATCATATTTTGAAAGTCGTTATCCTGGGTCAGGCTTTCTTGGCCTTTTTCCGCGGGTTTGTTCTTGTTGGAGTCTAACATTATGGGATTAATTTCTTCAGTGGGAGATTTGTTTACTTGAGTGTTGCTTCTCATGGATTTGCACTTTGACTTTGGCATTGTCATTTTAACTCTTAAGATCTCTCAATTTCACTAAACTGAATTATTTGGCCTGGGGTACTGGTGGGCGGGGCCTGAACGGGGACTTATCTAGGGAGCGGGGTGAGGCCCGGGTGGACCGCGTGCGTGTCCCGACTGGCGGAGCGGGGTGGGGCGAAAAGGGAGGATGGGCGCTTCGGCGTGGAGCTATTTAACCCGAGGGCAGCTGGGGCGGGGCCCGGGCGCAGGGGGAGGTGCTCCTCGTCCCTCGGCCCCCCCGCGCGGCTCCGGCTGGATGGTGGGAGTCGGAGCCGGGTCCCCGTGGGCTGACCTGGGGGTCCTAGAGCGCGCGTTGAGGCCCGGCTGGATCTCGCGCAGGCGTCCCCGACAATTGATTTACTTGTCACACAGTACAGCCTTAAACATTTTTTAAACTTTATTTAGTGAGTGAGAGAGAGAGAGAGCACTGTGTGTCTCTGTGGAGGACCAAGGCTGACTTCTGGAATCATCCTGGATTGCCTCTACCTCTTTTTTGCTTTGCTCTGGGATTTCTCAGACTCCACCCACCTGGGCTGGAAGTGCAGGCCGCTGACATTTCCGCCTGGCATTTTTATGTGGGACCTGGGATCTGAACTCAGGTCCTTCTGCTTATGAGGTAGAGTCTTAACCCCTGAGCATGTCTCCAGCCCTAAACGTGTTTTAAAAAACACTGTTAGGTCTACACATGGAATGTAATGGGGTCTGAGCTCTCTCCCTGTGACACTCCCCCCCTCCGCACCCCCACTGAGACTGTGCCATCTCCTTTGTCTCCTGCTTTCATCTCAGGGCTCAAAGGTGGGAGAGGACCCTCGGGGAACAGGCACAGCCTGTCCCCGCCTGCTCCTTACCGCTGGGGCAATGTCTTGCAGACAGAGGGGTGTCCCGGAAGCCTGAGGAGCCGTACGTGCGGCGCCAGACGGCCCGGATGCGACTGTCCAAGTACGCAGCGTACAACACGTACCACCACTGCGAGCAGTGTCACCAGTACCTGGGCTTCCACCCCCACTCCCAGGTAGGCGGGGCGCCGGCCGCTCCAGCTGCTTCCCTGTGGCGCGGGGCGGGGCGGGGTGGGGAGACGAGATGGAAGCCCTCGCTCCCGGATCTGCGTGCATCACGGTCCTGAATGCTGCTGGCTCTATGGGACAGCAGTTCCCCCCGGCATGTCCAGGCATCAGTGCCCCAGTGCACCGACTGTGGGCGTCAGGGTCTGTAGGTCACTGGGATTCCAGAAGTTACCGCTCTGCAGGGATAGGCGAGCTCACTACAAGGGACGCAGCAGACACCAACCGACTTTGCCTCCTGTCTTCAGGGTCGACTGTCCCAAGGGGGGGGACATCTTAGCAAGGTCTCAGGGCAACCTGAAGAGGAGAGAGCAATACAGTTGAAGTACAGATACCACGTAGGCAAGGAGAGGTGCGCATTACTGAGCACCTACTGCATGCCCAGGCGTGTCTCACATCTCTGTCCTTCCCAGCATGCGAGAGACACGGCTCCTGTCCAGGACTCTCTACGTCTGTAATCAGCGAGGGTGCAATGGCCAGGAAACCGTCTAGTTTCTCAGTCAAGTCTCATCTGAACCTCATTATTGTCACTTCACAAATGAAGATATGGCTTGAGCATCCATAATACGAAGACCCCAAATCCACCATGAATGCGATGCTCAAAATGGCGCCTACTCAGAGCTCGTAGGGTTTTTAGATCAGAGATGCTCAACCGATAAAGTCTGCACAGATATTTGCAAAAACACAAAAACAAAAAACCTTCCCAAATCAGAGACAGTTGGTCCAAACATTTCAGATACAGAATATTAAGCCTTTACTATTTCAGGAAGAATCAAAGAGAGGGTTTGCAGGATTAGTAAGAATTTGCTGAGGGGCTGAGGTGAAAGGGGAGGAAATGGGGTGTGCACGAGGGTGAGCAGGATCAGGTGTGGCTGAACACAGAGGATAGAGAGTAGGAGGCAGGAACCCCGAGAATGGCAAACAACAGATCTCGGAAGGCCCGGGCACCGGCAAGCAAGGGGGGCTCCACCAGAGAGGTCAGAGAACAGTTCGCAGACATGCCGTGTGGCCGGCATTACAGTGTTCTAGGTTGACTTCCCGTTCCCAAGGGACAGAGGCAGATGCTAGCCATGTGGGCGTGGTGTGGGCGTGCCAGCCCAGCGGGCGGGCCTGGGAGTCCTCACTTTGTGGGGCAGAGGTGGGTGTGGCCCGGTGTGGTCCTGGCCAGGCTGGGCCTGGGTTCTGGCAAGTAAGGCGGACTCTGATGGCAAGCTCTGTCCTTTCCCCTCGCACCTCAGCTCTATGAGTCCACCCTGCACGCCTTTGCCTTCTCTTACTCCATGCTAGGAGAGGAGATCCAGCTGCACTTCATCATCCCTAAGTCCAAGGAGCACCACTTCGTCTTCAGCCAACCCGGAGGCCAGCTGGAGAGCATGCGCCTGCCCCTCGTCACAGACAAGGTACGGGCTTGGAGTCGTGGTGGGTCGGCGACCCGGACACAGCTGCCTGAGGAGCCCGGAGCACAGAAGTGCTATGGTACAGAACGTGGAAGTGTAGACGCAGGCCGAGGACTCTCGCAAGCTCGGTGTGAGCTGGGCTCTATCACTTGCCAGTTTACCTGCCACTGAATGTCTCTGAGCCTCCATTTCCTCACCTGTGAAGGGGACAATAACAGGTTCTGAAAATTTTTATTCAGTTAGTAGAGAGAGAGAGAGAGAGAGAGAGAGAGAGAGAGAGAGAGAGAGAATATGCATGTCTTGATGTGCATGTGGCAGTCAGGAAAACTTTTACAAGTTTTCTTCAATCGTGCGAGCTTTGATCAAACTTAGGTCGCCAGGTTTGCGCGATAGCGCTCTCCCCCTCTGAGCCATATTTCTGGTCCAGATTCTTTTTAAAAAGCTTGCCGATGGGGCATTAGGGACCCTGGCACCGTGTAAACTGGGTGAGGTAGTGCATGTCTCTCAAGGGGCTCTCGGCTCCCTGGTTCCTCCCAGGTCAGCAGACCTGCCCGGAGGACACTGCTCTTCCT
The DNA here is from genome assembly GCA_023101885.1 of Typhlomys cinereus. Taxonomy (NCBI): domain Eukaryota; kingdom Metazoa; phylum Chordata; class Mammalia; order Rodentia; family Platacanthomyidae; genus Typhlomys; species Typhlomys cinereus. The sequence continues at coordinate 3,801,772 of JALPQD010000007.1, read as the reverse complement.
CCTCCAGACACGGGCTGAGCTGGACCAGGCTTTGTCGGCCCCGCAGTGCCGCCAACACTGCGGATGTCTGTAGCGGCACCAGGCGGACCTTGGCTGCAAAGCTGTCTCGTCCTCTGGGTCTGGGGGTTGCAGGCCCTGCTGTGGACGTACCAAGAGCAGGAGGAATTATCCTGGGTTCTAGTCCATTCCCTGAACACCAGTGTGGGTGCTTAGAGGGTCTCAGGAGAAGCAGGGCCCTTACGCAGCCAGAGGAGCTTGCGAAGGGAAGAGCGGAAGGAGATAGCTGTTTGCACGAAGATGTTACAGTCCCTGGCGTGGCAGCGAGGCCGTGTCAGACATCCCGTGTTCACAGACAGGCAGGAACAGCATCTACTCTAAGTGGAGCGCTCAGATTCCACTGGAAGAAGCTGATGGGCTCGTGGAGGCCAGTTTGTTTCTCTTACATTCACAACCAGTCCTGAACTGGACCGTTTGACTCCTCACTCCAAGGCCAGCCAGTTGGCGAGGTTTGGCTGGATGGTTATCAAGCTTGCCCTCCGGCGTGGGTTACCTGCCACGGGCTGCTGGGCGACTGGAAGGCCAACCGTCCAGAGGGGCCTTGTTGGGACGTGGCTCTTGGCTGCATGAGGCTCTATCCCCCAGTAGCCGGTCCTCGGGAGCATTCTGAGAGGGTGCGCCCCACGAGGCCAGTGACATCATTCCCCGCATTTCATTGCTGGAGCCCATAGCCTTCTCTGGGATTCTAGAAACGTAAGACAACCGCGTCTTTCCATGCAAGACTCTGCAAGGGTGGGGGAGAGCCGTGCGTACACCGGGCCTCGCATTCCTCTGCCTGCAGAGCCTAGAGGGCATCAAAAGCCCGACGTTCACGCCGACGACGGGTCGCCACGAGCACGGGCTCTTCAACCTGTACCACGCCATGGACGGGGCGAGCCATCTGCACGTGCTGGTGGTCAAGGAGTGCGAAACGGCCATTTACAAGAAGTACTGGCCCAACCACATCCTGCTGGTGCTCCCGAGCGTCTTCAACAGCGCCGGCGTCGGTGGGTGCCGCGGAAGCCCTGCCGGGGGAGGGGTCCGTGGAGGGAGGCCGGGGAGAATGTCTTAGAGAGGACCGATTCAACGGTTGACATCTGGCTTTGCTTCTGGGGTCTTAAAGCTATTCCGATCTGCTTGGTTCATATATGTGTGTGTGTGTTTGTATATGTGTATGTGTGCACAGGGGCATGTGTGTGTTCACGTGAGTGCCTGTATATGCGCTGGGGGCGGGCGTGTGCCAGTTACGTGTGTTCATGTGGGCACATGCGTGCGCATATGTGCATGTGTGTTCATGTAGGTGCATGTGTATATATGCATAGAGCTGCATGTGCACACTTGTGTATTGCATGTGTGTGGGCAAGAGGACAACTTCGATGTTATTCTTCAGGCTTTTGAGACAGGGTCTCTCACTGAACCCCGAGCGCACACTGAACCCCGACTGCCAGTGAGCCCAGAGATTTTCCTTTCTCTACTCCTCAGCGCTTGGGATTGCAAGCGTGTGCCTGATTTTTGTAGCTGTGCTGCTTTTATACGTGCGGGGTCAACGCAGGTCCTTGTGCTGTAAGGCAAGCGCTGTCCCGACTGGGCTCTCACGGGCTCCTGTGCTTGACCTTTGTAGGAATATCCTTTATAATGTTTTTTGATTTAATTCATTGTCTCAGTCGTTAGCCAAGAAGAGCAGGTTCTGGCAGGTCTGGGGTGGATCCGTCCCGTCCCGTGGAGGTGGGCGCGGGACAGCCCTGAGCCAGGTCACGTGGTCACTGCAGGGGCCGCCCACTTCCTGATCAAGGAACTGTGTCACCACAACCTGGAGCTGGAGCGGAGCCGGCAGGAGGGGCTGGGGGTCAAGCCGCAGGACATCTGGCCGTTCATCGTCATTGCCGACGACTCCTGCGTGATGTGGAACGTGGTGGACGTGGACTGTGCTGGGGAGCAAAGCAGGTGAGGTGCCCCGCTCATCGCTCCCCCAGACCCCCCGAGAGCCACGAGAAAGTGTGGCACACACAGCGGGGAACAGCTCGGTCGGCACCCAGGCCCATCAGGCGCCCCGCATCGGGGACTTGGCCTCTGATCTCCACGCATGCGCCATGGAAGTTGTCCTCTGACCTCCACGCATGCGCCATGGCGTGCACATGCCTAGTCTCACTCTGGCTCTCCCCCACAGTACAAATAAACCAAATGTATGAAAATTGTTAGTGATGCATATGGAAACAAATACTACAGACAGTAGGATACATTGCAGGATACATGCAGAGAAAGGAAGGTGCAACACCGTGTAGAAATTTCCACAAATTAAGCACAGCTGTTAATTTAACTCCCACGTTCAAACAACGGACATTACTAGACCCCTGGTGCCCCTCAAGTTTGTGCTGGCCCCTGCCCTTCCCACCAGCCCCGTCCTGGGGGTCGGTGATAGCTTTAGGCAAGTTCTCTTGAGGTTCTGGGGTCCTTGTTTTTGAAGGCGTCGATCCCCAGACTGGAGTTCATTGTGCAGGCGACAGGCGAACGCGGTATGTACGTGTGTTCAGCACGTGGGTGTGAGCATATTCCACGCAAGGAAATGACACACAGTGAACACGAGGCTCTTGCTGGAGGGGCGGCACCCTTGGGGATTGTGGTGTCTGGTCTACGCCGGCCCGTGCAGGCGACGTGAGCTGGGGTGCTGTGTCCTGGCCGCTCGCTGCGCCCGTGCGTCAGCCCGGGGACAGCGGTCTCTTTCTGCTGGGCAGGGAGTTCTCCTGGTCGGAGAGGAACGTGTCTCTGAAGCATGTCATGCAGCACATCGAAGCGTCGCCCAACATCACGCACTACGCCCTCATCGGCATGCGCAAGTGGGCCAGCCAGACGCGGGGCAGCGCGGTGCGGGAGCCTTTCTCCCGCTGCCACGTGCACGACTTCGTCATCCTGAACGTGGGCTTGACCCAAGACGTCCAGTACAACCGGAACAGGTACGCGTCCGCTGGGTACCCGGGGACCTAGCGGGGTGGGCGGGGCTCAGGCAGGCCCCGCCCTTCTCCCCCGCAGGGACACTGCATAGTTGCTCTTCTTGTTGATGGGGCAAAGTGCCTGCCGGGGGTTTGTTCTTGCTCGTGGCCCAGGGCACAGTCCACCATGCCTGGGAAGTCACACGGCGGCAGCAGTGGGCAGCTGGTCACATGGCGTGGCATCCACTTTCAGGAAGCAGAGACAGGCGAATTTTTTTTATACAAAACAGAACCCCACCCACAAGACGGTGCTGCCCACATTACAGTGAGTTTTCCCACCTCCTTGAACCCAAGTCTAGATCCCTCCTTCCTGACAAGCCCAGAAGTTTGTTTCCATGGTGATTCTGAAGCCCATCAAGGTGACCATCAAGATTAATCATCACAGCCAGGGCGGCAGAGGCTCCGCCCACAGCACTGGCCTGGCTTGGCTCTGGTCCCTTCGGGATGCGTGATCATTTTGCATTTACACAAGGTTATTCCACTGCATTCATTCACTCACAGATACCTTCCTTCGTAAGCTACTTTGTGCCCTGTTTAGGCTTCCTCTCCAAACATCACTTTTTATGAGGGTTAGCCCTGGAGAAAACTGAAGTAATTTCTTTGAGTTACTGTCTACAGGTCAGATCATAGGAGCGTGTTTATTGAGGCATGTCAGATTCCCGCTGCATTCTGCCCTTTTCCAGCGAATTCTCTCTGAGCCTGTTTGCCTCAGTTACCCGATGTTTATATGTTTTTATTGCTTCTTTTTAACAATGACTGGAAGGCTGGATGCAGCTCACATAGTAGGGTACTTGTCTGGCATGCACAAAGCCCTGGGTTTGATGCCAAGCACCACAGACTGGATGTAGTGGCGCTGGTGATCCCAGCACTTGGGAGGTAGAAGAAAGAGGACTAGTTCATGGTCACCTACATCTTTGATACCTAGTGAGCCTGAGGCCATCATCGCTTGTGTGAAATCAGCTTTCAAACAATTAAGCAAATGAGCAAAGCAACTTGACAGAATCATGTCTGCAAAGTCTCTCACCTGGTGCCCGGCGCGCACAGCCAAGGCTAGTCCTTACGCCACTGAAGCCTTAAGCGCATACCGCCCCGCCAGCTGTTCACTTGAGTAAGTTCTTTAGGCAGCAGCAAAGCCCACTCCATCCTCGTCACCCCCGAGACAGGGTCACACGCCAGGTGTTAGGGGTCAGCTGGGAGTACCCGCGTCCAGTCAGATCCGCCCCTGCTCTCTTCTGGGCAGATTCACGTGTGATGACGTGGACTTTAACCTGCGCGTGCACAGTGCCGGCCTCCTGCTCTGCCGCTTCAACCGCTTCAGCGTCATGAAGAAGCAGATCGCGGTGGGTGGGCACAGGTCTTTCCACATCACGTCCAAGGTGAGTGCAGCAGCCCTGCCTAGTAGGTACCCAGGTCCCACCCAGGCGTGGGGAGGTCGAAGCCGAGGGTGGGAAGTCTGCAGTGGAAACCTCGTCCTTCAGGAGGGCGGGTGGATGGAGGGAGGGTCCATCACTGGACGGGCCGTGGGTGTCATTGGCATCAAGCCTTGGAAATTTCTCTTCTGCCCTCTGGCTTCAGCTGGCATCCGTGAAATGCTACCCAGTGCTAGGGGATCTTCTTCCTGCACTCCTGCATGCCCCACCCAGGCTGGCATTGATGGAGTGCTATGCTCTTCTGCAGCCCTTATGGTGCCTGTCCAAGGACCATCTGCGTGGTGCACCAGCTCGCTCAGTGGCCACACTGTTCGAGAGCCAGGCTTGGTGGGAGAGACGTGACCTCTGCTGTTCTGACTGAACAGGCCCAGGCAATTTGAGGTGCAAAATGAAAGCCTTCCAGGAGAACAGCCAAGCTTTGCCCGAGGGTCCCTCTGACAGCTTCTGTCTTGAAGCCTCCGTGGCGGCCACAACCCTTTCCCTGCCTCGGTCCTGCCTGGTCTCCGCCACCCCCCCCAAGCTGGATCAGACTTTGGACCCAGCCTCTCCACAGGCCAGAGCTTCCTCTGAGAGAATCCCATTTTCATGTAGAGTAGCGGACCTTCATTGGCTGTGCGGCCTGTTCTGAGGAACTGGGGAATCAAGGAGTTAATTGCCCACCATTGAGATGTTTTTAGGTGAATGTGTTAAATTTGTAGTTTGATTTTGGGTACAGTGAGGTCTTTAACTGTATCGGCTTACCAAGATCCTGATGTACCTTTCAAACTCATTTTTCTTAATTTCCTCAGCATCTTGTTAAAACTCTTTATACCTATCATGGCAGACAGGAGCTCCAAGTGTTGGTTCCTGGCCATGAGAAACTTCTGGACTTTGTTGCGGGAGTGATAAGCCAAAGTCCTAACAATCACATGGTCAGTTTAGTCAAAGCAACAGCCCCGCTTTTCTGGTGCTGAGTTTGTATATTTGCTAACCTTTGTGTCGCTGGGGAGAATGCCTCACAGGACAGCTTAAGGCAGGGAAGCGTTATTTTCGGCTTCTGGTTTCAGGGGATTTTGGTCCAGCACAGTAGTGAAAGCAGGATGTAGGGGCTCAGTCTGTGGCTGCAGGAATGTGTGATGGCGTCGGTCACATTGCAGAGGACCATGAATCAAAGCGATGGGAATTAGGGCTATATCCTTGGAAGGCCTTCCCCTGGGGACCTTTCTCCACCAGCTGTGTTCCACCCCCTGAAGGTGCCACAACCTCCCTGCCAGAGAACAGATGCAGCGCTCCCGATGAGCCCGTGGGGGGCAGATCTGATGTCTGTCGCCGTACTTGTCAGCAGTCTGTCTGCAGGACAGAATGCGTGGGGGCTGCAGGGCTGTGGTGTCTGGACATCGAGGAGGAAGGGTGGGGCTCAAGTGGAATTGAGACTGTCAGAGAGGCTAGATACCCCCAGATGCTTGCGTGTCTGGCTCTGGGGGCGAATTCCCAAGGCCTTTGGCTTCTCCTGCTGTCTGTGGCCCATGGAGCCAGTATCCTGTGCGGCACAATCAGCGGGGAATGATCAGTGTCAACAGTTCTGGCTGTCCGCGTTCGTCCGTTTTCTCAGGGTCCTGTTTTCTTCATGGAGAGCTTTATGCCTGGGTCCTGTGCTCCTAAGCCATTGTCTGCCCCCCAGCGAAGTTGCTCTGCTCTCCTGACCCCGCCTCCTCCCTGGCAGGTGTCGGACAGCTCTGTGGTCATCGTCCCCTCCCAGTACGTCTGCGCCCCCGACAGCAAGCACACGTTCCTCGCGGCTCCCGCCCAGCTCCTGCTGGAGAAGTTCCTGCGGCATCACAGCCACCGCTTCTTCCCGCTGTCCCTGGAGAGCCGCAGCCACCCCGTGCTGTCCGTGGACTGCTACCTCAACCTGGGCCCTCAGGTAGCTGGGCGTGGAGCCCACGAGTAGGCGGGCTGACGCGGGACCCCACTCATAACTCCTGGGGCGTGGAATCCACAGCTGGCAGGTTGACACGAGACCCTGAATCATAACTACCGTGGCCTTTGGGGTCCGTGGAAATCCAATTCTGGGACCCCACAGGTTGCCAGACACCTGCAAGTGCTCAGGTCTCTGCTAACACGGGGCTGCACGTCTCACACGCACCCTCCTGCAGCATCTCCAGCTGATTCACCTAAGGCACTGTGCACGTGTTCCACTGTGTTGCTTAGGGGACGCTGGGGAAGAGACAAGTCGGTCTGTGTTCAAGGACAAGCGCAGGTTTTTCCCAACATTCTTGCTCAGTGGTTGTGACTGAACGGGGGTGGTCCCGAGGACATCAGTGTCTAAGAATCACTTCTCAACATCAACCAGGGTGGAGAAGAGGAGTTTAACTTTACTGACGTCTGGAGTCACAGACCTTCTCGAGCCCCCAGCTTAGTTGTGCTGCTGTTTTATACTAAAGCAGGGCAGTGGGTGGGGCATAGGTAGGACTTTGCAGAAACAAACTCTGTAGTTTAGAGTATCGGCAGGGGTGGAACATGGACACACGCCTTGATTCTTATCAACAGAAGTTGACCCATCATAGGCCAGAGCCAGCCGTGGGACAGGCTAGTGTCTCTTGAGACGTCCGCTCTTGACTGCCTTTGGGATTTCGGTAATTTTCTGTCTTCTATTAGCAGTAACTCAGCAGTTGACATTTTTATGCCTCGTTGATATCATTTGACTGCGGCCAAATCTGAGCCTGAGGGAACTGGACTTGTGGTCCGCACAGACTTTAGGAATCCATGCTAGTCCTCAGGCCGACATTTCTGGCTCTCAAGGCATCTTTTGAATGCGGTAAACCTGGATGCACTTGCTGGAGCTGAGTTTTGGGTTTGGGTAGATGTGGAATTGGCTGTTTCCGCCCCACCTCCCATCTGACCTCGACCAAGCAGTGGGTGCGTGTGGGGTGTTGGTGCCCAGCAGGACGCCCCGGCGTGCTTCCCCGAACTCAGGATCCTGCGGGCTCCTCCTCCTCCAGATTTCCGTTTGCTACGTGAGCTCCAGACCCCACTCTTTGGATGTCAGCTGCTCCGACATGACGTTCAGCGGGCTCCTGCTGTACCTCTGCGACTCCCTTGTCGGGGCCGGTTTCCTGAAGCAGTTCCATTTCCTGAAAGGTGATGCTCCCCGCCTCCTCCCTGCCCCGCCCACACTCGCCCAGCCTCTGACACAGGCAACCTCAGTGGGTAAGCTGAGGCTCAGAGAGGGGAAAGTGAAGACTGCACCCGGAAAGTGCCAGAAAAACGGAGAGGGGCTCCTGCCCTTATAGCTGCTCAGCAGAAAGCAAACGTCCATTTCTTTGGGGAGAATTGGGGATGTGTCCTGTTCTGTCCACATCCTTTATGTTGGCTCCCAGAAGCCCCTCGGGAGGCCCCCTCCCGGTAGGTTAGCCCTGAAGCCCCCTTTGCATCCTTCTGTAATCTCTCTCCTTGCCCCGCCAGTGATTGAAACTGGAAATTGTTTCAAATAAGCTTTGCCGGTCTGTGATTGCAGACCTGCTCAGATCCCTCGCTGGTCTTCCCTGGGCTTTTGCTGTCAGGCATGTAATTAACTTTGGGAGGGAAAATCAGGCCTGGGAAGTGGGGTGTGGTTTCTCCCCAGTGGCTGCCCTTAGAACACTTTTTTAAAAAGTTCATTCATTCATTTAGTGTGTGTGTGCGCGCGTGTGTGTGCACTGTGTGTCCCTGTGGTGATGTCAGGAATCATCCTGGATTGCTTCTACCTCATGCTTGCTTTGCTCTGGATTTCCCAGGCTCCGCTCACCAGATCGGAAATGCAGGCTGCTGCTATTTCTGCCTGGCATTTTTACATGGGACCTGGGCTCTGAACTCGGGAACTTCTGCTTGGGAAACAGAGTCTTAACCCCTGAGCCATCTCTCCAGCTCCTTAGAATACTCCTTGTAGCAGACATGTCCAACCTGCCCCTCAGGAGCCGCATGAGCCCCATGTTCCATTTTCATAGGAGCACCCCACTTCTCTGGCGCTGATCTCTGCTTCAATTTGATACTCAGTGCCTGTAATAAATACCTGAGCCAATCAGTCGAGGGGTGTGAGCGACTTCATCCCAGCTCACAGATGCGGGCCTCAGCCCCTCACAGCCAGGGAATGCCCACGGGAGCTCAGGGACGTGGCCACACGGTAGCCAAAGTTACGGGCAAAGGGGGAACCACTGCCTCCAGCCCTCCTTACACACACCTCCTGCCTAGGGAATGGTGTGCCGCGAGGGCAGATCCTTCCACTTCGGTGGTGCCATTAATGCAGCCCCCTATAGCCCGCCCAGAGCCCCAAACTAAGTGAGTCCTCGTAGGTGAGCCCACAGGTTCACGCCATGAGGGCCAAGTTCAAAACAGGCCCCTGAATGGCCGTGAACGCTGCCCGACAAAACTATAAGCTGAAACACATAAGTTTTTAGTGATTTTTTTGGGTAACTTGATTGTGCAGAACTTTACAGACGACAATGTGGTGTTGTAGTGTGAAAAGCACGGACAGTGTATGGGTCTGAAGTGAGGACTGGGCACGTGGAGGGAGGGGGAGAGCGTGAGTCTGTGAAGGAAGACCCCCCCTCCCCGAGTGAGCTGCTAACAGAAGATTCCCCACGGCTGGACCTGCAGTGGGAGCTGCCCCGGTCTGCATTCATGGAAATGGGGTTCAGCTGGGAGTGGAGGTGCTGACTTGAGTGAGCTGAGCTGAGAACGCTTGACTTGGGTTGTCTCCTGATCCTTCTCTGTCCCTCGCCTTTTCTGCCTTCTTGCTGTCTGCACCCAAACTGCCAGAGCCCCGTCCCACCCTCCGTCTAGCTGTGATTATCAGTCGCTCAGAAAAGCACAGGGGCTCACTGGGTGCATGGCGCTTCCTGCCCAGGCAGCTCCTGTTGGGTTTGGGCAACAGCCTCCTCCTCCCCCCACAGTGGCTGTCTTGTGGGAGACACCCCCGCCCCCCATAGTGGCTGCCTAGCAGAAGACAGCCTCATCCCCCATAGCCGTCTAGTGGGAGACACCCCCGCCCCCCGTGGCTGTCTAGTGGGAGACACCCCCGCCCCCCGTGGCTGTCTAATGGGAGACACCCCCGCCCCCCGTGGCTCTCTTGTGGGAGACACCCCCTTTCTCTTCCTGTCTCTGCCGTTGCCCTCGCAGGCGCCACCTTGTGTGTGATCTGCCAGGACCGGAACTCGCTCCGGCAGACCGTGGTCCGCCTGGAGCTGGAGGATGAGTGGCAGTTCCGGCTACGGGACGAGTTCCAGACAGCCAACGCCAGAGAGGACCAGCCACTGTTTTTCCTCACTGGACGGCACATCTGAGAGCGAGCGAGCGAGAGGGAGAGACAGAGGCAGAGACACAGACACTAACGGAGGTTCTAGGGCAAAGGGCGGAAGAACTGGAAGAGGCTCAGGCTCTGCGGCGTGGTCCACGCAGCTCCCCAGGGGAGCTGGGGACTGAAAGCTGCGGGCAGGAGTCTCTGATGGCAGGACCCAAAACTCAAGACTCCGGCACCCTGGGCCTGACCACTTTGCCCAGCGCTGCCCCGAAACCCCCATTCTGAAGTTCTGCCCACCACCCTGACCGTCCTATGCTTCCATGACACGCCGGGCTTCTTGTAGAGAGACCTGGGCCAGCTTTGCAGCGCGTCTGCAATCTGATTTCAGAAAGTAGGTTCCCCTGTGGCCTCCTACAAAGCAATATGCCAAAGGATCATTTTAACTTTAAGGCTGCAACAAGGAAGAAAAAAGCGAAGCATTTTAATAAGATTTATTTAATTGTCTACAAGTTTTCTTTTTCAGACTTTAGCCCAAAGACATCAAGCAAGTTTCACGTGGTAAAATGAACTACTTTACTTTAGAGAAAATATGAGTCTTTTAAATAATTCTATCAGGTAAATAACCTACCTCTCAGGACAAATTGAAGCATTTTCTTTAAGCTAAAAGGCTTTAAAAAAGGAAATTAGGATTGTGGCAATCGACCTAAAAGTTGCCTTATGAAGGAAAGAGGACCAAATTGCCTACTTGATTAAAAAAACAAAATTATACATGGAATAATTAATAACTCGACTTAACGATGATAACTTATTGAAGGTTACTTTCCAGTCCCTGTGATCTATTATTCAACTCTGCGTCTCCAGGCAGAATCCAGCCTGCCCGGAGCCCATGTGGAGGCCGTGTGACCACGATCTCAGAGTGTCACCTATGGGCCAGGTGCTGGCACGCAACTGTCATGAATCCTTGCCTTGTCTTGCTTATGTGTTTGGAATTAGTGAAGGTCTAGATACAGAGAGCACAGGTCACCAGGGTCACACCGCTGGAAAGAGCTAGAAGCACAGTTCAGACCATTGGTGTCTGGACCCCACCTCTCACGCCACACTGCTTTTGAAGTGGCCCGCAGCTGCAGGAGAAGCTGAGGTATTGGCAAGTGAAGCCAAATGCATCCTCCTGGCTCTGACGTAGGCACAGATAAGCACTGTGATTGGCAACGATCCAAGCAGAGAAACTGTTGTGAGAGTCCATGCCAAAGAGTAACTGTCAATCATTTCCCCCCTCCCTCAAGAAAAGCCCACGAGTATAAACGACATAGATCGATGTTTGTAAAATGATCACTTCGTGTATGTCATTCCTATTTTGGAATAAAAGCTAACCTCCTTTAGTAAATTTTTCTCTTGTAAATAGTAGCTCTGTGTCAGTCTCCCATTTTATTAGTTAATTTAAACTAATACTCTTGTCTGTTCCAGTCTTATGAATAAAATTGATAGTACACTTGTCTGCTCAATGGGCATTAATTGCATCATTTGGAGACAACAGTATGGCCCGCAATCCCGAGGGATGCCCGCTGAGAAGCTCGTGGCTTCGGAGGGTAGAGTTTGGGAGAGAAACAGCACCGAGATGGACTGTGTTAGTGTGTTGGAAAGAGGAAAGGCAGACAGGGTGAGGTGTCAGAAAAGCATGTTTGGAAGAAAGAGCCTGAAATGCAGAGAATCACACCACCGGGGACGATGGGGGGGGCTCAGAGCTGATGAAGGGCTGTTTGAGTCTCGAGGTCTCCCTGCCACACCTCTACCCACCACCCACCTGGGCCGAGCATCTGATGGGCACAATGAGGGACCCCTGCAAGAGGAGGGTGTGGGGGTCATGCCTGACGACGGTGGACGCGGGCACTCTTCTCCATGACGCGCCCCCTTTAATTTTACAGTAGTGTGTAGTGAGCAGAATAAATGCCCAAGAATTCCCTTCGGCGAAATCAGACATTAGAGGCTTAGGGGAAACACGGAGGATGGTGGGAAGCTGTGTGACGTCCTTGAAGCGCTCGGAATCCAAGAAGCCGCGTGTCTAATGCTGGAGCCAGAGCTCGACTTGCCTACGCAGACACAGGAGCAAGACCATGTGGGTCCTGTCTGTAGAAAGTGTAAAGCATGACAGGGTGAGTAAGTGAGAGAGGGAGAGAGAGAGAGAGAGAATATTAACCTGTGCAGACCAGGTCTTCTCCCAAGTACCATAAAGTATGCAGGTTGCTGTTAAATGAGGAAGCAGACAGAACCAGAAACCTTCCATCAACGCTGTTCCCATCATGTAAAAGGAAACAGAACGAGAGCAGATGTCCCTTGTTTATCTCCCCAGGTTTTCGAATCTCTACCCACTGGTCCCTCCTCCCTGAGGGTCACAAAGCTGACGCGGATGTAAGTTTTGGTGACCAGCCTGCTTGTGTTTCTAAATAGCACTTACCCTAGAAATGTGGACTTTTGGCAGAAACGAAATTCTAGTTAGCTCTGACTTGAAACTTTGAACACCGAGGTTAAGAAGCATTTACCCCAAACCCAATGTTTGCCTTGCGACCTGCTCCTGGAGCCTGTGACCGTGCTACCGACTCCAGGATGTGGCTGTGTGTTATAAGGTGGGTCCTGAAGTGGAAGGAGCCATCTTCTCTTGCTTAATGACAGCTTCTGATAAGAACCAGGGACATTTGCTTTCGCCGTGTTGAGTCGCTGTGACCTCAGGATTCCCTGGTTATTGGAGCTTAGCCTAACCCATCCTGACTAATGATCACTGTGGATTGTCATCCACTCGATGGCTCAGGGAGTTGCCCCCACAGTGTCAATCAGCAAACTAGAGATGCCCGGCTACTAATGCCGTTCCTTTCCTGGGGCCAGTGAGCTAGCCCAGCAGCTCAGGAACCTGCGCGCAAACCTGGTTCCGTCCTCAGGTGTCCACATGGTGAAGGAGAGACTGACTTCTGAAGACTGTCCTCTGACCTCACTGTATGCCGTGGCACTGCACGTGTGCTGCTCTCTCTCTCTCAAGTAAATAAAATATTGAGAACTTCAAATATTACTCCTTTCCTGTTATAAACTTTGAGGGCAGAAAAATCAAAGTCCTTCATAGTTCGAAGTTCAAAGACATTTTTAAATGTGAAAGAATAAACATGTAAAGTCAAACTGCATTAAAAATCCAAGGAGCTTATGTGCACTCTTTAATATTAAGGCCCAACCTGTCTTCCTTGATATTTGTCTTCTCAGCCAGGAATGTTCTAGATGCCCAGGACAGTCGGGTACCCCCAACAGCTGCCGCCCAGGGAGTCTCATGGGCAGAATCCCTTCCGGGTGCTCTGAGGTCTGTCGGCACAGGGCACGCTGAGCATCCGTGACGTTACCTGGCGTTTTAGATCCAGTGGGTTCAAGGAATTCTCACCATTCACATAGAACATCTACAAAATGAGACATTTTTGCCGGCAGAATAGGTTCCCAGAATATGTTAATGTTGCTGAAGCCATAGATGTCGTCATTCTCTTTCCAAACGGCACAAGGAAAGAAGGTGGAGGAAACTCCTTTTGGTTGGGCTATGCTGGGATCCAGTCTGCACCTCTAGGCCGCAGTCTCTGACGCCTTTACCTAACTGCAGCTCTCCCATCGAGGCTAAGAGAGGCTGTCCCCCCTCATCTAGGGGAGATTCCATGTCTGGGGGCATCTCTGACTTCTTGTGAAGCTGAGAAACAGCTCCTCATTCCTTTTTTGTGTCTGTGGCAAAATATCTAAGCAAAGCAACTTAAGGATGGAAGTTATGCTCTCCATCGGTGGCAGGATTTCTGGTCAGGAAGCGGAGAGATGAATACTAGTACTTAGTTCATTGTGTGTGTGTGTGTGTGTGTGTGTGTGTGTATGTGTGTGTGTAAGAGGGCACTGTGCATGTCTGTGAAGATCCAAATGTGGCTTCAGGAATCATCCTGGATTGCTCTACCTCCTTACTGCTTTGTTCTGGAGTTTCCCAGGCTCCGCCCACCAGGGCCAGAAGTACAGGCCGTTTCTACTTCTGCCTGGCGTTTTGATGTGGCATCTGAGATGCAAACTCAATTCCTTTTGCTTGCAAATCGAAGGCTTAAACCTTGAGCCATCTCTCCAGTGCTCAGCTCACGTTCTACTTTTTTATTTAGTACAAGACCCCAGCTCATGAAATTGTGCCAAGAGGGGGTCTTCCCCCTCACAGTTCCTGACCCTGAGCAGGAGGACATGTGTGTCACTTCCACCCCCAGTGTCAGGGAGCATCAGGCAGGAGGGGTGGTAGGAATGTAAGAGTCCAGAGGGCGGACAGGGGGCTGCCAAACATGGCCTTGTGGACGTGACAAGGGCACCGTGTCCCTAAACACTGTAGCTGTGTCACTTCTACAAGCTCTGTGCATGATTTGGTCAGTCAGTGTTCACCGTGGAAAGGGGGAGATCTCATGGGGCGCCACATCTCCCTGAGGGACTACTGAGGTTGATGCTGGGGGCAGGGGCTGCTTCAGCGCTACATCCATTGATAAATTACCAGGGCTGCGCAAGTGTCCAGGTGCGTGCTTACGCAAGCAGCTCTGATTAAACTCACTGGACACAGAGAGAGAGAGAGACAGAGAGAGAGAGACAGACAGAGAGACAGAGAGAGAAACAGAGAGAGAAGAGAGAAAGATGCACACACACAGAGGAGAGGGGGAAATGTGGAGGCAGGAGGAAGAGTGGGAAGAAGAAGGTTTGCAATGGGAGAAAGGGGGATGGGATTGGGTAATAAGGGGGAAATGGCTTGAAGTCATTTTATACATGAATTAAACTCAAAGAATAAAAAAAATCCAAAACAACAGAAACACATCCTCACCGACATGCCTAGAAGTTAGTCCCCCAGACAGTTCTAGCTCCTGATAGATAGTTGACAGTATTAACCGTCATACCTTCTCAGTGAGACAGGGATCCCTGGTCAGTCCTGCTGAAGCACTGGTATTTGTGGGGTCATCCTCGTCATCCTGTGTCTGACCAGCTGTCCTCATCTCTACTATCTGTGCAGGCGATCTGCAGACAAACCCTGTGGCAGAAGGCTGTAGAATTGTGTGAGGCCCCGGGCTCGCCTCCTGGGGGAAGTGGTCCACCTCTTGCTGGTCTCTGCAGGAGAATCACCCTTCTTGACTCTGGCAGAAGCCCAAGCTGCTCTCAGACCCTCACCTCCCTATCCTCGTCCTCTGGTCCCCCCCAACCCCAGACCTTGCCCCTCTTCTCTATCTCTCCCTTCCCAGGTGCGTCTTTCCTGCCTCATGAGCTCATTTCTTGTCTCGCGTCTGTAGGGCAGGACAGGAATGGACAATGCCAGATTGCAGCTCCTTTTAAAATTCCTTTGGTTTTCTGCCCACACATTTGTTGTTCCAGTGTATTTCTATTTTGTCTTCTTAGACATGTTTGGTATCTATCAATACTACCTGCTATGTGTGCAAATAAAACGTGCTCATTTTCTCTTATTTAGCAAAATACATATTTGCAACCTGCCACTGAAATCATGCTTCTACTCCCCACTCTGAGTACGTGGCAAATATTAACTTATCGCCCTCTGAGATAAACCACCCAGGAGGCGCTGCGCTCATCAGCCACTCACCTAGGTGTGCACGGGGTGGCCCACGCCTTTCTGCCCTCTCTAGCGGGTTTGTTCTGCCTGAATCGTCCTTAGATTTAATCCACATTCCATCCCCCTTTCAGGGATGCTTTCTCAGAACATCTGTTTCCACTTTCATGGAGCCCTGAAGTCAGCAAATAGCGTTGGTCTCTCTGGCCTTTCTGTTTAGATACGTCTAGGCTTCCGGTCACCGCGTGGCACAGCTGCCCAACTTTTGTGGTGGTGTTAACTTTGCGGTACTGGGGGGTGGGGAGGGTCTGACACACGGCCTCACCCATGCCAGGCAAGCGGTCTGTCCCTGAGCCACGCCCTAGGCCCAGGTCTGTTCCCGTGTGGAGGAAAGAGCTGTCCCGATTGATCTTCAAGCATTCTTACTGCAGAATGGATCTGCGCCCGTGCTAGGTAGACGTGGGTGCGAACTGTACGACTGAAGGCTGAGTTCTGGGCCCATCTTTGAGGAAGAAGTAGTTGATGCAAGCCCTAAAGTAGCCCCAGGATCTAACTGGGGTGGGAAGACTGGATTGATAAGTAGGTGGGATCATTCTCTGCGCAGGTGAAGGCGGAGAGAACTGGTTCGGTCCTTTGGCAGACTTGCAGCCGGTCACGTGACGTTTGCCCCTCTCTTGGCAATTCCTGTGCATGCAGCGTGGCCAGTGTGGGAATGGGCTCTGCGGCTGAGCTGGACTGTGGATCTTAATGGAGAATAGTAAGCAAGAGTAAAGCTTCTCACTGCCCTAAGCTGTCTGGTTGTGAATCTATTGGCCATGTGCAGACACACTTACTAACACCCTTCGGCGGGGCGTCTCCTGGATCCTGGTACCCCACAGACACCATGTTCCTAAGGTGGCTCCGTTACCCTCACCTGCCTTTTCCAATCTCTTTCAACAAAGCCACAGCTTCATTAAGCATGTTTGGACCTGGGTTGATCTGTCTCCCTGTTGTCTCTGTTTATACTGGTTTTCTGTCTACATTGGCTTTTAGCACCTCATTTTCATTTGGTATCAATCTAGTCTGTCCTTGAAAGTTCTCAGACTCTTGATAAGAATTCTCTCTCTCTGTCTCTCTCTCTGTCACCTGTAGATTTGATAATGTCATTTTCGTTTCAAAGATTACTACTTCTGTGATTGGAACCTTCTAGTAAGAGTGGATGGTGTGGCTCAGTTAGCAGATGTTCTTCCAGCATGCACGAGACCTTGGGCTCAGTCCCCAGTGCCACCGACAAAACACCAAGTCCCCCTGAAATCCAAAGCGGCCAGGAAACCAGACAAAGAAAGACAGGGGCCGCATGTAGAATTCTCTCCACCTGGGCTCAGAGATGCTTTTCTGATCACGTGGTGGTTTCCCAAGGAAAAAGAAAATCCTTCGAATAGACAGGTCAGAATGTTACAACAAAAGACAGGAAATGCTCATGAATCACTTCGTATTATTTTCGCCGTGTGACTCCTGGGGTCCTTGCGGCGGCATGTGACGTGGCGAGAGCGGAGAGTTTAAAGCCTCTCGCCTCAGCTCCTTGGTTTCTCCCCTCCCCAGAGACTTGGCAGCAAAGCAAGCCCTAGGGAGCTCTTGTTGCGAGCCAGGTACTCACTAACTGTCCATTATGACTCCTAATCAGCACAGCACCCCTCTGGGACAGTTGTCATCTTCAGAACAAGAAACCAGGCCTCAGACCTGACCAAGAGTAAACAACGTTCAATGACAGAAAGCCTCCGCAGTGGGGCCTGGGGGTATAACAGTATTTCCATTAACATTGCGGCCGCTTTTTGTCTTAAGCAACTTACATTCACTGGGTGTCACGTTCTGGAAAAGCCCAGCTGGTTCTTCCATGGGCGGGTGAAACTATGCGCCCAGTGTCTTCCCAATGGGGATCCCCAGTGACGGGGGTTGCCTGCTGGAGGTGGAGTTGCCTGAGGGTCTGCACCAAACACAATGGATCTGCTGTGCAACAGGTGGACGAAGCCAGCGCTGCAGTTTGGAAAGTGCTTAGCAAAGAAAGGTGCATGAAACCCCCTAGGTCTGGCTTCGGCTGTGCAGACAGAAGCCACAGGGGACCAGGGACCAAGGCCGCCGTCCGCATGGAGGGGTCTCCTTGCCTCTTCAGTCAGCCCGTCTGGGCAGACGGCCCAGCTCACAAGGGATTAGCATCTTAATGCACAAAACAATTAAGTGCAGATTTTTAAAAAGTCTTCATGTCCAGAGAAGAAACAAGAATTCTATGACTGCATTTGTCATTCCCTGAACAGACTGTCCCAATTTCCTTCTTTCTTTCCGAAACTCTGGCGGACTTGCTTTCTTGCTTGGGACCAGGGGCCACTCTAATTGGTTCTTGCTCTATAAAAGGGTCTCTCCAGAAAAGGAGGCCTGCCTGCTGGGGGTGTACTGTGTTCCTTCCCCTATCCCCCCACCAAAGATACATTATTAGTCCTAAAGGCCAGAACGTCAGGATGTGACCCTTTTTGGAAATGACTCATTACATAGTAATGAGTCAAGATCAGGTGAGGTCACAGTGGAGTGAAAGAAGCCCTAGGGAGTGTGACTGGGGTCCTTTTGAAAGGAATCCCCCACACGCAGACACCTCGTGGCCAGGAGGGGCAGACTGGATGGTTCTCGGAGAACAGCAGGGCTTGGGCAGCTGGAGGGGCGATGTTGGGGTCCTCCCTTGGGGGCCCCAGGGGCCATGGTCTGTATCTCCACACGGGATGATGAGAGTTGTTTCAGGCCACGATGCTTGTGGCCCTTCACAGCTGCCACGTGCATCCAGGTGGGCGCCGCCGCTTCATTTTCCTGACCAGTGGCCCCCCACGGCCACTGATGAGGTCTGGAGCAGGGCACGCTTCCCGGCTCCCTTCCAATGCTGGCCCGGCAAGCTGGCCGTCGAAGCACCCAAGCACACAGACAGCAGAAAATAGAGAACGATGTTTGCACCTAAACGGCCACGCCATCCCTTTAAAATTGTGAAAACCATTGTGATTTTTTTTCCAGAAGATGCTGTTTGCTGAAGGTTCTAGAAGAAGCCACATCTCCGTTTAAAGGTTCAGCAGGGCTGACTGAGTGATTAGAACCTTGTGATTTGGAATGCTGTAAATCGAGGCTTCCAGTGAGCAGGCTCTAGAACCTTCCTATCTCTTTGCTCTTGAGTCCACAGAATAAAATGGCAGTGGTAGGACAGGCTGAGAGTCCTCTTCTGAAAAAGTTCTGAACGTGACATTTGTCAGGCCAGAGTGATACCACAAGTGGAAAATTCCACACCTGACCTCATGTGACAGGTCACAGTCAAAATACAGATGCACTTAAAATATTGTGACAAATGACTCTCAGGATGATTTGTGAAACAAATGAACTTCCTGTTTGACTAGAATTCCATCTCTACGGTATTTCATTGTATATGCATATACCCCTAATCTGAAAAAAAATCTGAAACAGTTTCAGTTGCAAACGCTTATGCTAAAAACACTAACTAGTCTGCACCAATATTTGGGGATGATGTGAGAATTAAATGCAGTGGCTGTTTATGTCTTTGACCCAGTCCTGGCTTGTGAATTCTGCTGCACACTTGTGTGTGTACAGAAAGAGAGAGAGGGAGGGCGGGGGAGAGGGAGAGAGAGAGAGGCTTTTCCATCTTTGGAAAACTGCCTTAAGATAAAAGTCCAGGAGTTGGAGTTCGTATGTGTGATTTTGAATACAGCGTGGCTTTCAAACCTCTGCTTCGTTGAGATCATTTGACTTCTCCTTCAGAGCTGAGCACACTGGCGTTGCCCAGTTGCCAGCAGCAAAGCTGGTTCTTGTCATTGGCACTTTGTTGATGTTGCGACCTCCACGCGTGGCAAGACGACTGTGGCAATGGTCATTTCTTTAGAAGTATTAATGCGGAATGTACTTGGCCTTTGGAGTCTCGCTAAGTGCTTGCAATAAGCATGTGGGTGATGTATTAAGTGGCTGCCTATCATGTTCTCAGACTGTTTTTCTTTAAATTTGGGTCTTTGGTTTTCTACTCTGTCTTGGTAAAATGTATTAGAGAGTACAACTCATTTCCATAATGTCTGTAAGAAACACTACCAGGATTTGCTCAGTGTAGGAGTGTCGCATAATGGTGATGGTGAGGATGATGTGGTATAGTGATGATAGTGGTGATAGTGATGGTGGTAACGAAGGTGATGGTGGTGGTGATGGTAATGGTGGTGGTAATAATGGTGGTGATGATGGTAATGAGGGTGACAGTGGTGATGATGATGGTGATTGAGACAATAATAATGATGAAGATGATGGTGGTGATGATGGTGGTGATAATGATGGTGGTGATGGTGATGACGGTAGTGAAGGTGGTGATGGTGATGATCGTGGTGGTAATGAAGATGATGATGATGAAGATGATGGTGTCTTGAATGAATGTTTATGCCGGGCACTGTAGTAGATGCTTCCCATTCTTTATCTCACTTCATTACAAACATCACAAGCAGACGTGCAGTTTTTTTTTATCTGAACCCCTAATGCCAGATGTATTTTTCAAGTCAGTGTATTTCATGTTTCAAAAAGCATCAGACTCTCCCCTCCCCTGCCCAGGACAGGATGCTCACTCTCGGTCCTCCTTCCCAGGGGGCGACATCCAATACCCTTCAGGATGGAGCTAAGGGCGGTGCAGGAGCAGCAAAACTGGGGAAAAAAAATCAACAAACCATAATTCAGAACATCAGAGACTCTATATCAACCACCTGGAACCAGGCCAGCCTAATCTCTCCCCATCCTAAATCTCAGGGAAATTTGCGAAAGAGGGGGCGGTAAAATTGTAAGAGCCTAAAGATGGGGAGGAGCAATGATATGCAAGATACTCCACACAAGTTAGGGCCGAAGCAATCATAATAGGACTTTGCATGACCTGCGCAATGACCAACATATCATTGACCCCCTCAAAGTCTAGCATGGATCACAGGCACTAGGATCCTTAGAGGCAAGGGATTAACAGCCACAATAGTGTTCCTATACCAAAGGGGAACACAAGAAAGAGCTCTAGGCAATGCCACTGAGTCCTTACACCTCATCAGAGAGGAGGACCCAGGGGGAAGTTTGACAGACACACTAAAGGATGCTCCAGTAATGGGGGGGCACTGGAGAAAGGAGAAAGGGAGGGAGGGGGGAAAGGAAGAGAAAAAGGGGGAGGGAGCAAGGGGATCCAGGGAAGGATGGAGGGAAGAAGGGGAATGGGGTACTTATCAACTTTGTATCAGTGGAAGAAATAAAAAAAAAAGTATCAGAGTTCAAACACCACACGCTAATTCCTCTCCTCACAGCTGTGATCAAAGCTCAGACAGAAGCAACTTACGGGCAGAAGGATTTCTTTGGGCTCCCAGTGCAGAAGGTCCGGACCACCGTGCCAGGAGACACGAGGCTGCTGCAGGGGTTGGTCCCTGCTGCCTGGAGCTTCCGGCATGGCGTCCTCGTGTCTCGACACACCAGGAAACAGAACGCAGAGCCTAGAGCTGGGCCGTAGCTCTCACGCCTGCCTGTGGTTACATCCACCAGCCAGGCCTTGTGGCCCAAAGGCTGTGTAACTCCCTTGGCAGAACCTTGGGAGAACCCCCAGAATTGAGATACAGACATCTCTGCGTTGTGTGGAGCCGGGATTGAACCCACGACCTTGCCCATGGTAGGTAACCTCTCTACCACTGAGCTCCATCCCCGGCCCTTCATGTTTTACTGACATGGAAGGGGATAATAAGCTCGCTTCCATTTCAAATGCACCTTGCTCGCTTGAATTGTCTTTCTCATAAAAGGTTATGGGTTGTTTGCTCCCGTTGGTTTCCTTGCCTCTGAATGAGAGGACCCTGGGCCAAGCCACTTCTAGTCTGGGCTGGGGTCTTCTGCACCACCCAGACCTCCTGAGACCCTGCTTCCTGGGCCACCTCACGGTCTCCCCAGAGTGCACAGTGAGCAGCCTTAGGTGTTTGCCCACCTGTGAGCCTTTGCTGGGGGCTGGGAGGCTGACAAGCTCGGCCTCACCCAGGAGCCAAGACAACAGGGCTTTGACACTCGATAGCGCCCACTCGCCACCACAGCCACTGAGCCCCGCCCCAGGCTCCAGGGAGCAGGAGGCTGAGCCCGGGTGGCGTTGCAGCCCTGATAATGGTGCCTAGGCCAGTGCTATGGGGGCTTCTCCTTCAGGTGGCATCTCCCCTCCCTGACCAGACCAATGGGGTGGCGGGGGTGGTAGCCTCGTGGGAGCAGGCTCAGGGGAGCATGGGACAGTGCCTCCATCCTGCTCTCCAGGGACTGAGGACACTGGGCTCTGGGCTGTACAAAGGCCACCGTGCGATCATCCAGGCTGGACGCGGCTGCTCCCCGTGGCCCAGAATCATCGTCCTATGGGCTCCCCTGACCACCATATATCAGGGGTCCTACAGGAGGAAGCCCTGGGATATGCCAGAACTTTCCAGATCCTACAGAACATTCCTGCTAGTATGAACAGCCGTCCCTCTGTGGAATGCTCCAGGACTTTACTACGGCTCGCATTCAACCAGAAGCTGGGGGCGCTGCTGGTTTGCCATTTGTACAAACGAGTTAGCATATCTGAATCCAAACCCTGTGACCGCAGAACTACAGACCGGAGCCGATTTCCAAGGGGACAGAAAGCCAGCAGCGTATTCACATCAGAACGAAAGCAACCAGCACAGCGCCAGCTAAACTTTATTGACTTCTGGCGACGCGTCAAGCTAGTTACTGAGCACTTTCATCTCAGCCAGCACTAAGAGGCGGGGCCTAGTCTTTAACTCGGTTACACCGGGGGACACCGAGGCCAGCAAGTATTACTCGACATGCCTGCGGGTACTGGCTGGTGAGTGGCTAAGCGCGGACGGCAGGTCTACCTGGCCACAGTGTGCGAAATGCTAGGGACAGTCGGGCTCTTCTGAGGGCGGCTTGCTCTCTCACACTTGTATTTCACCTAGGCTGGAGTTCCGGGGGGATCCCCAAAGCCTGAAACTGCTAGGGGGCGACTCTGGGGCTTCTTGGGATGATGGTGCTGTGGGTTGCTGACTTCCGCACAGGGAGCTGAGGGCTTCCAGGAAGAGCTTCCTGAAGGAAGACGACACGACGTTGTACAGGACGGGGGTCACCACTGAGCTGACGTAGAAGAGCGTGTTGGTCACCATGTAGAAGTAGTGGTAGAAATCGTAGAGCGCGCTGGGAACGAAAGCCAGAGGTCTGGTTAGAGCACTGTCACCTGCTCGCAGCGCCTGCTCCTTCCTGCCGTAGAATAACCTGCCCCTTCTCAAGGGCCAGGACGGGAAGGAAGGCCTCACCCATCGCAGGGAGCACAACGGGACTCTACCTGTTTCCTGCTACTGCCCTTTGCCGACACATTCCATCTGGCGTCATGCATGTTAGCCAAGCACTCTCCAATGAGCTTTTCTTTTGAAATAGGTTTTGTGTAACCCAGACTGGCCTTGAACTTGCTATGTAGCTGAGGATAACTTTGAACTTCTGACCCACCAGCCTGCACCTCCCAAGTGCTGGGATGATAGATGCATGCCGTGAGACCATAGAGTGGTGTTGGGGATTGAACTCAGGACTTCAGCGTGTCAGGCAGGCACTCTCCAATGAGCTACATCCCCAGCATGTGACTTTCCTCTTCCCCAGCAGTCATTAAACAGGCTGAAGCACAGTGGAGACCCCCAGACCGCTCAGTGATCCGCACCCCAGTGTCCGGGGTTCCCCACTGTACTTACTCGGTCCACCCATCGTCAGGAACATAGCAGTACATGAGTCTGCGGACGTGGTACGGCAGCCAGCAGATGACATACACGGCCAGGATGGCTCCTACAGGACAGTGGACAGAGCACAGTGGACAGAAAGCAAGAATGTTCTCAGTTACATCATCTCCGAGGGTGACCGGCGCCCAAGCTGATAACGGCATTTCCTGGAACCTCTTCCTGGAGCCAAAGGGCAGGAAGAGAACTGGAAGGTTATGTGATATGAACCTGCTCTCAAACCTCACACTGACCTGTCTACCAGGGGAGTATCAATGCTCCACCCACAACATCCTTCTAGAACTTTCAGTTGGTCACAGGAAACATTCCCACTTTACGGCTAGATGTTCTCACGTGGTTAACTGGCCACATGTTCAGTGCAAAGCCTTTCCTGTTATCTGCTGGGTAGGTGACGGTCTTAGACATCTGTCCTCCCCATAGCCTCCTGAGTTGGTTTCTTTTTCCCGTGCTGTGATATTTCACAGAACCCTATTCTAATAATCAACTCAAGGGAGAGAGGCTGTCTCTGGCTCACAATTCCAGATTACAGCCCACCATGACAGTGGTAGGAGCTTGAAGGAGCTGGTCACACCACACCCAGAGTCCCCAGCAGAGAGAGTTAATCTTGTTTTCTAACATTCGCTGCCTCTCTCTACTTACACAGCCTGGGAAACGGTCCCACACTACGATGGTGGCTCTTCCCATGTCAATTAAGATAATCGACCTGGGTGGGACCAGAGGCCCTTCTCCTAGGTTCTAGATTGTGCCGACAGTCGAGATTAAGCCTCTGCGTTCCTCCTTCTCTGCTCTCACCTCTGTTTCTTCCCCATCCCCGCTGCTGCTCCTCTTTGAGGTGCCTGTCTCCTCCGCCCTGTACTCTGACAACCATCTCTGGCCCTTTTCTCTCCTGCCCACCTCCAGTCAATCCACACTCTAGTTCAGTGTGATGCCCGTGGTTGAAGACCAACAGTAGCCTGGTAGAAATGCCAACTCAAGACCTCCTGGGTCAGAATCTCTGGGTTTCGCAATTCCCTGGACCACTGTTATAGACTCCAAAGTTTGGAAGCGCTGTTTGGCTCATTCACTAAGGGGATGTGGAGCCTAAAGATTTTTGAAGCCAAGTTCTTGTCACTCTCGGACATCTCTTCCAGCCTGTGCCCGTCATATAGAGGCATTGTATGCCAACTTGGTGCTGCGTCGCATTCTGCTCACGCTTCTGGCCACGCGTGAGACCGTGGCGTCACAGAGACAGGACCGGCCTCATTTAATGCTCTCAGTCTCTCGCTAGCGCCTGCTGTGTAATGGGGACTTGGAGGGACCTGTTTTTTTTGTGCCTTTCAAAGTTTCCCTTACAAGACCATGTTGTTCCGCATCCTTACAAAAACCAGCAAGTAAACAGATCAGTGTTGTAAGAGGGAAAGGGAAGCATTGGAGGGAAACTGGACTTGGGGACCCAGCCAGTCTGAGAGCCCACAATCGCCAGACTGCAGTCGTTCACCGAAGCTGCCTCTCGCGCCCTCGCACATGGCCTGACCTTGTGAGACAGGCCAAGTCTCTGTTTCCTTGTGTGCTGCTCTTACGATCCAGACTTTCACACCCAGAACACCTATTCTATCCTTAAACCGACTTGTGCCTACGAGAGGAGGCAAAAGCTCCCCTGGGACACGGGGGGGGGGGACCAGCCTAAAAAAGGGCAGTAGCTGGCTATGGTCGTCTGGCCTCGGACGGGTGGGGGCAGTCCTGGGACCCGGCCCTGTCTCCCCTGGGGGCGTCACGGCACAGGACTTAACTGAGAACCTGGACGCTGTTCTGGAGGCTGCGGATCTGTCTGGTATCCTTGTGTCTCACCAGGCTGGCCTGGCCCCCCAGGGACAGGGTCTTCCTCCATGCAATGAAGCCCAGGAGACCTTCCTCGCTGAGCAGCTCCAGGCGGCTGGGGATGGAGGTGGCTGGGGCAGAAGGTACCTGGGAGTACAGGGCCATCAGGTGGTTCACGGTGACGCCGTTCAGGAACGCGGTCAGAGCCACAGGGAGTATGAAGGACGCCAGCACATTCACCTAGGGAGTGGATTTAGGGTTGTGGTGGCACAGGGGTCCTGGCTCGGCTCCTAAACTTGCCCCAGACCCAGGATTCCCAGCAGCAGAAGACAGGCCAGAGGCTCAGCGGGGAAACCACAATCCTGTGGTGCAGGATTTCCAGCACCACGAACCTGGCCACGTGGGTGCAATCTGTGGAAGCTCGTGGCGGAAGGAGAGAGCTGACTCCCTATGGTGTCCTCCGGCTTCCACCTAAGACATCATGTCTCTCTCTCTCTTTCTCTAATCAATAAAATAAAATATTAAGAGACTAAGAAATAAGACTGAAGAAAATCTCATAGTGTAAGGAGAGAGAGCAATGAAAATAGAAAAGATGGAAGCATTTGGGATTGGTTTAGCATTCTCACCCTTATTAAGCAATAGGGGTTGCAGTAGAGAAAAGAGAGGGGGAAGAAATGATAGAGACTGAAAATAAAAACCCATACATACTCGAGAATGTTTTCCTGGGCTGGAGAGATGACTCAGGATTTAATCCTCTGCCTCGCAAGTAGAAGGATCTGAGTTTGGATCCTGGATCACACGTGAAAACACCAGGTAGAAATAGTGTTGGCCTGTATTTCAGGCCCTGGATGGCAGAAGCTGGGAAACCCCAGAGCAGTGCAAATAGGTGGTAGAGGTGGTAGAGTAATTCGAGATGATTCCCAGCGTCACCTTTGGGCCTCTACAGGCACATACAGGGTCCTCTGATACACACACACACACACACACACACACACACACACATACACGCACACACACACACACGCACGCACACGCACACACACACACACACACACACACGCACACACAGAATGTGTTTCAGAAATTGAGAGGTCTGAGCTACCAAACTGGAAAGGCCAGAACGATGGCTGGGATTAGACCTACACCAAGTTTCCTTCCCAGGACTTGCAGCACCCTGAGTATTAAGAGGGAAGAGTTGAAAGCTTCCTAAGAGGTAAAATTCAGAGAGGATGGAGACTTTGTCACTGACTTCTTAAATGAGTGTGGAAGGAGTGCTTCACAATTTGTAGGAAAAATGATTTCTATTCAGAATTTTATACCCAGCTGTAGTATGCTGCGGTGAGGACAGAAAACAATGTATACCCTGCAGATCTTCAAGTATTTTACCTCCCGTGACTCCTCCACACTCCCTCAGCTTGTCTAGTACAGGGTTTGATTCCCAACACCACAGAAACCAGGTGTGAAGGAGACTGCTTGTAACTCCAGCTCTCAGGAGCTGGAGGCAGCAGAATCGGGGTCGTCCTCAACCATGTAGGGAGTTCAAAGTCGGACCTGTTGCAAGTAAGCCACAAACTCCATGTTTCTCTAATTCCTGTCCCTTTATGAACTGGACCAGTGTGGTGTGTACGACCCTGGCATCTGAGCAGTGGAGGATCAGGACTTCAAGGTCGCCCTTGGCTACATGAACATAAACAGACATAAGCAATCTGAGGTGGGCACTATGTTGTCACACAGGCACCTTCGTGTCCACAAATAGTGGCAGGGAGGAGAAAACAAAATACCCCATCATGATCATGCGGCTGACTGAGGAAATACCCAGCTTTACCTGAAAGACAGCTCAGTTGCCTCTGGGTTCTGCCTTTCTGCCTTGACCCCTTCATTAGCAGGTCAGAAATGAGGCAGAGATCCAACACCTTGCAACAGGGATGCAGGAAGTGGGTCTTCTAAAACGAGGGACCCTGCCCAGTGGGTTCTGGAAAGTCCTCTTTGCAGGGACCAGAGCAAGGACCTTCCGAAGCACGCATGTTTCTTTGAGTTTGGGTTTCACCACAAGCCTGTCCGTGTTCTTGTCAAGGCTATGGTTGACATCTGAATGCTTTTCTGACATCTTCATTAGTGTTGAATTTTCAGACTTCTTTACTACATCTGGGCAAAATCCCACCAGAGTAGCTGTTGTGTAGGTACTGGATCTGACCATGGTGGTTCTGCAAATACCCAGTTTTCCATCAGTGGCTTTGGAATAATGTCTCATTTTAGTAAGTGGCTTGTAGACTCACCACCAGAGGTTACAACTGCAGCTCCTGAGCTGAAGAAAGTCTCAGAGAGCATGAAACTCTAGCAAAGTCTCTTGATTGCAAATCTGCTCTTGTTTGCTCATGATCTCCCTTCACATTTAGAATATTGAAAGATTCCACGTTCCTAGGTTATGCCCAATTATCACGGTGGCTCCACCTGGGATCTGATATTTCAAAGTCTTCAGTAACCTCCTAAGTAAACTGAGCTGATTTGTAGACAGTGTTAGGAGCTCTGAGACACCGGAAGGCAAGTGGGAGGCTATGCAGAAGCCATGAGCAGGAAACAGAACCGTTCTCCAGAGAGACAGGTCGTGGGATTCTCGCCTTCTCAGCCCTGTCTCTTTACTCTGCAGACCATCCCTAAGTACCCCAGCTTGTTTTGCAGTCTTTGTATTCAAATGGGATCCTCAAATGGCTCCCTTTGGCTGGAACCTTTGCTTTAAAATCATGGTCCGCTGTCTCATCCACAGAGGTTGGGGAACCAGGTCAGAAGGCTGCGAGAAGCCAGCACAGCTTTGGGGATCCCACCCAGTACAGCCAGCAGCAGGGGCCAGATCCACCCGCCCAAAGGGAGCCTATACCAGAGTCGGGGCACCACGGAGACCAGCCCCGCTGGTCCTCCCAGCTGTTGCCTTGGTGCTGCTAAGTTGCCGACTTAGCTGCTGCTCCAGGGCCAGCCACGGCGGTAACACCCTCCACACCTGGGCTTCTGGGCTTGCTCACACGTTTGCTCAAGCAACAGTCATTTTGAAATAAAAAAATAGCAGATTGCTTTTTAAAAGTGAATGTAGAGGAGGTAACGGGCGGAGTTTTTCAGGACAGACCTCGGATGCAGAAAGGCCAAGAGGGGAGGGGAGGAGAGAATGGGTGATGAGAACAGAGTGGGGAGGGGATGCGGGAGAAAGGGCTGAGGGGGCAGTGCCCTCAGAAGGCCTTCATAGCGTGCTGATATGGGAAGGAAAGGTAGAGATAAACTCTCTGGGAAATAAGTGGGAATGGAGAGAAGGGGAGTGGGCATTGGGAGCTCCTTTGCTCTATCTAGCTGCAGAAGGAGCCTCACGTAAGGATGTGACACGTTCTGCAGTCCTGCATCCCACATAGGTCCCGATGTGCTGGCCGGCATGGCCCATGCATCTCTATGTGCTCGAAAGACCCTCCTCATCCTCCACGTGTTCATGGGCAGTGAAGAGACCCTGACTCCACCCTGATTTGGTCCTTTGGGTTTCCTGGAAGGTCAGAAGGTCCCCAAAGAGGCCACAGCTGCTTTAGCCTCTCCTAGTGTGTGAGATACCTGGGACCGCTGCCCATCTGAGCAAACTCGAGGTCCCTGGATTGCAGAAGAACCACTGAGTTGCCGAGACAAGCATTTGACAAGGTAAGAATCATCTTCAGAAATGGATGGCATTGGCCTGGAGAGATGGCTCACGGGTTAAGACTCTGCTGCACAAGCAGAAGGTCCTGAGTTCCAATCCCAGGTCCCACGTAAAAATGCCAGGTGGAAAAGGTGTGACCTACACTTCTAGCTCTGATGGGCAGAGCCTGGGGAATTCCAGAGCCAAGTAGAAAGAAGGTAGAAGCAATCCAGGATGATTCTGGAAAGTCACTCTTGGTCCTCCACAGGGACACACAATGCCTTCTCCTCCTTCTCCTCTCTCTGTCTCTCTCTCTCTCTCTGTCTCTCTCTCTCTTTCTCTCTCTCTCACACACACAATATTTTTAAAAAGAAGTGGATGGCATTGCGTAGTACTGGGAGTGTGCCACATATTGTGTATGTATATGCTTGTGTGTGTTTCGATTGTGCGTGTGTACATGCACGTGTGGTATACAGATATGCGAGTGTGTTCTTGGAAAAAGTGTGAAGGCCTAGGGAGTTGGGGTGTTTGGGAAGAGGTGATACTATAGCTCACTTGGAAGTGAAAAAGTGCTGGAGTGGGAGGGAAAGACCTTTGATTTCATCTCCAGAGAGAAGCCAAGCTGAGCCAAGGGGTTCGTAAGTGTAGGGGTGGCGTTAGTGCAGTTGGAAGTCCTATCAGGCCCAGGGCACGTTCTCTTTTCCCACCCTAACTCCTGGGAGGTCCACTCCAGCCATGTGGCAGGGTTGGTGTGGGCGAGACACACACACACACACACACACACACACACTCCATCTTCAGGAGCCAGTGGGACGGAATCTATTTTCACAGGGCACCCCGCCATTCTTAACCCACTATTGGCTTGGGCACCACCCCCTTGGCCGCCGACAAGAACAGACTTTTGGAATTAACTCTAAACCAGACCCGTCGTTTTCTCAGTGTCGCCTCTAGCTCCTCTCTCCTAACAACGTAACGCAGGGACACCCAGCTCTGGGCGGTGGGGCAGTGGAGTCGCACGGGTAGGGTCCCCGTCCCGACCCCTCCACCCCGGCGGGCTCACCTGGATGAAGACTTGCAGCGTGGCGCGGCTCACCAGCACGGTGCACACGCGCGAGGCGGGCTCGGGCTCCCCGGCCTCGGTCTCCAGCTCGTGCTTCTGCCCCATGATCACGGCCATGGGCAGGGCGAGGCCGAGCGAGGCGGCCCAGACCAGCGACAGCAGGCGGCGGGTGCGGCGCGGCGTCAGCAGGCGGCGGGCACGCAGCGGCTGGCACACGGCCAGGCAGCGCTCGGCGCTCAGGCTGGCCACGCTGAGCACCGTGGCGCAGGCGCACAGCTCGCGCACGAAGTAGTAGCCGCGGCAGCCCAGGTCGCCGAAGACCCAGGGGTAGTGGAACCACACGAAGCTGTAGAGCTCCACGGGCGCGCTGACCAGCAGCAGCAGCAGCGCCGCCAGCGCCAGGCTGAGCACGTGGTAGCGCAGGCGTCCGGGGCGGCCGCCCCGCGCCTTCAGCACCACGTGCACGGACAGCGCATTGCCCGCCGTGCCCAGCGCCCAGATGAGCGCGTAGAGCGCGGTGAACAGCACCTTGGCCCAGAGCCGCGTGTCCACGCCCAGCCGCGCGTCCAGGCTCAGCCCTGAGCTGGGGCTGGGCCTCGGGGGCCGCGGGCTGCTGCTCTCCATGTCGCTGCCGTGGCGGCCGATGCTCCCTCCCTCTCACTGCCCGGAGCCTGGGCTAGCTGCCCGCTGAGCCGGCGCCTCCTCCGCGCTGGCAACCTCCAGAACCGCCAGGGCACGCCCCTGAAGGGTGTTTCCCAAGGAGCCAAGCGCCCGACTCGCCATTCTAGAACCGTTCCATCCCGGGACAGCCCGTGCTGGTGACTAAGGGGGCTCCTTTGGCGATTGCCATGACCTGACCAGATGTGTCACCGTGAGCAAATTTTTAAAAAAATTTTTAAATTTTTATTATTTATTCAATTGTGTGTGTGTGTGTGTGTGTGTGTAGAACCACGGACAAATTCTGGAACCACCATGGAAGCCTCCACCTCCTCCTTGTTTACTCTGCCCCGGGATCTGCCCTATCAGAATCGGAAGCGCAGGCCGCCCCTGCTTCCTCCTGGCATCTATACGTGGGGTCTAGAATCCGAACTCAGGACCTTCCGCCTGCAAGACAGAGGCTTAACCACTGAGCCACCTCTCCAGCCCCGTGAGCAAATTTTTAAAAAGCTCTCTGTAACCCTTTTTGCAACTTGAAACTGCCATCTACATCACAGATTTTTCTGTGCTAATAGATCAGTGGCCCCTGGCTGGTGAGATAGCTCAGCGGGTAAGATACCTACTTGCAAACCTGGTGACCAGAGTTCAAAACCCAAAAGCCCACAAGGTGCATACATAGTCTCTCTCTCTCTCTCTCTCTCTCTCTCTCTCTCTCTCTCACCCCACACAATCAAATCAATCAATCAGCAATCAACCAACCAACCACAGACCCTCAGCCTGCAGGATAGCCTGGCTGGGCATTGAACCTCCGGCTACCTGCGGTGTTTCCCCTCGTGGTCTGGAGACAGCTTGGAGACAGCTTTGCCAGGCCCAGCACTTTGCCAGCCTTACTGTTCTGGTTAAAGGGCCACCTGGCTGCAGGCCCAGCCCGGGGAGGCTACTGCAGGCACCGCCTCTTCCTACCACGGCACCCTGGTCCTTGAGAACGCAGCTCTCTCAGAGCAGAGGGAGGAAGTGGCCCTTTCCAGCTCTTTCCAGGCTCCTGTGACACCAGACCTGAGAGCTGGGGGCCCCTGGAGGCCTTGTCCTGCGTCTCCAGGAGACTTAGAGCCTGTTACTAAGAAGCAGCATGGAGCTCACGTCTCCCATTTTCATTCATAGTCTTTCCAAAGATTTTTTATGGCCTATCGATAATTAGTTTAATCTTAGGGATTTGCACCCATCTTCAGATGAAAACTGAGATGACATAAATTCTCCTTTATTCTACTCCCACACAGGAAGATTTTGGAACCTGGATAAGCTGAAACTTGATGCTTTATTGGATAACTCCCCTGAAGTTACAGCCACCAGCAAACATGGCCACACACGTCTCTAAGCATGTGGTCGGTGTGACTGCCCTGAGTCCCAGGACTGAAAGAACTCTGCTCTGGGTTTTATGATGTCCTCGTGGCTTGAGATTCTTCACAATCGTTGAACAAGGGGTTGTATCATTTCTTCTGGTTCTGGGACCTGCAAATTACAGTTTCACTCTGCAAAGCAGAGCATTCCCCAGGGAAAGTAAACTGAGTTAAAGTGGTAAGGATTCTGGATGTCAGCTGTCGGGTCTGATATATTCTGCAATTGAAGAATCAAAGAATTGAGATCTTTATTTAAGAGGATTTGCATTTTAGCATCCCATGTCTTTTCAATGGCCCTTTAAAGGTTTTCATCTTGTAGGAAGGATTTGTTTGGTCGGAAGGATTTATTTTGTACCTGTGACCAGAAGGGAATTGTGACCTTGATATGAAAGGAGAGATGGTGTCTCTGTACAGCAGTGGGAGGGCTGGATGCTCCTGCATCATCAAGCAGACGCATTTTGTGTTGTGTCGTATAGGTTTCGAGGCTTAACACCTGACAATAGAGCTTACTGTTGCTTCTCAGATTACTGGTATGAAATCTGAAGCAAAGTAAAACCATATTTGCTTCTCCCAGCAGCCCCATCTCCTACCCTACCATAGCTCGGCTCTGATTGGGCTCCACCCAGTTGTGGCTCCGAGAAGGGGGCTGGTGTACTTGCACACGGACAGCAGGGGGTTCAGTGCATTATGCCGTGGACACCGAGTTTAATACCAAGTGACTTCCTTTCTCTCCCTCTTTATTATGGGCAGCAGAATACATTCCATTTCTCCTTTTTCGCTTGAGTCACCCAGTGTGACATTTCCCCCAGGATTCCGAAGGCCGATGTTCCTGCTTTCTCCTGCCTTGTGTAATTCAGGGTCATGTCTATTTTCATTTCATTAAGCCTGCCGTCAGGTAAGGCGCTGCCGTTCCTGTAGAAACAAGCAGAGTCCACTCGGATGTGCGTGCTGCCGGGAGGGAAGAGGACAAGGAGTGATGTCACAGTGCCCCTCCTTCCCCTCAGCCTACCCCATCTCACTTCATTGGACTGCAAAGAGCAAATCGAGTCTTACCATGGCAGTTGGATTTGCTTTCGCTGGGAGAAGGATGCTGGGTATTACAGGCTGAATGTGTCCCCATCACACAGAGATGGCATTAGGGGGCGGAGCTCTGAGAAGCGATGAGGTCATGAGGGAAGAGCCTTGGTGAATGGGATTGGCGCTCTTCCGCAAGGGGCTCCAGAGAGCTCTCTGGTTCTCTTTCCACCATGTGAAGAAGGTGGTCTGCAGCTCCAGGGAGACCACCCAGGACCCACTCCTGCTGGCTTCCCTCTCACAGACTTCTAGGCTCCAAAACAGTGTGTTCTGGAAATGTGTTATAAGACGCCCAACCTGTGAACTAAGACACTAGTGTGGCGACCAGATTCAAGGACTAGTTAGCACAAAGCTGCGCCTAAGGCGCAGAGTGAGTCTAGTCTTTCTGGTACTGCTGTCGGTGTAGCCCCCACGCCAAGCTTCTGCTGAGCCAGGCTCATGGTCAGAGCCTTATCTGGACACCTCCTTATTCCTGACACATGTCCTAGCAGTGTGGGCTCCTGGCCACCTGATACTATGTTGGGACACGTGTTACCCTGACTACTCTATCTCTCAGCATGCTGCAATCTGCTGTGAAATGTCCCTGGCCCTGCTTGGAGCTTGTCATGGTTTGAATGTGTCCCCCACAAGTCTCCTGTGTTTGGGAAGGTCATGGCACCTTTGACAGGTGGAGCCTTGCCGGAGGAAGGCAGTCATAAGGGGTGGGCCTTGAGGTGGATGAGTCCCACCCTAGCTCTGGGAGAAGTCTGCCTTTGCAGCAAGCAGTCGTGCAGGCCTCAGGCTCCAAGGTATTTGCGTGATGTAGCCTCCTCCAGCTTCAGCCACAAGCCACGACGCCTCCGCCATGGAAGACTGTTCGTCCCCTCTGGAACCATAAGCTGAACGAATCTCCCTTTCTCCCTTGCGTTGCTTGACTTTGAAGGCGCTCTCACGGCAACAGAGAAGAGTAACCGTGACAGAGCTTCAGGGAGTATGGCCAGGATGCAGCCGACCACTGCCCACCTTGCCCCACCGATTGTTCCTTCCTGACAGCGCAGCGTCTCAGCAGCTGCCTGCGCATGCAGTGTGCTTCGTGCCAAGGGTGGCCCTGGCAGGTGAACCCAAGTCCTCACAATCTTGTCGCTTCTGTCGTGAGTCTCCCAAAATATCTTACCAGATAAATTAAAAATAGCAAGAGTGGTGGTGACCCAGCTTGGTGGAAGCGTCCTCTGGGGTTACCGGTGCTTCCTCGCTCGCGCTGAAGGACCTTTGGGACTGTGGACACCAGTCTGGGTTATGGTGTGGGGCGCCGGCTCTGAACTGTGCACGCCCGTCCTCCCAGGGTGCACGGCAGCTCAGCACAGCCAGACACGGCAGAGCCGGGGGGACAGCAATAATCTGTCCTCAGAGTTGCAGGATCTGGGGGACGGAACACTGCTGGCCCTGAGCCAGTAAGGTGAGGGGCTGGGACCCCAAAGCCTGAGCCGTAGGAAGTGGGCATCTTTCACTGCATTTCCCCTTTTCCTTCTGAATCAGGGCCCCTCTGGAGGAAAAGGGGGAGATGAAGCAGAGGGCCTGGAGGGCAGGAGGACGGTGCTGTCCTACTAGGTGCAGAGGGCCTGGAGGGCAGGAGGACGGTGCTGTCCTACTAGGTGCAGAGGGCCGGCTGGGCATGACGACAGTGCTGTCCTACTAGGTGCAGAGGGCCTGGAGGGCAGGAGGACAGTGCTGTCCTACTAGGTGCAGAGGGCCTGCTGGGCACGACCACCCAAAAACAGCTCTTGAAGCTTCTGTGTTCTGTGTGTAACCTTAGAAGAGGGCTGTGAGGACCATGCACAGGACGAAGGAAGAGGGTTAAAAATGTCAGGGGGGACTGCAGGACGAGGTCAAGAAAGGCTGAAGCTTCTGTTACCCATAGTACTTTGCCAACTCTTAGGTTTCTTAATTTTATGTGTGTGTGTGTGTGTGTGTGTGTGTGTGTGTGTGTGTGTGTGTAGAAGAGAGTGTTTGAATGTGTGTGTGCATACCTATGGAGGCCCAAGACTGATTTGGAAAATCATCCTGGATTACTCTACCTCCTTATTGCTTTGCTCTGGGGTTTCACAGGCTATTTCCAAGGTCAGAAGCGCAGGCCACCACCATGTCTGCCTGGCGTTTTTACGTGGGATCCGGGGGTCTGAACTTAGATCCCTTTGTTTGTGAGGCAGAGGCTTTAGCTCTTGAGCCATCCCTCCAGCCCTGGTCTTTTATTACTATATTTCATCATGACATCATCATAATGTTACTATATTTCATCATGACATCATCATAATGTTACTATATTTCATCATGACATCAACATAATGTTACTGTATTTCATCATGACATCATCATGCATGTACATATTGTATTCTGATCATGTATGGAAATGTCCCCTCCCACTTCCACAGATTTCCCACACCCACATGCTCAGCGGCAGTATTCTGAGGTCCCTTTCCTCAGCCCCGCCCTCTCTCTGTTCATGGCCTCTGCCCTCAGCCTCATTCAGAATTCGTGGAACAGGAGCAAAACAGCTGCCATCTTTGTGCAATCAGCTGTACCTACTTGCAAGAGGTCATCAAGTTCAAACCTGTTATTACCGACGGTCCCTGAGAAATGCAGTATGGAGAGGATCAATGGTGCCTCACCTGGGATTCTGGGTGGGGCCTCCTGCACCTACCTCCCAAACAGTCAAATGCAATTCTACCCTAATTACGCATGGTCTGGGCATGTCTAGGGCTACAATATATAGGCCTAGGAAGATCATCTGACGGGAGGCCCCTTCTGTGCAGCTGAAAGGAAGCCCGCCCTCCTGCTGGAGCAGTACTGATTTAGACTCACTCTCCTGCAATTAACCCTCGGAAGCTCATTTGTTCACTGAGTTAGACCCTCGCGATTGTTACTGTGGTCCTGTCACTGGAACCCTGTCTGAGGTGAAGAGACATTGGTATGTCATCTCCCCCGGAAATTTGCACAAACAACAGCTGCAGGCCACCTGAACCCCCTCAGAATCCAGGATATGTGGGATGTTAGACTAATCCTGAGGGTACTGTTTCTGCAGTCACCTGACCTGCTTTACCACTTCTGGAAGCTTCTGTTTTCTGTGTGTAACACTAGAGAGGTGTTTTGAAAGTGATGCACGGTCTCACAGTCTCAGGGCTGGCATAGTTCCCGGGGCGTGCAAGGGGTTGGCTCAGCCCTGTAGGAGACAGATAGGAGGGCAATGAGGGGGTGCTACCACTGAACCCCTCCGACTCCAGCAGGTCTGAGGCCTTGTGGAGGAACAGCGGGCAAGGTCTCCTCCTGGCTTGGAGGGAAGCCTGGAGAAGCGGAAGCGATGGATTGCTGTTAGGTGCCGGTCCCTGTACTCAGCCAGAAACTATGTCTGAGCGGAGGTCTTCTTCTCCCATCGAGCCCCTTAGAAGGTGGATTTGAATCTAGATTCTGTCTTGGGGCTGCCAAGCGTGGACATTAGCCTCAGAGGGCAGGAGGCTGCCGGCCTCGCGCCCCCTCCTCTGGTTGCTCCGCACGAGCTGTGGAAAGGGGCGTCTTCTGGATGCATCCTGGGTGTTATCAGCCGCTCGCTCCCCAGGTGGGAAAGGATTTGCAATTCAACTCTCTGCTCTTCGCTGGCCTTGTGACTTGGCCCGGGCTCAGTTTAGGGAAGCAGCGCCGGCGGCTCGGGTGTCACCAGACCCAACCTCCCCGTTCCTGCGCTGGTGCTGCCGAGGGTCATTTCTCCCCTGTCACTGAGTCGAGGCGGTGGTGGGGACCTCGGGGGCCCGGCCATGGCGGGGCAGGACCCGACCTGCAGCTCCTCCAAGTGGGAGGCCTCCCCGGACAAGGGCTCACTGGATTCGGCGTGGTCGTGGGTAAGGCTGCTCTGGCTGCCCCAGCCTGACTTCCCCCTTCTGCAAACCCAGCTGCAGAGCACTGGGGGGACCCAAGGTTGCGCGTCCAACGGGTCCGTTCAGGGTGGTTTGTCCTTCGTGATTTCCAGCTGAGTAACCAGTAGCTTGCACCTGGGGGTCTTATCTAGGGGCTGTTTATCCAGGTTTGCCTTAGCTCGGGGTTCAAAGGCTTTTCCTTTGTCCTTGATGGAAGCAGCTTGGTGGGCGCTGTGACTCGGTGTTATCAGGCTCTCTGCGAGGTGGGGAGGACTCTCGTGGTCAGTGCTGGTGCCCGGGTGGGCCCCGGGCTGCTGT
Organism: Typhlomys cinereus; assembly: GCA_023101885.1. Taxonomy (NCBI): domain Eukaryota; kingdom Metazoa; phylum Chordata; class Mammalia; order Rodentia; family Platacanthomyidae; genus Typhlomys; species Typhlomys cinereus. The sequence continues at coordinate 3,764,840 of JALPQD010000007.1, read as the reverse complement.
GCACTGCCCATTTCAGACCTCATCCAGAGGTCAGGGGAAGGGACGGGTTGTTCCGAAATGGCTGTTCTCATCGAAGACCCCGAAGCATGAGGGGATGGGAACTGGATCTCAGCGAGGACTGTGGGTAGCCCCTGGCTGGCCTTAACCTTGCTATTCCTCTACAGGACTGCAGGAAGGGTGGTCTGCCAACCTCCTGCCCCAGGGTGGTCCCCACACCCCTGGGCTACTCTTCTGGGATACTGCTGCGGAGGCTGGGCCAGCAGTGAGGGGCGGGCGGGTGAGCGGAGCGTGCGGGTGGGGAGGGGGGTGCTCTGCATCCACAGGAAGCAGTCAGTGCCCCAGGCACCTGTCGCCTGTCACTTTGCTCAGCCGTGGCATTGGGGCGAGGCGAGAGGGAGAAGGGCTTTGATCCTTCATCCTGCTTCTGCCCTGCTGGTGCCGAGTGCCATGGGCTGGTATTTCCCGACTAGACTGATGCTTGTGCAGGCTCAGCACCGGGTGTGTCTTCAGCTCTGATGCATCGGAGCCGCACTCTGATTCAGTAGACCGCTTTGTGATTGGTCAGGGACTAAAGTGACTTTGTTTCCATCCCAGAATGTCTTTGAAATGTAACCCACCTCCTTTCCTGGTGCCCAGTGAGCTACATTCTTGCTCCTCCTGTGTGGGCTTGAGCTGTATGCCCTGCGCACACGCGTGCCCACCCTGGTGACGGGCACTCTGGGAACCCTGAGCAGAGGATCATTGATCATTGCGCCTTCTTGCCCAGTCCACACAGTGGGCAGGTGTGGCGTTGTGTGGATGGTTCTTGCCCATGGTGACTGAGCTCATGATGTCAGGGAAGAGCCTGCACGATGCGCCGCTTCCCCTCCACCAGGACGTGCCCATGGGTTGCTAGCTGAGAAGCCCTGGTGGATTATCTTCTTTTGTTCGTGTGTGTAAGTGCACACGAGTGAGTGTGTACATTTGTGCGTGTGGATGCGTGTACCAAAGGTCAACTTGGGGTTGGGTTTCTTGCGCTATGCCTCTTGTTTTTTGAGATGGATTCTCATTGGCCCAGGACTTGCCAAGTAGGCTCGGCTGGCCGGCCATTGAGCTGCAGGAACCTGCTTGTCTCTCCTGCCATAAAGCTGGGATTACAAATCCATGGCACTGTGCCCTGTCTATCTGTCTGTCTGTCTGTCTATCTATCTATCTATCTATCTATCTATCCATCCATCCATCCATCCATCCATCTATCTATCTATCTATCTACCTACCTATCTGCCTGCCTGCCTGCCTGTCTGTCTGTCTATGTATCTATCTATGTATCTATGTATCTATGTATCTATGTATCTATGTATCTATGTATCTATGTATCTATGTATCTATCTATCTATCTATCTATCTATCTATCTATCTACCTACCTACCTATCTTACATTCTGGGGCGCTAACTCCGTTCTCATACTTGTAAAGGCAAGCACTTTACTGACAACTACCCTTTAGTCCTCTGATTTTTTTTTTATCACAGAAGTATGCTCAGTATAGGTTGCATAGATCATATGTACACTGTGTAGACTGTGTACAGCATGCAGACTGTATTTAGAAGTTACACATACGATGCTACAGCATACGTCACTGCACAGGGATCCTGGGAGCTGGGTAAGTGTGATCTGAGTTTGTTTGTTTTTTTAAGTCAGATCTCTTCATTTACCATGTGGTCTTCTGAGGCTCAAACTCAGGTGGTCAGGTTTGCAAGCAGGTGTCTTGCCAGCTGAGCTTCATTTTTATTAAAGGCTTCTTATAATTAAGCCACAGAAAGGATTTGAAATCCACCTCTTGGCCCCTTTTTATTCCGTGACACCCTCAGGGTCCTGTGTACTCGATAGATGTTCATTCACAGGGGAAACTCTAAACTCCAGTCAAAGTGTTGGGCTGGCCCCTCGCTGTTTGTGGTGGTCTGGTTCCCTCTGTGGGCCTTACTGGTACAGAAGGGGTCAGTGGGAGGTCGGCTTCTCCGGCCTAGCAAGGGGCAGTGGAACGTGATGAAGCCCACCTTGCTTCTGCAAGATTGGCTCTCTGCAGGGGGGTGTCAGCCTGTGGATGGGGTTCTGAAGAACTGGGGGCCCTTGGCTCAGCTTGGTGCTTCTGGAACCATCTGCTGGGCTGTGCTAGGGGGTCCTGATGAACCAAACCCGAGCAGGTGAGAATTGTGCCGCCCTCCCCTGAGCGAGTGTGTGTGTGTGTGTGTGTGTGTGTGTGTGTGTGTGTGTGTGTTGGGAAGATAGGGAAAGGTGAGTCTGGGACTCATCCTTGGAGGACAAGAGTGTCCAAAGTCGGGGCTTCAGTAGAGCAGAGAAACTGGGACTAAGCCCAGAAACTTAAGGCTGAAGCCGGATGAACTGCAGAGCAGGAAGCTGGGGGCGGCTGCTGAGACTTGGTGAGCAGCGCAGAGACGCAGGGACTGCGTTGCCTTGGCCGTGGGCCGGGCTCAGCTGGCAGGCTTCTGGGAGGATCAAAGCAGCCTGGGCAGCGCGGGGCCGGGAAAGGTCAGCTGGCAGCAACGTGAACCCGCGAGGCACCTGCTAAGCTTGCACTGCTCGCCCGTGATGGCACTGCCCACCCGGGGGGGGGGACGGTCTTAGAGCCACCGGCATTTTTGGGCTCTGAGTGTGTGCAGAACCCAGGGGGTGGAGAGATGCTCGGCCTGAACCCCGAAGAGGTCAGGCCAACTGAGTGTGGGGTGCTGACCGCAGCCCGCCAGCAATAAAGTTTCGGGGCCCGTCTTGGGAGTCCTGGTGCCCATCAGAGCTGAGAAGGTGACATGCGCCAGGCAGAGTAGGATTTCAGCACCCAGGGATGGAGCTGTGGGGTGAGTGCGCAGTGGCTTTACCGTGGGAGCACAGGCTGTTCCCTCAAGCGCTGTCTGCTCCCAGGCCATCGGGGGTCATTTTCCCCTAGTGGGGACGTGCACTGTGGCATTCATCTTGGCTCGGTCCCTAGTCGATGAAAGAGAGCTGGCAGTCACGGGCCAAGTATGAGAGCGAAGGCCAAGGTGCAGGTGGCCAGAAGGCCGGGGCTCACACCCAGCCGTGGTGCGCAGTTTGGCTTGCTGGAGCCTTAGTTTCCCAATCTGTAGGATGAAACTAATACTACAAAGAATGCAAGACTGTGAGGTAGTCAACAGCAGTGCTGAACCAGGCATACATCCTAAGGGCAAGACTTCAAAGGCAGGGCTGGGGCTCAGCTGGCAGAGTGTGTGTCTAGCATACACTAAGCAGTGATAAGCAGGGGTATGGTCTACTCCTGTGTGATCCCAGCATTGGGCGGAGGCAGCACTGGTGGAGGCAGGCACGTCACTAATCAAGGATAACAGTGGCTGCGTTGAAGCGGTGAACTTACTGAGCACTGTCAGGAGAACGAATGACCACCTGGACTTCCAGGAAGCTGACCACTTAGGACCCCAAGCCCGTTCTGCTGCTGAAGGTCGCATAAGCTTGACAAGAGGGGCTTGTACCAGGCTTCCTGGATCATGTTTGTCGCAGGGACTTTGGCTCCACCAACCAGAAGACTGAATGGCAGCTGGGTCACACTTGCTTGGGCTCCTGCTTGCGGGGACTTCTGGTGGCCAAGTGCAGAAAGATAGATTTGGAGACAGAGTCCAGCCCTGCCCAGAGCCTGAGGAATCTGAACCCACCCGGATCTAGGAGGTTCTCAGGAGGCTGCCTCAGTAGAGAGAGCCCTTGCACCTGGGCAGGTATGCTGGGAAGAGGGACAGGAAGGAAAACTGCAGGAAGCCATGCTCCAGGGGCCCGAAGGGAAACCCGAGGCTTTGACCTCTACTGTTCCACCCTGGCCAACATCCTGGTGCGCATGGAAGCCTCACGCTCCCCCTAGAGGTGGTTCCCTGCCATTACAGGTAGAGCCACCGATCTCACACAACCATTAATGGGAACTGCTCCTGAGAAATTGGGCTCAACATGGTTCACAAGTATAGAGCCAATTGGAATCTGCACAGTGCTTCTAAGGCAGGTCCAGAGACTTTCCTCCTAGGAAAGGCTGACAATTCTAACCATCACGTGGCCTGGTTTGCTACATCTAAAGAACACAGAATGGCCCCCAAACAAACAGAAGCAGGCAGGGCTTTGGATCCTAGGGCCCAGGGTTGGAATCCCACTTATCCACTGATCTGCTATTCTTGACCCAGCTTCTTTCAGGCTCTCTGAGTTTTATCTTTAAGACTGGAGTGTGACAATGCATGCTTTCAAATCTCAGCGCCTAGGAGGTCGAGGCGGGAGGATGAAGAGCTCAGCGTCAGCTTGGCTTATCTGTGGAGGCCTGTGTCAAGAGCAAGTCAAACCAAACAGGCAGCTCGGGGTTGGGGAATCGCTTTGCTGGCTCATAATGACAGCAAATGAGTTGGTGAAGGGTATTAGCTGCTATTTTTTTCTCAGATAGAAAGTTTTTTTTTTTTTTTTTTTTTAGGGTCTTAGAATTTTTTTTTCATGAAAAAAAAAAAGAATTTTTTTTTCATGAAAATGTGTTAGAAGAAGCTATAGGGAAAAGAACAAATAAATGGGAAATCTGCATGAGCTGTGACGTTTGTGAACTGTCTGGCATCGGGGGTAGCAGATCTTTTTTTCTCTGTGGCCAAGGAAGCAGAGTCACACACAGCTGCCCAGTTGCGGGGTGGTGGGGAAGGTCGGGGCTGAAGTTTTCACATGGAGCCTGCACCTCAGCGTGTCCGTGTGTGCACGCGTGCACGTAAGCAGATGTGTGTGGGCCTGTATGTACTTGTGTGTCTACATGTGTCACGGTCCACATGTGGAGGTCAGACGATGACTTTCAGGGGTCGTTTCTCGCTTCGCCATGTGGGTTCTGGGAACTGAGATCAGGTTAGGATTGGTTTCAAGTGTCTTTACCTGCTGAGCCATCTCATTGGCCTGCGCCTAGTCTTTTTCAAAATATAAGTTCTGGTAGATTGAACTCAGGTCTTTGCAATGTCCAAGGTACTTGCAATGTAAGCACACCACCAGTTGAGATATCGCCACGTTAATGCAAAGCTTGAAATGCAACCCAGGGCCTCATGAATGCTTGGCAAGCTCCCTACCAACCGAGCCGCAATCCCAGCCCTTTCCTAATGTCGTTTTAAATTAGTTTTGAAAGGGAAGCAAGGCCTTACTGGAAGCTGTGACTTTAGCTTTCTGTAGCTGCGGTTTGCCACTGATTATTTTTAGATGTTTATTGTTCTTACAAGATAGCAATGAGACTCTTTAATGGGGAGGATCCAGAGGATTCGATAGTCTGGGACGGAGGGTTCTAGGTCTCGTGGTGTGACTTGAGAGGGCTACTGTGGAGCAGAAAAGTCAACCCCTCCCCTGAGGTCTGGCTGTGCGTCCCAAGGGCTTTGCATGCACAGATGCGAGCCGATGGGTGGCCACCTCAGAACTGCCTCTGAGCTTCTGCAGTTGGGCATCGAACAGAATTCTGGCCAAGAGGTCAACTGGGGACCACATCTGTGCTCCAGGGACTCTTCAGACCTAGTGGACCCTGGAGCCGAGGCTGTTGGGACATGCTGGAGGAAGGGGGTGTCGGTGAAGCTTGTGCTTACAGAGAGAGGTATTTCATGTGAATCTCGGAGGCCTGCAAGCTGGTGAAGACCCAGGGAGTTGAGTCTGATCATGATTTTCAACACCTGCAATCCAAGCACGGCGCTCATCGTTATAAGCGGGATATCTGCAGGCCTCTGTCTATACAAAATGCAAGCATGCAGTGACTCACACAGTTGCTATCATGGTTTGAAATGTGTCCCTCACGGTCTCCTGTGTTTGGGAAGGTCATAGCACCTTTAGGAGGTGGAGCCTTGCTGGAGGAAGGTGGTCACAGGGGGATGGGTGAGTCCCGTTCTGCTTCCCAGAGAGTCTTGCTTTGGCCCGAGCAGTCTTGCAACAGGCTCCAGGATGTTTGCAGTGACTTAGCCCGCCTCCAGCTTCTGCCGGCCAACCATGCCATGTCCACCATGAAAGACTGTATCTGGAACCGTAAGCCGAATAAATCTCCCTTTCTCCCTTAAGTTGCTTGACTTTGGGTACTCTCTCACAGCCACAGAGAGGAGTAGCCAGTACAGGTGCCTCTTGCAAGACTCCCCCCGATGGGCCCTGCCACCTTCATGTCACCCCCGGGCTCCAGCCTTCGAAGCCCCCGGAGGGGATGACCTCCGAGATGTCAGAACTCCACCAGTTGACTTCTTTAGGGGGTCACATGGAGGAAGAGTTTCCAGCCTTCGGGTTGTAGAATGGAGTCTTTTGGCATGGAGGAGCGGGGCGGACCCTGCCTGCTCCTCACGTACCCTCAGCTCCGAATGCAGCCCTTTCTAGACACGATCTGGATAATTGATCTAGATCTCGATTGTTGCGGTGACTGGGCTCAGGTGTGCTGGCTTAGAAATAGCCTCTAGGGGGCGCCGTGTCACCAACACCCAGGTCAGGGCATACTTGGGCAGAGAATGGGAAGTGTTGGCAAACGAAAAATGAGTTAATACATAAAACATTTTCAGTCAACAATAAGAGAGTTCTGTTGGATTTCTTAAGTGAATTCCCTTTATCTAAGGATGAGGGGATTTGAATTTCAAAGCAGTTCAAAATAAAGGAGCAAAGAACTTGGCTAGTTCATTCCTTTACCCCATTTGACCTGGGCAGAAATGGAGTTTATTAATAGCCATCTGATAGACAGCTCGAAGTGAACAGCAAAGTGAGATGGGATCAAGTGTCTGGTTTTCATCCAGTGAGAAATGCCCATCAGGTCAACAGAGGGAGAGGAAGAGTTGGGAGTCTTACACGCCAACTAACTGTGGCGTCCAAGCAGCAACGTGGGAAATAACATTTTATGAATGTTGGTTATGCCCAAGTTCTTATCTTTTTTTGCCTGTCTATGTCTCTGGAGGGGGGACATTTCTGTGTGTGTATGTTCAAGAGTGTGTGTGTGTATGTGTGTGTGTGCACGTGCGTGCGTGCTCGTGATTGCATGTGCGCACATCTACACATATTGGCACATGCGCAATTATGTGTGTGCATTTAAGAGGCCCAAAGTTGGTGTCAGGTGTCCTCTTCTATCGCAGTTCAATCTTATCCAATCGGGGTTTCAGTTGAACCAGCTAAGCTGGTTGGTCAGGTAGTGCTGGGATGTCCCGTGTCTGCCACGTCCACCTGGTACCACGTCCACCCAGCTTTTTTGTGGCTTCCGGAATATAAACTGGTTTCTCAGTGCTTCATCCCTCAGCCAGCTCCCTAGTTCCTACTCACAAGTTCTTGGCCATTCAAAGTGCTTCACAGTGACAACTGCCCTGGCTTATCATGTCTCCAGATGTTCTCTATCTTCTGTATTTTGCATGAAAATCTCATAAGACTTCCTTCCTGGCACTGTATTTTCTATAAGAAGCCTTCCTGAAGGGTTCTTTCCAAATGGGTTTTAAAATTTTTTGGTGTTTCCTCTCCTTTAAATTTAACTGGCACCTGGGCTAGAGAAATGACTCAGGGTTAAGATTCTGTCTCAAAAAACTCAGGTTAAGATGGTCCTGAGTTTGGATTCCAGGCCCTGCATAAAAATGCCAGATGGAAATGGCGGGGGCTTGCATTTCTGATCCTAGTGGGTAGAGCCTGGGAAATCCAGAAGTGAAGCAAAGAGGAGGTAGAAGCAATCCAGGATGATTCCCAAAGTCACCTTTGATCCTCCACAGGGACACCTAGTACCTTCTGATGCATGCATGCACACACACACACACATACACACACACATCAAAAAGTAAATAAAGTTTAAATTTAACGGGCACCAAAGTGTACGTGTGTATAGGAGTCCTAGGAGCTGAGGGGTGGGTGGGTATGGAGCAGGGGCGGAGCGTGGGAGGAGAATGGTTGGCGGGCACAGTCACAAGCACATGCCTTAGGGTGCTATGATGTACAAGGCAAATGACCGTAGTTGACACTAATGCAATGAAGACTGAAAAATAGTTATAATCAGGCTTTTGTCCGTCTCCTGACAACATCTCCACCCACCATCAAGGCTGGAGAGACGCCTCTCGAGTATTGTTATTCCTTATCTCACCCCGCTCCTGGGTACTGTCCAGAGCCAGCCCTGTAGAGGATCCCGTCTCACAAGGATCCTGGGGACATCTGCAGGGCAGCTCTGGGTGAGCCGTTCCTGCTGTAGCCTCGGCCCCCAGAGCCACAGAATGTTTACAGCTCCGTTGGCCAGAATCACTTCGCCATGCTGCAGAAGCAAATGGGATTCTGGTCTTGCCTCTGAAATCTTGGAAATGTTCTGCTGAGGCTGGGAGGAGGCAGTACTTGGGACAGGGCTTGGCCCCCACACACCCAGTTGAATCCCCCTTCACACACACTTAACGGTCTGAGTTGATTAGAAGCTTAAGGGTGTGAGGAGGGAGAGTTTGCGCACAGCAGGTGGTGCTAGAGAGTCAGAAGTAGAGAAAAGGCATCCAGCTGGGTCCTCAGAGGGCAGGAACTCTCCTGGGATCCCAGTACCGGCCTGTGGAGGCAGGATCGGGATTCAAGGTCATCCTCAGCTATCTAGGGAATTTAACGCCAGCCTGGACCGTATGAAACTTTATCTCAACACAAAAAAACAGAGCTGGAGAATTGGCTCAAGGGTTAAGATTGTTTCTCCCAAGCAGAAGGTCCTGAGTTTGGATCACAGGTCCCACGTAAAAATGCCAGGCAGACATGGCGGTGGCCTGAACTTCTGAACCCTGGAAGGTGGAGCCTGGGAAACTCCAGAGCAAAGCAAACAGGAAGTAGTTGAAATCCAGGGTGATTCCCAAAGCCACCCTTGGGCCTCCAGAGATACATAGTACCCTCTCACACACACACACACACACACACACACACACACACACACACACACACAACAACACACAACAAAATAACCAAAAAAGATGAAAGTGAGTCGCCCTCCAAGAGGGTCTGGCATCAAAACTGGCCTGAACAGAGTGCGTCTTTGTTCTTTTCCCAAAAGCTGGATCTCAGATTCAGTGCCTGTAGAACTCAGTGCCTGGCGTTGGGTCTTGGGCATGTTTAGCAAGTTGCCTGTGTAACTGCAGCCAGGCTGGTGAAACACTGATGCAGATTCTAGAATGATCCAGGTGATCTGCAGAACGGTCCGGTCGGCAGCCTTAGCCTGACAGAATCTAGGACCCTGTGCTATTCAAAGAAGGTCCTCAGTCCCACCTCTGTGCAGCGCCTCTCAGGAGCTTGCTGGAGATGCAGACCTGGACCCCCCAGCTCCGCCTGCAGCCTCAGCATCTGCACGGTGATCACAGTGTGCGCTGGTGCCCAGGTGAGGCAGCGAGGTCGCTGGCCCGCTGCTTCTGCTTGGATCGGAACCTTCCTGTAATGGGGCCTTCCAGAGGGAGGGGCGGCTTTCATCCCGGTGTTTTCTGAGCCTGCTTTTGGCGTCCCCCACGGGGACGTCGCTCATCTCTCTGTAGCTCCTTCTCTAGTTAGGAGAGTTAACGTCGCTTCCCACGTGAATTGGCGAATTCTTGGAGATAAGGGCCAATGAGATTTAAAACTTTTCGTGGTGCCCATGGCCCAGCGTGGTATCAATGGGTCCTTTCGCATCGATTATAGGACTCTTGAAATGGACTCGATAGATTGTTCTGAACAAACTGCTCGGTGAGTACGTTGCAGGGTTCTTGTGTTTGGAGCTGAAGAGTGAAACCAGGACACGTGTAAGGATGAAGGTAGAGGTCATTAGAGGAGAGAAAGAACGGAGCTCACGACCCCAGATGTGAAGTGCCGTGAGGGGCAGGGGCCCCAGAGAACTCATGACTCTAGCCATGGAATCCATGAGGGGCAGTAAGCTAGAAGCGGCCTCCTGGGCTCCACATGTGAGTTGCCACGAGGGACAGGCCCAAAGATGGCTGCCAAGGTCCGGTATCCTTACACACTTAGGCAAGCCAGAGAAAATGACTTTTTCTCATTGGTTACCTCCCATTGGTGCCCAACGCAGTTGCTCTTGGGCCCGCCTTGTGGTGGGGCCTATCTGTAAAGGAGAGCTAATCTCTATATCCTTTCATAAGCAAAGAGTTGGGGGGAGCTGGCAAGGGTGTGTTCCTTCAGGGTAATCCCAGCAGCGGGGGATGACTTCTAAGACCTCCAGAGACCATCCCAGCATGGCTGCTCTAAACCTGCCTTAGTGGATAAAGAAATTTAAGGTGAGGTTCAGCTGTGTGGTCAGACTCTGTTCTGCCTGCCACACACGAGTCTGTCTTAGACCTTGGAGCAGTGCTCAGAAAACATGTTTGGGGGCAGCGCTGTCTCCGTGACATCGGTTTTCCCGTGGGTTTTCAGAGCTGAGCTTGGCTCTGTCCCCTTTTGAACCTCCTGCAGCCCCTGTGCCCCCAGCCACCCCTGTGTCCTCCGTCATACAGCACCAAGCAGCACAGTGGACTTCGGGACTGCTGTTGCGCTTCCTTCTCTCTCCAGTGGTGGCGCTGCGGGAGACAGCGCCAGACAACTCTCTGGCCCTAGGCCCAGCTGCTTTGCACTCCTCTGTGGTCCGGCCCTCTATAATACAGAAACGTGCCTGTAGTAAGCATGGGTAGCTCTTGACAGCTGCTACTTCAAAACCAAACCGATAAAACTGGGGTTGGAGAGTGGCTCAGAGGTTAAGACTCTGCCTTGCCAACAGAAGGACCTGAGTTCAGATCCTGGATCCCACGTGAAAATTCCAGGAAGAAACAGCAGAGGCCTGCACTTTCGGCTTTGGTAGGTGGAGCCTGGGGAATCCCAGAGCCAAGTAAAAGGGACAATTCTGAAGTCAACCTTGGTCCTCCACAAAGACACACACACACACACACACACACACACACACACACACACACACATGCAAAAAAGAAAAAGAAAAAAATCTATCTCCATCCATCTTGTGGGAGCACTCCAGTAATCCTAGTATGTTGGCGGGGCAGGAGAATCAGGAGTTCAAGGTCATCCTCAGCCACATAGTGGCCTAGGGGATGAAGCCCTGCCTCACAGAAGCTCTCCTGCACACCACACAAGGTATGGTGGGTAGTGGATGGACATCACTACTCATGAAGAGATGAAGACCCGTCATCGCGGTGGGTGGCTCCTGGTCGTCATCGCAGTGGGTGGCTCCTGGTCGTCATCGCGGTGGGTGGCTCCTGGTCACTCACGTTCTCTGCCTCTGTGACGTTATGGGTTGAACTGTTCCTGCCTGTCGGGTCAGGATCTTATCACCCAGGTCCAACATCATGATGAGACCAGTAGCCTGGTGTGAACATGCCAACCTCTGCCAGGAACTTGGCGACCAAATCTGACCAAGACACCCCACACCGGAGCCTGGCCCCGGGAATTCCCGTTCCAGACAACACGTAAGCAAATACAGAAGACTGACCCTGCGCAATGTGCCGGAGGGGAAGTGGGAAAATGAACCGGGTGGCACGAGGCCTTGGGCTGTGGGCAGGACGGCAGCCGTGGGGTCCTGGCTGAGAAGATGCCGCGTGACCAAAGACGTGAAGGGAATGTGGGAGGGGACACATGGCTTGGGGGGAAGGTTTTCCAGAGAGGAATTGATGGGTCCCTCAGGAGGGAGAGACGGGGCACTTTTAGATCCTATCCAAGGGTACCTTTGTCCTGCGTTAACTGTTAACTCTCTGGCCGTCGACAGGGCAGGGTGCGTGGTCTTACCAGTAGACTTTGACTGGACCTGACATTTTTCGTTTATTGTGTACACATGTGTATAAAGTGTGAGCACAGGATTGCATGGGAAGGTCAGAGGATGACTAGCGGAGTCAGTTCTCATTCATCTTTTTTCTTTTTTAAAAAAATATTTATTTTTATGTGTACATATCAGAGGGCATTGTGTGGCCTTGTGGAGGGCCAAGGGTGACTTCGGGAATCACCCTGGATTGCTTCTACCTCCTCCTTGCTTTGCTCTAGGATTTCCCAGGCTCCACCCACCAGGCCTAGAAGTGTGGCCCTCCGTCATTTCCGCCTGGTGTTTTTAAGTGGGACCTGGGATAAGAACTTAGGACCTTCTGCTTATGAGACAGAGTCTTAACCCCTGAGCCAACTCTCCAGCCCTCTCATCCATTTTTATGTGAGTTCCAGGAATTGAACTCAGGTAATCAGACTTATGTAGAAAGCGCTTTAAATAATCCTCTTTCTCGCCCCTATGCTCCGCTGAGCTATTTTGCCGGCCCATAGGTGCAACATACTGGGATGTGGCTGGGTTCAGGAGCTGGGAAAGTTGAGGAAACGAGACAGACATCACCACCGCCATGAACCTTGGAGACAGGGCTGACCACCTGACCACAGGGGACACTGCCTTTGTTTTCACCGTCCCTCTTACGCTTGCTGGCTGGACACAGAAGGCCGTTTACTGAGTGTCTGCTGAAAGACTAGTCTCAGAACCGTGGCTCACTGAGCAAAGCACATTGGTGTTTAAGGCATTTATAGCAGCGGGAGCCGAACTTTGGGTTTCTATTTGCATAACCACCAGTGCCAAGCCCCTCAGGTGGATGTCAGGGGAATGACCACGACACTGATTGGTGATGTTGGGGGGGTCTCTTGTTGCGCTCGGTCTATTCCGTGTTATCTCTGGCAGAGTCTCACCCGTGCCTGCGCTGTCTTTGGTGGTTCCTGCTGTCTTATTTCTCTGACTTACTCATGGGAATAACTATTACCTCTTCCTTATTGATGAGGAGTTGGAAATGAGGGCTTTAGAGAGCCATGGCATCACGGAATCGATGCCATTTTTTTAATACATTTTTTATTATTATTTCAGCTCATACAAACTTGATAGGTACACCAGTTCCCTCCCCCCGAACCCCCTGTTCCCCCTCCCCTCACCCCTCCCTCCCCATCCCCCCGCGCCTCCCGCCCCAATTCCCAGAGTCCTTTCTTGTGCATGCCTGATTCTCCTCTGGGCCCTCCTCTCCGATGACGTACAAGGACCCAGGATGCCACCATTTTCTGACCAAGGACATTTGGACTTCAATGCAAATTCAGCTTTGAGCATCTCTCAGTTGGCTCTAAAGCGGGCATGGTGGTTGAAATGGAAAGAATCGGCTCTCAGTTCCAGCATAAACTTGGGCAGAGACTGGCACCCGTGAAATGTGTGTTAACCAGCCCTGCCTTCCAGAACATTTTGTCCTGTGAGGATTGGGGGCCAGGACAGAGACAGAGCGAGCCTTAGGAAGCCGTCCATTGGATTGATGGAGCTGCTGAATGCGAGAGAGGAAGCAGAATACAGGGCTTAGTAGGAGGCTTTATAACCACAGAATCCCCGAATCACCCAGATCACCCCCAGATTAGCAGCAGGAGAGCACCCAAACCTCCTTCCTTGCGTTCCCCCCAGCCCAGTCCAGGTCTCCCCTCGCCATCTAAGTAGGTTTGGGGTTCCTGTCATCTGAGAGGGAAATGAGCTCAGAAATGAGTCCCCTGAGGAGAACCCTGGGGGGAGGAAAAGTCAAGCTCACTTTCCGTCTGGGCTCCGGAGGCTCCAGCCCATGGTCTTTAAGTGCCATTCCATGTAGCGCTGACATCACTTTTCTTCCAAGCCAAACCACCGCCCGATTCCCCATGTTTAGCGCCAAAGCATCCCCCTCCCAGATTCTGGTCCTGCCAGGACAGGAGGGAACCTATGGTTTTAGACCCCTCGGTTCTGTCGCCCATCCTGACGTCAGGGTCTAACAAAGTGCAGAGGCCTCTTGCCTGCTGCCGGCTCCCTTGGCAGTGATCCAGGCGGCCGTGGGCAGCCTCAGGCGTCAGACCGAGTCTCAGGAGACTGACGCGTTGGGAGGAGGGACTGGGTGTTCCTGAGGTCCAGAGACTTTCTCCAAGTGTTAGTTAAGAACCTCCCCCCCCCAGCTGCTGTGATTGGCTCCCTGCTATCCTCTTCTGAGAAAGCCAAGAACAGCCCAGCCACCTCGGGGACAGCTCGACTCTGATGTCGTCAGACACGGGGATTTCTTCACGGTTGGGGCTGCTTTTGAGCCGATGGCTTAGGGCCACGGGTCATAGGTCAGCTGAGTCAGAACCATTGATTGATTTCCTTCTCCCCAGGCGCTGTGTTTTTAGCTCTGAGGCACAGTGCTGGCATCCTCTGTGTGCGACTCTAACCTGTGGCTCTTGGGATGACGTCAAAGCTTTGCAGGTGTGAACAGAACATTTGCCATGAAACCTACCGTCTCCCCCTAGGTGGTCAGGCACTGCTTTGGGAGGGTCAGCCAAGCAGCCGGGATTGGGACTCCGCCTCTCACCCAAGTTCATATGCTTCTCTGAGCAGTCCCGGGGTGAGCTCACACCAGATCTGTGGGTGCTTTGAGCCCTCATTCACGTGTGACATGCTGTTATTTCTGTGGCCAGGAAATGGAACCAGCCCAGATATCCATCGGCAGAGAAATAGATAATGAATATGTAATGTACATATAGTGGAATTTCACTCAGCCCTAAACAGAAATGAAATTTGCAGAGAGATGGAAGAGTCTGGGAAATATTAAGGAAGGTAACCCGGCTTAGAAAGGCCGCATGTTCTCACTCATGTGCAATCATGATTTTTTATAATTGTGTATCCTTGTTGGAGTGAGTGTGGGCTGAGATCATGCCAGGGGGAAATGAGACTTTAAGGGAGGAGAGAGGGAGGGTCATGTGGTAGAGTGAAGCAAGGGAATACTGGGAGTTGGAGCAATCAAGGGGGGGTGGGGTCAAGGAGATAGGAGGGAAGAGTTGGGGGAGGGGCGACCAGAACTAAGTATCCATAAAAATCTATAAGGGGACCTTACTTTATGTGTTAGTTAAAGCTAAATTGAATTTTAACAATGTTATTTGAATCTTTGTTAAAGTCATCCATGCACAGACCTTTCTAGGGACCCATTCTTGCCAAGGAATCATTTTCTATATAAAATGAGTCATATATATATGTATGTGTGTGTGTGTGTGTGTGTATACACTTCACCATGGGGCAGAAAGTAGTGAGGCTTATCTTGATGGGTCACGGGAGCTCCAGGAGGTCCCGTGGCTTGGTCACACCTCACACTGAACGGCATATAGTGAGGAGTATGAAATCCCTGGGGGTTGTGGAGGTTCTGTCCTTCATGCTCATCAATCAAGGTCGCTGAGTGACCCTTGCCTGTGCCCTGCTCTGCAGAGAGAGGAGGAGCTGGCCTTGGCGGTTCTCAGTCTAAGGGGGGCAGACAGGAGACAAGCTATGGGAACAGGGGTAAGGGAAGTGATTTAGCTGCATATCGCGCCCTAGAGCGCGGCACGCATGGCTTGGGGAAATGACCCAACCTTTCTGAAACTGTCTCTGATAAACACAGTGGCAATACGCACAATGCTTAGAGAACTCAAGCGTGGTGCCCAGGCCAGAGCCTGCAGACGCAGCCAGTGGGCTCTATGGGTCTTGAGTCAGGCACGCCTCTGGGTGTCAGGGGCTCCGTGCCCATCATGCATGGGCCTCTGCAGCTCAAGGACCTATGATCTTGTTCTCGTAGGTTCTCCAGGCTGCTCTGTGCAGCTTGAAATGCCAGGGCACTTGGGAAGCAGGTCAGGGGCACAATATCTGTGGCACGCTTCCCCGAGCCCCAGTTTGTTCAGTGATAACCTGCCAATCTGGCCTCTGTTTATTGCTCCCCATCCCATGGGTCGGTGCAGAAGCATGGGCCTGGGTGTCCCTGCCTCTCCGGGGACATCGTGGTAAGAGGAGAGAGCAAGGACTTGGAGATGACAGATCTGGGTTCAGCCTGCTCACGGGCAGCTCCGCAGTGGTGACTTTGGGCATGTGACAGAGAGCCAGCGAGGTTTAAAGCAGACGCAGGGACGCATCCGCAGCAGAGACAAGATTCACGGCTTGTTGCCCTTAATGGTGGCAACTCGGACAATGGGACTCACCTTTCCCAGTGCCTCTGCGTACACACAGCCTCCCAGGTGACTCTCTTGGCCGTGGGCTGAGTCACGTGGTCAGTGTCCAGGACAAAACGCTTCTTTAACTGAGTCTGTCTCTTCCTGAGCAGTCAAGACCCTCCTCTTCTTCAGCTCACTTTCTGCTAGCCCTGAGCTCCTGCATCCCCACAGCCCCCGAGACTGGCCTGTCTTGGGGCTCTTCTGGCCTGTCGTCCCCTTGCTCGCCTGATCCTCCTGGAGTCTGCTCCCTCCCTGTCCCCACCTTGCTTAAGGCTTCCTCTGTGTGATGTGCATATCGGGTTGAATTACAGTTAGTTTCTTCATCTCCTTCCTGCTTGACCTCGCGAAACTCGAGGATCCGCTCTCGGCCTCTCTGTAATGGCCCCACATTGAGCTCAGGATGGAGCATAGGTGTGATCCCCAGTAGATCTCCAGCGTGGTCCCCAGTAGACACCCAATGTGTGTGTAACTTGACTTCCCCGCCTCTGCTCTGGCTGCACCAAACCCTCGGGTTTGTCCCCAGCATCTGGCCCGGGCAACATGTATGGGGGACCTCAGACCATGTAGTCACTGACCCGCCCCCTTACCAGTTAGTTACGTGTGGTAATTGTGACAATCTAGTAATATGGTATGTTGGTCATTGAATGCATGCAACTCACTAGTTTTTGTGCTGAGTTCTCTCATTTCGTTTTACCCTCTCAATAATGACGTCTCATCCCCACCTTACAAGAGGAAAATCTGAAGTAGTGGGAAAAATTAAGTGGCCATTTGAAACCACTGGAAGATAGGGGATTGTATAGGCTCAGATAGTGGGATTTGAGTGATGGAAATGTCTCATTTTTCTGGTCATCTTGGCTTGCTCAGCGACCCTGCTAACCCTCCTGAACTGTCCCCATGCAGTGCTTGGTTATCAACCTGCTGATGTCACCTCCCTTGTCTCTGTTAAGTTCCACTTGTCTTGTCTTATAGCTACAGGAGACCACGCGTTTTAAGCACAATCAAAATTTGTGAGATGTATTAGAAGGGCTGACCTGGAAATGGCTGTCACCAAGCAGAAGTGTGCGAAGTCCTGAAAGGGGGCGTGGCTTGTCACGCAGGACACACGGGAAGCGTGGGGTTATAGGGAGGCAGAGCGAGCTGGGGGCAAGCGTCTGTGTGCGGTGCTTCTCTTGCCAGTCCTACAGGAAAGAAGGGATGACGCCGGGTCCTGGCACAGAAACAGCCAATACATAGAGTTGCAGTGGACTCCTTGCGGGGGGCGGTATTGGGGGGCAGTTCTTGGCATGGCATGGCCCAGCTGGAAGGCACTTGCCTGCCCAGGGGAATGTGAGTAATAAGGACCCCAAGTGCAGTGTGTGGACGGCTGGGGTCATCCTGGGGCAAAGTTCGCCTCCCTCCCACTCCCCCCTCTTGTCTCTGTCTCTAGCTCTGTAGCTCTGTCTCTGTCAGTCTCTTTCTCTGTCTATCCCTATCATCGTCTCTGACTCTGTGTGGCACAACCTTTCCCCCACTCCCCATTCATTTCTACTGGGCTTCTCTCTGACCCAGCGCGGAACTGTTTCTTCCTGACAACTGATCCCAGCCCCGGAGAAGTCCTCTGGGAACGGCGCCTGGTGTCTGGGGCCGCGGGAGTGGGCATGGCTCTAGCCGGTCTCCAGGCTTGGAGTCAGCAGAGCTAGCTGTCCACTAGCTCTAGATTCGCCTCTTGGCTGGTTTCCCAGACAACCTAACACACAGAGACAAACACGTGGGGTCTGCATGGCAGCTTTCGTAAGCGGCTGAGAGGGGGGCGGGGTGAGCTGTGTGGGATTGCTTTCTCTCAGGAGAGCGAGTCACTGATCCATAAATACACGGAAGGGTCACACCAAGGCACAAACTGTCCGTACAGGCAAACGCAGGCATCCCTGCACCGACAGGCACCGCCCCGTCACGTGCCACTGTACCCAGAAACGCCCAGTGCACCCCACCACCGGATCCCTGTGCACACACAGCCTTTCATATGTTTACTCTGAAACTCGCTGGCTTGTGCCAGAAGGGAAGTTACTGCTGTTGTTTAGCTCAGTGGACATCATGTGCCCGTGGGCGCACCTTCTAAACAACGGTGTTTGTGTTCTTGGATGAATGTTTCCATTGGCTTCGGTCAGCGAAGCTTGTTTTTGGCGGTGAGTAATGGCAGCTGTAGACTCATAACTGGTCAAAATGCTGTGAACGCGCTACAGCTGAGCACTCGGCCACAGGGGGTCTCCGGGTCGCCCAATCCAAGGCTCAGGGAATAGCCAGACAAGGGTGGGAAGAGCGCGAGTGGTGAGGAGGGACGTGTCCTCCCCGTGGCCGGCCTGCTAGATCTTGAACTCACGGCAGCTGTGACTATCTACACAGGATCTGCAGGAGAGTGGCCCCACCAACATCCTGTCATGCTAGGCAAAGGGGTTTACAAGACCCCACCCCAACACTACACACATAGGCAGGGGATGGTTGGTAGAGGAGGGAGAATCATTTTCTTCAGTAGTGTAGCTACTGGTAAGGTGCCTTCGCCCCTGCAGGCAGCCGGAGTGAAACTTGTTGGACCATTATAAACAAAAAGACTTGAAAGTAGAAAGGAACAAGGAGGGGGTTTGTGAGAATGGGGGACAAGAGAGGATAAGTGGAAAACATGATCAAAATGCACTATCTTCGTTATAAAAGTGCTGTGATATAACCCATCATGTGTGATTATTGTATGCTAGTAAAAACATAAAGGAAAGAACATACAAGGATAGTGTGAGCAGAAAAACATCTGACTGGTTTAAACCAACATCCTGGTTAGGCTTGGGAATTTCAGGGTCAGAAGTGTGGGTGGAGCCCACTGGATGATTCTTCTGCCTCTCGGGCCATTGGCTGGGCTGACTCACTGGGAGTGTTGGTCTAGAGTGTTGTGGAAGAAGTGGGAGGGGCTGGCACAGTGGAAACTATGGACAGGAGACACACATGCATGCACGCGCACACACGCATGCACATATACATGCATGCACACGCGCACACACATGCATGCATGCACACACCCACACACACATACATGCATGCACACACCCACACCCATGCACACATATATACATGCATGCACATACACGCACATGCATATACATGCATGCACACACCCACACCCATGCACACATATATACATGCATGCACACACACGCACGCACATACATATACATGCATGCACATCCACACACGCACACATACATATACACGCATGCACACACTCACACACATACATATACATGCGTGCACATGCGCGCACACACATATACATGCATGCACACACGCATGCACACATGCACATATACTCTGCAGAGTTCAGACCCATTTACCTCAACTGCTGGGGACAGGGTGGTGACCTCTGCTGACTACGGAGAAGTCTGCAGAGCTGTGTTCTCTCTCATGGGGCCAAGAAGATGCGACCAGGAACACGTGAGAACGGCCAGGTGGTTCCTTGCTATGCAGTGGGTCAGATCGCTGTGCGGCCAGACACGCTGTGATACTGACACTTCTCCTAGCCACCAGCCTGACCTACAGTTGGGGTGGCATCCTGGCTTTGAAGTCCCTCAAACCTGGGACCAATCCCACCTTACCCACTCCCACCTGCTGGCTGTGTGACCCGGGCTGAGTCACTCGACCCTCTGAGCTCCGGAGTCTTCCTCCTATGAATGTCGAGACAACGATCCCTCCATTCTTCCACTCATCAACATCTAGTGGCTGTCCATGCTGCCGGGCCTGCCTGCCAGGATACAGTGACGACAGGCCCTGTTCCTTAGGGGCATGCTGTCAGTACCTGAATACTTGTGTTAACAAATACGTGATTGTGAGCTAGAGAGTTGGCTCAGGGGTTAAGATGCTGCCTCTCAAGCAGAAGGTCCTGAGTTCGGATCCCAGGTCCCACAAAAAAAAAAGTCAGGCAGAAATGGGCAGCCTACACTTCCAGCCTTGGTGTTCCGGAGTCTGGGAGTCCCAGAGCGAAGACAAAAGGAAGTGGAAGCAATCCAGGATGATTCCCAAAGTCACCTTATGGTCCTTCACAGGGACACACAGGATGGGGTGGTCCTGTCCCATTATCTCGCCATGCGACCTTCCCCTTTGGAGCCATGGAGTCCACTTGGGGAGTGGAGAAGGCTCTGCCTCTAGAGACTTCCACATGGGCAGACAGGTTTTTGAGGCCCCTGGAGTCGTGTGTAGGTTTGGGGTGTCATGCAACGTCTTATGGAGGGGGGGAGGCCTGTCGCTTTTGTCCAAGTATGCTCGGGGCCCCAGGCTCTGCCCCTAGCTCTAAAGCGTCCTGCGAGCTCTCCGGGGAGCATGGTGCCGATAACCCAGCCTCTGCCACAGATGCCCACACTGCCCTACAGCAGAGACCGAGCGTGATTTCAGGGCTGGGGGCGGGGCAGCGGATAAAAGGAAGAGCCCGTGTTTCAGGAGAAACAAAATGAGTAAGGGCACCTGCAATAAGGACTGCACAGTGTGCTCCCAGGTCACTAAGAAGGAAAATGTAAGAGGCTGAGGGGCGGCCCGTGGGAGGGCTGAAGAGGCGTCCTCTGAACAGGGGCACGGGAAGAGAGGCTGACAAGGTCTCAGGGAGCAGGAATCATACGGGGAGGGAGAGGGGGGAGGAGGAGGAGGAAGAGGAAGGGGAAGGGGAGAGGGAGGGGGAAGAGAAAGGGGAAGAGGAAGGGAAGGAGGAGGGGGAGGAAGAGGAAGGGGAGGGGAAGGGGAGGAGGAGGGGAGGGAAAGGTTCTGAGGGGGAAGAGAAGGGGAAGGGGAAGGGGAAGGGAAGGGAAGGAGAAGGGAAGGAGAAGGGGAAGGGGAAAGGGAAGGAGAAGGGAAGGGGAGGGGGAAGGGAAGGGGAGGGAGAAGGGAAGGGAAAGGGGAGGGAGAAGGGAAGGGGAGGGGGAAGGGTGGGGGAAGGGGAGGGGAGGAGGGGAAAGGAGGGGGAGCAGAGAGGGGAGGAGGGGGAGCGGAGAGGGGAGGAGAGGGAGCGGAGAGGGGAGGGGGGGAGCAGAGAGGGGGAGAGGGGGAGCAGAGAGGGGAGGAGGGGGAGTGGAGAGGGGAGGAGGGGGAGGGGGAGGGGAGGCTCTGAATCCCATGCTCATAGCCCAGCGCTGGACACCCCAGCATGGTGTCTCCTACTAACAGGACCCAGGAGGAATCCAGGCCGCAAGTGAGCAGCGACCCTCGTGTGGACGCACAGGGCGGGGCACACCCCAGCCCCTCCTTGGCCCACCGTTGCCGGTGTGCAGTGCTAAGAAGCACAAAGAAAGGCTCCGGCTCCAGCATGCACAGCATTCAATCTTGATGCTTAGACAGGCAATGAAATGCTCCGTTCTGGAGAAGAGCTTGTTTCCATCTTTAGTTGCAGCTCCACGCACACACACATCATCGCTCACCATTCCCCAATCCCATCTCCCCTTCTCCCACTGAAAAACTCCTTCCCAATCAATATCCCTCTTGCCCCCTGTCTTTTCACACGTGTGACCTGATTTGCATCTGGTTGCCTGTGCTGGAATGTGCACTTGCTGAAGTAAGGACTTTCTATCATCCACTAAGAATAGTTCCTCTTCCCCTTTCCAATATATGCCCTCAGTGGCCTGAGAGCTGAACTTTTATTTGCCAAAATTTCTCAACACTTTCTTAGGCAGGTTTTGGAAAGGTCAAAGGTCCTTCACTATAATCTAGAAAACATTCAGCTACATGGTAGCTTCTCCTTTGGAATACTCCTCTGCCTGCTGCTCTGTTTCTCTATGTAAATGTGGTTGCTGGCTGGATGCTGTGGTATGAGGCATTGTGGGGAGGTATAGAATAGTGTTACGTTCGCCTGCAGGGTTGCTGATAAATCACCGTCAAACAGCTTAAGGGAACAAAGGGTTTATTTTCTTATGAGATAGTCCAGTTACAGTCTGTAGTCCAGCTTGACGGGAGAGCAGGCACCAACACCAGGGCCAAGGGAACTGGCCACACCACCTCTATGTAATGCCTGCGAGAGGGACGATCCTTACTTGTAGACCAGCATGTCTGGCCAAGTGTGCACAAGGACGCCGACTTCCTCACTGACTCTCTGTATTTTATTCCAGGGCCTAATCCCACCCACCGTGGGCTGGACCTTCCCCATCAGCCAGACAATCTCCTGCAGGTTTGCTCTGGGCTTAACCACTAATTCTCTACAAATGGGCCCAGAGCTCAAACCCTCAACTGTCAAGGTGACACCTGTGTCTGACTATGACAAATAGTTTCTTGGAGTCGGCATTAAGAAAAGACAACTGACGTTTGAGCCGCAGCTCTGACTCCAAAGAACAGAGGTGGATGAGGACAGCCGATGGGGGATGACGTCACACTGAACAGCCCATGGCATCAAGACAGGGATAATGCCAGGGGCCAGGAGTAGCGGGCAGGATGAAGGGCGAGGGGGTGAGGGGAGGGAGGGCAAGAGAGGTTGTGAAGGGCTATGCGTGGCAGCCCTGGGCAATGGGGAGTTGCTGAAGATTTGAAGTGGGGAATGACGTGGTGTGGTGAATGGAAGAGAAGACATGGATGGAGGGACGGAGGGATGGGTGGGGGCGAGCGGAGAAGAGCTGTGGCACAGGTGGCCAGATCAGTACTCTCATTTCAGTGCAAAGTCCCAGAGAGATGGAGGGACGTGCCAAGGTCACCCAGTACTCCAAGGTTGGAGTTCGAAGCAGCTTATCCACCTTTCAACTGAAGAAGGGCGGATGACGGGGGTGATGGTGTGGCCTCCTCCTTACATATGGGAAGAGTGGGGTTCATGCCACCTACACCCCCTTGTCCAAGGTCACCCGGTTCCCGTGAGAACTGGGATTCAAACCAAGTTCATGGCCGGCCACCTCCACGTGACTGCTGCCAGCTGGCAGTCTAGAGTCCAAAGTCTGAGTTTCAAGTTTTATGTGCAAATTTCAACTGGCAGCAGACAAATCTTTGTGGGGTGCTGTGAGCTTATTTTCTTTGAAAGAAACAATTCTGGGAAGAATGTTTCACCCATCTTTGGTGTTCTTGTGTTTAGACTCAAGCCCTGAAGTCTAACCAGCTCCTGCTTGGTGGAGGGTGTTAAGAGACACTATTCTCTTGTCAAGAAGAGCCTTGGTATTTCACTTGAACCTTCACTTTGAATCAGGGCCAAATCTACCCACTATGAGTTCAAGCTGCTGGCAGCCTTCCTAGGTAGACCTCGTGAGCGTGAAATCAATCCAACGATTATTTTCAGAGAATGCTGTGTGTATGTGTGTGACAATGTTTGTGCCCCCTGAAGAATGTGAGTTGGATGCTCTGTGCCCCCAAGTTCCCTGTCTTCTTGCAGCCCTTGAAATAGCCCTGGGGGATGGGAGGAGAAGGGACGACTTATAAGAAGCATGTCACACGTGGCACTGGTTTGAACCCAGGATTTAATTAACTGCCAGGTTAAGCCTTTTGTAGATGAGACACCAGTTGTCTCACCACTTTCCTGGGTTCAAGGGGCATTGTCACCATCTGCTTGTCTCCAAGGCTGTGCTTCATGGGAACAGCCGTCTTTAATTTCAGATGGAACCGTGGGAGAAGAGACTCTCTCTTCTTTCTAATAGACCTTTTTTAGGGGCCATTGTTGCAGTCGTTTGCATATTCCTGATGAATTCACATCCAAGCGACCTAAGTGGACAAGGGCTCTCATTCTTGCTCATCGTCTGATTATATGTCATAGTTCAGAGAGAAGGAAGAGCTCGTGCGAGTACCAGGAGCCAAGGGAACTAACCACACCATATCCATAGGTTTTTCTGGGAGAGGGACCATCCTCACTTGCCAGACAGAAAGTCTGCGGAAGTATGCTGAAGTTTGCCAAACCGCCGAACCATCTCTCTCCGTCTTAACCACCTGCCGGGAATGGGCCAAGCCCCCATGACTGGGTCTTCCCCCACCAATTAGACAGTCTTGCTTAGGGCTCATCTCAATGACTAACTCTTGATTATCATTTTGTGCATTCATTTATTTGTGGTACTGTATCACATAATAACACTCAATTATACATTGAGTGTGTGTCCTCCATCTCTCTTTCCTGGTGTTGTGATAAAATATCTTGAGGGGCTGGAGAGATGGCTCAGGGGTTAAGCTTCTGCCTTGCAGGAAGAAGATCCTGAATTCGGATCCCAGATCCCATGTAAACAAACAAACAAACAAAAAACACAAAAAAACACCAGGTGGAAATGGCAGCAGCCTGCATTTCTGATCCTGGAAGACAGAACAGAGCTTGAGAAACTTCAAAGCAAAGTAAAGAGGAGGTAGCACAATCCAGGGTGATCCACAAAGTCATTCTCGGGCCTCCACAGGCGCGCGCGCGCGCACACACACACACACACACACACACAGACACACACACACACACACACACACACGGGTGTATGCATGCATGCAAAAAAAAATTCAAAATGCAAAAGCATGACACGTAAGAACAAAGTCACACACGACGATCTGCTGCTTGCCTGTCACCGATTAGCTTCTGATGTTCTTGGTTTTCAGATTCCGATGATGAGGGACCCCGGGTGGATCCGAAACGTGTGGCCTTCAAACATCAACGTGAGTGTGGTGACTGTGAGATGCCCTGAGCCATGTTTTCACGTGATGTCAGGATTAAAGCCCAGGAGGCTTCCTGCCAGGGCTAAACATGTCCGTCAAAGCAGGGTACACCTTTCCTGGAGACTTTCTCAGAGCCTGCCTGAGGCACTTCCTGTGTGCTTTACAAACTCTCAGCAGCTGCAAACACTTGGCTGTTTTCTAATCTCTTCCCTACTAACCCTTCTCTTATAGGCACCGAGATTTTTATATCTTTCCTAATTAAAAGTATTCAGGGTCGGTGAGATTGCTCAGTGGATAAGGCGCCTGCTTGCTAACCTGGCGGCCTGAGTTCACTATCAGTCACTCTCTCCGGAGGCCAACATGGTAGAAGGAAATTAGTCCTCAGGCCTTTGTCCGCGCTCCATGGCATACACAGGGACATATTCTCTGTCTGTGTCTGTCTGTCTTTCTCAAAAAGCTTTCGCGAGCTCCCAGGACCTGAGGAAGAAGGTGCAGCCAGCACTGATGCTCCGGCTTGGCTTGGCTGTGGTCACGTGTCTAATACGAGCCTCGGCAGCCACGTCTGAGCCCTTGTCACAGGCCTTGCCAGGTGCTGCGCTGACTCCTGTGTCCCTGTAGCTGGTCCAAGCCTCGGGCCCAGTTCTCTGGTCAGCTCTGGGATTCTACTGACATCTGGCTCTGTCTGCTCACAGAGCTGTCTGTGTGGTTCTCCCTAGAACCCACATGTAGCAACCTGGGGGGGGGGTACTGCACCCCACCCCTGTCTCCCTCCCATGCAAGGTCTCTGGACCCTCTCCTGTCTTAGCTCTGACCGGCAAGCGTTTCTCTCTGACACAGTCCTGTAGCCTTGGTTCTCGGCCTTCAGTCTCAGTAGCATCCTGCGCCTTGTCTAAGCTGGCGTCCCCTTCTGTGGGTGGCTGTGTGGGCGGGGGTGGGGAATCTGGCGGGTTCCCTGCAGATTCACGGTGTGTCTTTGTGTTGCAAATATCTCGATCCAGATAATCTGTCAATTAAAGCAGGTGTCCTCAAACTGACAACCAAGATTCACTCTCACAGCCGCTGAGCAAGATGCCTACTGCGCGCAGTTCCTCCTGTATGCAGTAGACATCCCCTTGATCCGACTCGTGGGTACTTGCTGGGGGCATCTCATCCTGCACAGGATTCCTGCTGTTTATAAGTCACTGTGATGGTTCGTCTGGGGCAGGGAGAGAAGGTGGGGAAAGTCTCCAACACAAGGCGCATCTTCTGGGAAGACCTGAAAAGGCTCTAAAAGTTGACCGAGTGCAGAGTAAGAAATGGCACACCAGGGGAGCTGGAGAGTGGACCCCAAGGTGCACTGAGGGAGGGAAGAGGTGGCAGCTGGGTATCGGTGACCAGGAGGCCACCTGCTTGTGTTATCCTGCGAATAACAGGGAGGAGGATGTTGACACGCCACAAGCCCACAGTGTCATGCCCACCTCTGGTCCTCAGGGACACTCTCAACAAGGGCGGCCCCGTACAGGGACACCAGCTAAGAGCTGCTGCAGACCCGACGGAGATGGCAGTATGTGAGGAATGTCCCCAGGGAGGATCTGGATGTATGATTGGCCTGGAGATATGGGGGGGACTTGGTGGGCTTGGGAAGGCGTGTGGCATGGGGTGAGACCTGTGGGCAGGAATCTCTCCTGTGCTAGCGTTTGAGCCTACTGCACTCTGCCATTGAAGGTTAGTTCCAATGTTTCCAACATGCGTAGCATAGAAAACTCAAAAAGAGAAGAATAACAGGGATGAAAGAAAGACCAGGGGTCGCTCCTTCCTCTTTCTTCTCTCACTTGCCACAGCCCCCCTAGTTTCTGAGTCACCCCACTGGAATGCCAGGTGGTGCGGACTTTCATGGGTTCACCCACTTCTGAAAGAGACAAGAACACCTGTGGGCTATGGGAGCTATAGGTGCAGAGTTCCATTGTAGAGTAGAGGTGAGCTGTGGGTGCAGAGAAACTTGGGGGCTCCTTGTTCGTGAACCCGAGCAGCGTTCTGGGGAAGTTGCTTCTAAGTGACCTAGCTTTCAGCGTGAGGAATCTGGCTGTGGCTTGCAAAAATCCTAAGAAATTCACACTCATTCCTTGTGTACCTCATTCCTGCAGCACACGCAGATTCCTGACGGTCAGGTCTTGGAATTCTGGTGGTTGCAATAAATGTTCCGGGAGGAGCTGTGGTTCAGAATTTTGGGGTTATCCTGACCCACTTTCTTGAAACTGGCTTCACTTATCCCTCTTTGTGGTCTTTCGGTTTCGGGATGGGACAGTGCTTAGTCTGCCTGCTTATACATTTTGTAGAAGGGGGAACTGAAACTTGGTCCAGATTTGGGGTTATTTTTGGAAAGTTTTATCTCAGTAATTCCTATGCCTGGGTCTCTTCATGGGGCGCCCTGATCCCCCAGAGCTGGTCTGGGAGCCCCACTCCTTCCTGTTTCCTCTGTCCTCAGGCACAATTATCCTCAAAGCTTCCCTGTGTTAGGAGGGGGTTGTCCAGGTTTTTGGAAGATTGAGACCTGAACATGGTAGAGGATTAAGGCAGATTTTATCAGAGGAGAGAAAGAATGGAGCTCATGGACATAGAGTCGGTGAAGGGCAAGAAAAGAACTCATGGACTCCAGACATGGAACCCATGAGGGGCAAGTGAGTTAAAGATGGCTGGCAGGGTCAGGGGTATTTATAGAATGAGGCAGGGCGGGGTTGTGGGAGTGGCTTTTCCTCACTGGTTAGCTGCAGTTTCTGCAAACCTGATTGGAGCTTTTGGTCGGCTACATCTCATTGGTCTGTTCATATAGAGGCCCCGCCCAGCTGCTCTTGTGGCCGACCACAGGGTAGATAGAGCTTATGTTCCGTGGGAGCTCATCTCCTTATCCTTTCATAAACAGAGGTGTGTGTGTGGATTGACACCTCATCTCTGTGGAGGATAGAACCAATTCCTCCAGACTGGCAGCGTGTGTTCCTTCAGAGTAACCCCAGTAGTAGGTGTGCGGGGCGGCGACCCTCACAGACCTTCACAGACTTTCCCAGCGCTACCCTGTTCTGGAACTGCCTAACTTAGCCGCAGTTCCCAGGGTTCTGGTTTCTTTCCTGGTGCTTCTTTGAGAAAGTCAAAGCTGGGGCACAACTGGAACTGTCCATGTGGACAGGAATGAGACCTGCAGGTATCTGGGTAGCTCTAGCCTTCTCTGTCATTCCTTTGCTTCCACATCCGATATCTGTTTAAACATCCCATCCGGTGACCACGTCCTTCCTGTTTTCTAGATTTTTTTTTTTCTGAAAAAGTATTTTATTTTATTTTTTCCCACTCATACAAACTTAATAGGTACCCCGGTCTCCTCCCTCCCTCCACCCCTCCCCAGACCCCCTTATTCCCTCCCCCCTTTTCCCCTTCCTTCCACCCCCTCCCTCCCTTTCTCCCATTGCCCCCCCCCCCCAATCCCTGTAGCATCCTTTAGTGTGACTGTCAAACTTTCCTCTGGGTCTCTTCTCTGATGAGGTGTAAGGACTCAGTGGCATTGCCTAGAGCCCTTTCTTGTGTTCCCCTTTAGTATAGGAACATTGTTAATTCCTTGCCTCTAAGGATCCTAGTGCCTGGTGCTAGATTTTGGGGAGGTCATTGATATGTCAATCATTGCGCAGGTCATGCAAAGTCCTATTATGGTTACTTCGGCCCTAACTTGTGTGGAGTATCTTGTGTATCATTGCTCCTCCCCATCTTTAAGCTCTTACAATCTTATCGCCCCTCTTCCGCAAATTTCCCTGAGCTTTAGGATGGGGAAAGATTTGGTTGGTCTGGTTCCAGGTGATTAATGTAAGGTCTCTGATGTTCTGAATTATGGTTTGTTGTTTTTTTTCAGTTTTGCTGTTCCTGCATCGCCCTTGGCTCCATCCTGATTGGTATTGGATGTCACCTCTTAGCCAGACATAAAAGGCTGTTAGAGTCTTACTATAAGAGTAGATTCAAAGGTAGATGGACTAAGAGTAGGAGACCACGGTGATGGGGGGTCACTGTCCCATTTGCAGGATGGTTACCATCTATCTGCCAGACTCTTTGCCCTCCCTTGACCGGTGTATTATTTCTATCCTTTTGTCTTTTTCATACATGAACTCAATGAATTTCAGTCACTTTACCCTATGTTACCTGACTCATCCCTGCTCTTTATCTCACGGAAAACCTTCTTACTCCCAAGCAGTCTCTCTCCTGCCTTTCTTTGTGTGTGACACCCAGTGAGTTTCAACAGGGGCATGAAGCCGGAACATGGACAGTGCGTTAGTGAGCATCAGGCAGGCTTAGAGCAGCCATGCCGGGATGGCCTTGGAAGGTCTTGGAAGGTCATCCTCCACCGCTGGGATTACTTTTGTTAACTTCCCCTACCCTTTGCTTGTGAAAGTATGTGGAGAAGAGTTCACCATTGTAATTAAGCTAAATCCATCAAAAGGAAGCCCCGCCTCGAGGTGGGCACAAGATCAACTGGGCTGGGCCCCACGGTGAGCTAACCAATGAGGAAAAGCCATCCTGCCCTTGCCTAACCCATAGGGAAAGGCCATTCTTCCCCCGCCCCTTACCTACATGCATAAATATACCTGCCCTTGGCAGACATCTTTGGCATCTGCCCCTCATGGCACTCCGCATGTGGAGTCCATGAGTCCTTTTCCAGCTCTTGCCCCTCGTGGGTTCCATGCCTGGGGTCCATGAGTTCTCCAGGGTGCCCTAGCCCCTCATGGCGCTCCTCGCCTGGAGTTGGTGAGTTCTGTTCTTTCTCTCCTCTAATAAACTCTACCTTAATCCTCTACGTGTGTTCTGGTTTCAATCTTTGACTCCCAGCACAAGAACCTGGATACATACAGACTCCTGGAGAGGGACCCCACAATAACTCCCCATCCAGCACCCAGCATTAACCCTCAGTAGTCCCTCGAGAGGGGCGGGGCCTCATGAGGTCTTCCCCATTCCATGATGGGATGTCGACAGGTGTCCTGTGCAGTCTTTTGGAAGTAAGCACAGCTACGGTGAGTTCACGGGTGCAGC
The DNA here is from genome assembly GCA_023101885.1 of Typhlomys cinereus. NCBI lineage: Eukaryota > Metazoa > Chordata > Mammalia > Rodentia > Platacanthomyidae > Typhlomys > Typhlomys cinereus. The sequence goes on along the minus strand of JALPQD010000007.1, from coordinate 3,735,295 downwards.
AGCCCCTTGTGGCAAGAAGACATTCGGCAGTACCCCTCCCCTCCTTTTTGGACTTAAATTCTTTCTGCCCCCTCTTCCGTGATGTTTCCTGACTCTTGGGTGCACGTGGGAGGGAGATTTTGGATGTCCGATTTAGGAGCAAGCACTCTGCAGAAACTCATTCTCCACACGTTGGCTGGTTGTGATTGTATTAAATACCTTCCATTACAAAAAGCTCCTTGGTTAAAGTCGGAGAGCTACACTAGTCTATGGTTGTAATGATAAATATGTAGAAGGCAGTTGACATGTCTATATGGAAAAATAGTATTTCATTCCCCCTAGGGCTTATGACTTCCCATTCACAGATTCTTAGCCCGGCATACAGTGCCGTCGGTGAGCAGGCCTTGAGTGTAATCAGAAAGCAAGTTGGCTCACCTCCATGATATTCATGCCGTTACATGCGTGGGTACGTCTGGTCAGGGTGGTAATTACTGCAGTTTGCAGAATTTACAGCTGAGGGAGATTTTTCTCCCCATGATATGAACACATACTCAGCCCTGCCTACCTGCTTCCTGTCTGTTATTTTTCCCTGGTCAGACATTGGGAGTAGAGTCTTCTGCAAGTCTGGCGAGAGTCATGTGCCCTTATATAGAAATGCATTGTGTGGCTCTGACAACCAATTGTTTTTTGCTTTGTTTTGAAGCATTGGTTTTTTTCTAGTGTGGATTAGCGACAGGCACCAGAGCAGTCAGATACAACAATAATGCGTTTAATTTGAATTTTATACTGTATAGAACAGCCAAGATAGCTTAGGCTTTATGGAGATGCCCCGAGGCACTGGTTCTTGTCAATGAAGCACTGTAAGGATGTCTCAGTCCCATATCTGTTTCCAGCCCTGCCGCTCATGGGTCCTGCCTCCCACCCCAGCAAGCATCTAGTTCTACGTACAGCTGTTTGCTTTTTCATGCCGGAGCTGCTGTGTCCTCTGCCGGGCCTTGAGTTTCCTAAGGGCGGAGTCTGGGTCTGCAGGCAGCAGCATCTCAATGGCCCAGTCAAGGATAGAGACACTTTCAACCAGGAAATACTTCATCTATTTTAGTGTACTTAAGTGTATTTCTATTCTACTTTATTATTTTAATGAGGATATTAGCCAGACATTTATACCTCATAATATGATGTCTAAACAGTCATTAAAAACATTTGCTGGGCAACTAAGTGCTGGGAATGGTCTAGACACAGAAAAATAAGTGGTCTTTTCCCTCTCGCGCCATCTGCCTGCTGGGGAACGATTTATAGCAACCATACAAACAAATGGACACAGATGCGCAGCACAGGGAGTGCGCCTAACTTCCTCAACCAGCTCTCTGTATTTTATTCTCCTGTCCAGCACCTGGTCCCACCCACACGGACTGGATTTGCCCCATCCACTAGACAATCTCCTGCAAGTTTGCTCTGGGCTTAACTCACCTCCCAATTATCTACAGATATGCCTGGTGCGCAAATCCTCCATCATCAAGTTGGGACCTGTGCCTAACATTGTGATGCTTCTTCAACTGTCGGTCACAACAACGCTACCTGGGGTCACATACCTGAACGTGAAAGGCTTTTGGACACGTTGCAACTGAAACTTAAGATCAAGTGTGTAACCAGCGCCAGGCTTTCCTGGTGGTGCTCACCAATGCTGCCACTCCCCGGTGTGTGTGGCACCACGGGGCCTCTCTGCAGTGTGACTGCCACATGGAGTGTGAACCTGGTCCAGCAAGAACTGCTGCCTTTGTGTGGCCGGATGGTGCCACAGACCTATAATCTCAGCACTTGGGAGATGAAGGAGGACCAGCGCTCAAGGCCAATCATTCTTTGACGGTCTTGACTAAGATCAAGAGCAGGCCTTCCAGGCCAGCCTTGGGTACGCGGCAAATCTGAGGCCAGCTGGGCTACAAGGAACATGTCTCAGAAAACCAAAAACAGAGCTGCAGAGATGGCTGAGAGGTTAAGACTCTGTCTCGAAGGCAGAAGGTCCTGAGTTTAGATCCCAGGTCCCATGGGAAAATGTCAGGCAGAAACAGCAGCAGCCTGCATTTCTAGCCCTGGTGGGCAGAGCCTGGGAAATCCCAGAGCCAAGCAAGAAAGATATAGAAGCAATGATAGGATGATTTCTGAAGTCACCCTTGGTCCTCTACAGGGACCTTCTGATACACACACACACACATAAAATATAAAAATGTTTTTTTTAATATATCTGTGGCAGCTACCCAGTTGTATGAAGTACCACGGACTATAACCAAATGAAAAAGCTGCTTCCCATGAGAATTTGTCTTCCAAATGGATCTTTCGCATTATGTCTTTTTAGAAAATCTTTTTTGCATGTGTATCTCTGTGTGTGTCTGTGGAGGCCCAAGGGTGATTTCGGGAATCATCCTGGATTTTGCTCACTCCTCTTTGTTTTGCTCTAGAGTTTTCTAGCCTCCATCTTCCCGAGCTGGAAGTACAGGCCATTGCCACTTCCACCTGGTGTTTTTTACGTGGGATCCAGGATCTGAACTCAGGACTTTCTGCTTGCAAGGCAGAAGCTTAACCCTTGAGCCATCTCTCCAGCACCCCTATCATATCTTAAGAGCATCAGTTTACGGACTGAAGCCATGTTGCATCGGCACAGGCAGGTCGAGATTCATGGGTGTGGAAACCAGATGAAAACCGCAGCTGTCATTCTCAGGAACACTGTTCATCCCCTTGGAGACAATGTCTTGCAGCTGGAAGATAAGGTTGGGCTCACTGGCCACCAAGCCCCATGAAGCCCCCTGTTTCCATCTTCCAGTACTGGGATTGCAAACGCCTGCTGTCTTACCTAGATTTTTTTTTAATGTGAATGCTGGGACCCAACTCATGTCTTCATGCTTGCAAAGCATGTGTTTACACAACCACCCAGCAGCCATCTCTACAGCCCTGTGCAGACCCCTCTGTGTGCTCATATGTGGCTTTGACTTCTTGGAGTCGGTGCTTTTTCTATTCAACATTTACTATAGGAAATCAATTAATGAGATCTCATGGACACCCCCAAATGGCCATATTCTGTAAAAAATAGATGACTGTGGTCATGTCTTCCTTCGCATTTTCTCAGTGGCTTGAGATGCTGCTTTCTGGAGCAGAAGTCTTCCCACTTGGCCACTGAGGTGTCAGAGCTGTGAGACTCTGATCCACGGAGAGATTCGGAAGTCCTGCCTCGAGGGTCGCCTGGGTTCTGTGGAAAATCCCATGCTGGTCTCTAAGCACTGGCTTAGCCTCTCTCTCTCTCTCCCTCTACTAAATGCTGATGTCACAATCCCGGCAGGGACCCGTCATAATCCTGCCACCCACTGGTGAGTTCTGCCTGGGGTCTCGGCAAAGGGCACTCATGAAGAAGATGGAGGGGGGCAGACAGTAGGGGGCAAGGGAGCTGGGGCTGGGGGGGAGGAAGGAGGGGAAAGACCGAGAAGTCTGAGATGGGGGAGCCAGTCACATGTCCCTGATGATGACCACGGAGAGGTGGTTTAGCCTGCTGAGATCTATGGACCCCTTAGAACCGGACCACTCTGCGGGGAGATCGACACACTCACCAACTGACACCCTCATGTGAAGTCGATGGAAACTGAATGGAGTCCTCAGGATAGGCTCCCCAAGAGTGGGAAAACAGGACTTCTTCAACTGACTAAGGTACACCACTGCAGGGAGGCAGGAGAGGGGGGAGGGAATTGTATGCTCCGAGGGCTTTTTCAGTGTCAAAATTTCTCCCACTAAATCCACTCACGAGGGCAATGATGGCGGAACCTTGAGAAGCAACAGCCCTGAGCCCACGGCTCTTGGAGTCTCTTGTGTGTGCTCTTAAGTGGTTTCCTCTGGACTGCTATGTTCAAAAAGCATTTTATTTGAAAACACTGTGTGTGTATGTGTAAGAGAGGGAGATTTTGCAGGCATGCCTGTACCACAGCATACGAGTGGAGGTCAAGTGGCAACTTTGTAGATTGGTTCTGTCCATTCACCTTCAGGTGAGTTCCAGGGATTGAACTTAGGTCATCAGGTTTGCACGGGAAATGCAGGTACCCGCAAAACCATCTCCCGGGCCCGCTTCTGGACGTGTGGACAGGACTTTCCATTTTCATCTTTTTTCCCTTATCTGTACACATAGTGTGGGAGATGCAGCCTGGGGCCTTTTGCCGGCCCACTGAGGGTCTCTACTAGTGGGCTATTCTCTTCAGCCTCACCATCTCTAACGGCCCACTGGATGCCCTTCGAAGGACTTTTTAAAATGAGAGAGAGAAGACACGTGTCATTTCTTCCCGTGCATATGCAAGTCAGGTCAACGTTTGCAAGTCAGTTCTCTCCTTCTATCACGTGGAATTCCATGATAGAATTCAGGTCACCGGCATGTTAGAGGGAGTAGTATACATGATCCCTGGGGACTGATTCCTTCCTTGTTTAAAAAGGAAACTAGGTTCCCACAACCTGTGGAACCATCACAATACCAGGCTTGTAGTTTTTTCTTGTTTACCCAGAAGTAGCTCGGAGATTCTGCTGTGACTTCACGCGTCTCTGAATGTGTCTAATGGCGTATTTTTGAGCCGCTCAAGGAGAGATGCGACTGCTGTGCTTTTGTGTTCAAATTAGGAGTACTCATCGGGAGATGTGCCGTACACATCCCAGCATTTGGGAGGAAGGGGAAGGAGAATCCAGAGATCACAGTCATCAGTTGTAAAGCAAGTTCAAGGCTAACTAGACTATTAGAACACGTACCCCCTCTCGAAAGCAGAGGAGCGCCCCTGCATTTCCTTTATTCCAAAGACATAAGTGGTACATTACTGAGCATCTCTATCAATTCATGGCCACCTCATTAGAGGGTGGGCTGCAACTGACTGTGTAATAGTAGTGAATGCAATTTCTCAATGGCTCTTGTATTAATCAGGGTCTCTAAAGCCACAGAATCAACAGAATGAATATAAAAGGGGAATTTATTGAATTGGCTGACTAGATATGGCTGAGGCAGTCCAGCAATGGCTGTCAGCTGCTGCTCAGTCCAGTAGGTCAGTGGGTGACGGCTGAAGGCTGGAGGATTCCAGAGAGTCTTTAGTCACGTTGAAGGCTTGGAGGGTTGGAGGGCTGGAGGGTCGCAGAAGCCGCGCGGCAGGAGGGAAGAGAGTTTTCTAGCACAGCTTCTGGGAGTCTCTCTTCAAAGTCTTCTTCCTGTGGTTCCTTTATCTGGTCTGCTATTGAGAGGTTCCAATCAGGTCCGGGGCTGTCTTTGTATTGCAACTGTATTTGATGGATCATCTCTTCAGGCGCTCAGACAGCTGATCTTAGTTAATGCCAGGTGTGGTCAAGTTGACACCCAGGATTAACAATCGTCGCTCTCTAGTCCTTAAACATATCTTCCTCTTCCCACAAGGACATAAGGTCATCCACGGGCATGCTCTCTCACCGATGAACTTGATGCTGGAGTTTGGTGGGGGGAAGGATGTTTTTGGCTTAGCTTATGTCACAGTTACTCTTTCTGTTGCTGTGAGACAACACTCGGATATAAACTACTGAAGGGGTGTGTGTGATTTATTTAACTTATGGCTCCCCAGGGGAGATGCAGTCCATTATGGCAGAAAAGGCCTGATGGGTGGCAGAAGCTGGAAGGCGGCTCCAGTCATCATGGAGATAGAGCAGGCAGCACACTGCTAGTGCGTGCGTGCGTGCGTGTGTGTGCGCGCGCGCGTGCGTGTGTAGGCCAGGGTGGTGCTATTCAACCTCAAGGCCCAGCCCCATGAGGTGCCTTCTCCCATCAGGCTCCTCTTCCTAAAGTTGTCCCGATCTTCCCAAATCGTGACATCAACGAAGGATGCAGACACAGGAGCCTGTGGAGGGACAACTCATGTATAATGTTGGCAGCTCGTACGGCCCAGCAAGGGTTTCATTGCTTTTCTCCTTCGTGATGGTCACTGAAGAGGAACTAACTGTAGGTTTTCAGGAAAAAGAAGAGACTTCTCAACCCACTTTACACAAACATCAGATTAGTAAGGAAACCTTGTTGTGTTAAATTCACTGAGCCCCTGGGTTTAGAAAGCCCATGTCCCGATCACATAGTCCAAGGAGATTCATCTGGGACAGATAATGGTTAGCATTCTCTCTCTTTTCCCTTCTCTCTCCCTCTTTCTCTGTCTCAATCCTCCCCTTTCTCTCGGTACTGAGGACTGAACCCAGGATCTCGTGCGTGCCAGGCAAACGCTGTCCTGAATTGTCTCTCAGATCATGAGACACTTGAATAGAGCAGTCCCACCGGGGGTACACACTTGTTTTCTCCAGTGTCACACTGCCTTGGATGGAGCTCAACTTCTTTTAATTACAGATCTGCAGAGTTTCTCTTTTTTTTAGATGGCTTGGAAATCACGGCAGAAAGCTAAATGTTGAATGTATGTAATTAGAATTTGACGTCTGCTGAGAGACTGTAAAAGTGCATGATGAGCTTAAAAATGTTTTTGTTCTCCCTGAAGATTTATAGGCAGTTGCTGGGGGGTTAAGAGCTCATGAGTCCATCCCTCCTTGAGGCTGTGTAGATGGGAGGGAGAGATGTAACTTTCGTGGCGTTAGCTACTGGTAACCGCTTGTCCAGGTGTCTGTAAGCAACCCTAATGAAGTTCATTGGTTCACAAAGTAAATTTTTTTTTTTTGGTTCTGATTTGGTTAGTAAAATTCTAGTGAATCTCTTGTAATGGTTACTCTTAATTGTTGCTGTGAGTGAACACCCAAAGTCAAATAATTTAAGGGAGAAAGGGAGATTTATTCATCTTAGGGTTACAGAGGGGAGAGGGCAGAGGTGGCATGGCTGGCTGAAGCGGGCAGGCTAAATCACCCATCCATGTGGCTGAAAGCTGGATTGTTCCTGGAGAGTCTATCTTCTTTTCAGTCTTCTGACTGAGTTGGTTTTATCTTTATTATGGTTCCTTTTATCTGGTCTGCTACTGGGAGGTTCCACTGGGACCTAGGGCTCGTCTATGTATTGTAAATGTGTATTATCCAGATAATCTCTTTAGGTAGTCTCAGCTGATCTTAGTTAATGCCAGGTGTGCTGAGTTGACACCCAGGATTAACTATCATATCTCTGTAGAGTCTCAGACAGTAACTTTGAAAAAAAATAAGGGACTATGCTGTGGATTTTAACTTGAACCACTATATCCTTCCGAAAGAAAGAAAGAGAGAAAGAGAAAGAAAGAAAAAGAAAGAGTGAGAGAGAGAGAAAAAAAGAAAGAAAGAAAGAAAAAGAAGGAAAGAAAGAAAGAGAAAGAAAGAAAAGCATTAAGTCATGTGTGTGATGATCCATTTAGATACTTTTGTGTTATCTGAAAGAAAAATTTACTGAGTTTATAGAAAACCATCTCCTACTTAACAAAGTTATTTTGTTAGAGATTGTGTGTGTGAGTGTGTGCAGAGAGAGAAAGAGAGAAGAGACGGAAACGGTTTTCTCTACCAGTTAAAATGACAACAAGTTTTGAAACAGCTTTAGAGATAAAAAGTGGAAGATGTTGGAGGTTCTGGGGTGGTTGGGCCCAGCTCTTGGAAGACACTGATGCTTACTTATACCTGGAGTGAGTTCCTGAGGGGGGCTCCGTGGTGGGACGCAACGGTTTCCCTTTCTGTTCCTCCACCACGTTGGGGCTCAGCAAAGAGGCTTCTCCCTGGAAGCTGAGCAGAAGGGTCGCCTCGTCTTGGTTTCCAGTCTTCAAAACTGTGAACCACGTAAGCTTGTGTTCTTTATTTGCTACCCAGCTTCTCGGGTATTTTGCTTTAGCAACAGAAAAGATGTTACTACAGGACCTAGATTTTTGTTCCAGAATATACTGTGTGGTGAAACTGTGGCGGGGCAGGTTTTTTTACATCCAGATTCTTGTGTTCGGGAGTCGAAGATTGAAACCAGAACACACATAGAGGAGTAAGGCAGAATTTATTAGAGGAAAGAAAGAACAGAACTCATAGACATGAATTCCGTGAGGGGCAAGGGAGCTGGGAAAGAACTCACTGAGTCCATGAGTGGCAAGAGAAAGCTAAAGATGGTGGGCAGAGTCAGGGGGATTTATAGAGAGTTAGGCAAACCCAGGAAAAGTGGCTTTTCCTTTTCGGTTAGCTCCAGTCTCTGCAAACCTGACTGGAGCTTAAAAAAACAAAACAAATAAACAAAAAAACTTTATTTGTGCCCTCTTGTGTGTGTGTGTATTCGAGAGTACTGTATGTCCCTGTGGAGGACCAAGGGTGAGTCGAGAATTATCCTGAATTACCCACCATTGGAAGAGCAGGCCACAATTCTTCTGCCCTGGCATTTTTATATGCGACCTGGCATCCGAACTCAGGACCTTCTGCTCAGAGAGCAGAGTCTTAACCCCTAAGCCGTTTCTCTAGCCCTATACTGAAGCCTTTGGTCTTCTACATCTCATTGGTCTGTTCATATTGGACCCAGCCCAGTTGATTGGTCACACAGCTGATTAAGTGAGGCATAGAATTGACTCTTCAAATTTAAGTTCTTTGTTCTTTCAACTACATTGTACTGGGGAATTCTACACAGTCAAAAGATACTGTGTATTTGTCCACAAATTACAAGAAAGCAGATTAAAGGCAGATTCCAGTCTTTCTCTCAAAATAAAAAAAAGCAATGCAATGTTAGCAGACACCTGGTGTTGATGACTGACCTCCGCATACATGATGTGGGCCTAAACACACACACACACACACACACACACACACACACACACACACACACACACACGGGCGTCCCCACAATTACCTTTATCTCTATTTGTAAACTTCTGTGGTAAACACTATGTAAAACAGGAAAGGAGTCTCTTTCCCTTATCACAGCAGGAAAAAAGAAAGTTGCATCTCTGCCCACCAATGCAAATCAAGAGAGAGGGCCAGAGGTCTAGCTGTTCCCAGCCTTGCCCGGGAGGGATCAAGTTCCTGGATGTTTCTTTTGGACGTGTTTTGCTTTCTGTACTTAAAGAAGTATTTAACACAGCTTGTGTATGCACCGACTGTAAAGTACAGAACTCACGCACTTTGAACTTGATGGAAACTTAATTGGAATTCCAGAACCACCGGCCTGATGAGGGAGAGGAGAAGGAGAAAAGAAAAAACAGTAGAAAGAAGGGAAAGGGAGGGTTTTATACCTTCAGGGGTGTTGGGTGGGCTGAAGGGGTAGGGTCTCACAAAGTTGTCTTCACTCTCCTAAGGGCCCCGTTTCTTCCTGGGATAGCTTAGCCGTGGGAAGTCAGCTTGTGGGTTGGTCTGCAACGGGATGACTTCTGGCTGTGCCCGCCAAACGTTGCGGGAACATCCTCTAGGAGTCTGTATGTATACGGGTTCTTGTGTTTGGAGCCAAAGATTAAAAGGTGAAGGTATAGTTTATTAGAGGAGAGAAAGAATGAAATTCAGGGACTAAGGCACCCCGGAGAACTCATGGACTCCAGGCACGGAATCCATGAGGGGCAAGGATCTGGAAAAGAACTCGTGGACTCCAGACTTGGAGTGCCATGAGGGGCAGGTGCCAAAAGTGGCTGCCAAGACCAAGTATATTTATATACTTAGGCAAACCCGAGAAAAGTGGCTCTCCTCCTTGGTTAGCTCTCATTGGGGCCCAACTCAGTAGATCTCGTGCCCACCTCAAAGTGGGGCTGGTTTTTTAAATGGATTTAGCTTATCTGCGATAGAAAAATCATCTCCGTATCCTTTCTTAGGTTCGGGTTGGGGGGAGTTTGACCACTTTATCTCTTGTACAGGACTGAAGTTAGTTCCTCCCTAGGTGAAGGGGGTGTTCTGCATCCCAGCTGTGGGGATGACTTTCCAAGACCTTCAGAGACCGTCCCGCCATGGCTGCTCTAAACTGCCTAAATTCAACAAGCCTTCCGAGCCCTTCCTGGGGCTCAGCACATGGCAGATGCTGTGGGGGGGGGGGGAAAGCAACAGGCTCTGGGTTCTGAGGTTCAGGAGCTGCAGTGGAATGGGTCTGCAGACAGCACTGCATGTCTCCCTGCAAGCTTCTCGCAGCCGAGCAGCTCACACAGCCCCTTTCTGTTTCCTGGAGGCGTCTGTGGAGCCACTTTCCTATCGCGTGGCATTGTGAATTGTATCTTTAGCGGTACAAAGGTTGGTCCTCCCAGCCATTTCCTAATAACTGAGTAATTACCCCAGGGCTGGCTTAGGATGTCTTACTACCTGAGAACAAGTGACACCTGGATCCCTTGGCTGGCTGTCATGTCCCTCGGCTGACTGTTCCCCAGCTGTGGCTCAGGTTCCCTAGGTTGCGGGTGAGTCCCGGGAAGGACTGAGTGACCCTCTGCTGCTGTTGGCTTTGGTGAGTCTGATGTCACTGGCGTCCCTCAGGATCTCTTCAGGTCTTCAAGGGAGCTCGCTGGATTTCTCCAGGCTCCCAGAGAACAGGCCACGTGAATGTCTTGACACATTGTCAGAGTGAGGGTTGGTCCCGGGTGGCTTTTTGAGGCAGAGTGCTCTGATCTCATGGGAGCTCCACCCTCACATGTCCCGATAAATCACTCCCAGGACACTGGGGCCGGGGCTGCTTCTTGTGAATGGGACAGACAGAGTTTCAGAAGTATATGAATGGGGAGGTACAAACAGCTAGTTAACAGCAGGTGGTGTCTTTTCTGGTTGAAGCTACTAATTCTGAATGCGTCTTATTTTAGATTGGACTTGTTTCGAGTGAGGGCTGGGAATGGAGCTCAGTTGGTAGAATGTTTTCCCAGCGAGCATGATGTGTTGACTTTGATCCCCAGTATTGTTGGTTCGGACCTGGGCCAGGTATTTCTAGGTTCTTGACCTCTAATTCATGAGTAAGTAAAAGTTCATACAGCTTGTAAAATAGTGCGGGAACTTGGAAGCAAAGCGATAGAACAGATTAGAAAAGGAAACTCTATCCCGAGTGACAGTGGCCACGTGACACCCGCTTATGGTCCTGATGGAAGAATAGGAACCAAGCAAATGCACGTCGCTGCCTTAAACAGCCAGGGAGCAAACGAGAGATGAATAGGAGCACCAGCCCAGTGGGGAAGAGGTGCCCCCGAGAGTGCCCAAGAACTCCCGGAGGAAAGGAGACAGTGGGGAGTGCGCGGGCATGTGGTTGGCTGGGCTTCGAGCAGGGAGAAGCTTGCGGAGAGACGGCGGGCGAGGTCTGCAGAGGGCTTCCCTCGCTCTCTGCTCGGTGCCCCGGGTGGACGTGGTGGCAGGGAGCTGCAGGGGGGACACGTCTTACAGTCAGAGCAGTCTCCAGACATGACCGGGGCCCAGCCTGGTTTTGTTTGGGTGCTGGCTGGAAACTGGGTCCGTGTTTTTTTTTTTTCTTTTTTCTTTTTAAATAGATACTCTTCTTTGCCAAAAAGAGGAGTCTAATTCCATTGCCCTTGAGCTTGCTTCTGAGGAACAGACATGGTGGCCGGGAGCGATGCTACGCAAGTTCCGGTCCTAAAAGCACCCAGGCGTCCATCTTGCCCTCTCTTGTACCCAGTCACCCTGGGGGGACCAAAGTCCTGTCACTCAAGCTACCCTATGGGGAGGTCCACATGGCTAGGAACGGAGACCCTTGCCCACAGCCATGGAATAAATTGTCTGGGAAGCAAACTCCTAGGCCAAGTCGTGTTGATAGTAACCGTGTTACCTGAGACCCCTGAGTGAGACCCTGCGGGGCCACTCAATGATCTGAGAAGCTGCAGTGTTAGCTATGCTGTTCATTGGCTCCTGCTGCATTACTTTATGCAGCAACAGATACTAAAACTACATCTCCACCAGCCACGGCGTGGGGAGGATCCCCTGCGATGCAGAGCCGGTGCTGGAGGACAGGGAAGCAGTTAGATGCTATGGGATGGATGACAAATTAGTCCTAGCACTAGGGCTGCCTCGAATCTTCAGGGACTGGCTGGAAGCCTCAAGATGAATCATGTTGATCTCAGATATCTTACCTGCTTCTCAGAGCAAAGTCTAACAGCGCTTCCAGGACTAGCACATGTAGCCTCCCGCAGTGCAAACCTGAAGCATGCGTAGAAGCAAGGGAGCATTACCCACTCTCGGCAGAAGAACTGCACAGTCTCAGCTGTGACCAAATGCCTGATGGAAGTCACTGAAGGGAGGAGAGAGGTTATCTTTGACTCACCTTTCCCGGATCCAATCCATCATGGCAGGGAAGGCAGGATGGATGGGGTTTCTGACAGTTGGGATGGGCTGTGGCTACTTATTACCACTACAGAAAGGAAAGAGCAGAACCTGAAGCAAGCCAGACCACAGCCCTCAGGCAGCCATTCTTACTGTCCTGTGCTTACTAGCTAAGTCTGTTCCTTCCCCAAACATCACCCCGCGTGTGGAGTCCAGGTGTTCCAACACATGCTCCTGCAGGGAAGCATTTCAGACCCTAATAGGAACAGACCTAGATGATGGACAGTTAGTAGACAAGAATGGTAGAATAATTATTATTTTGGCATGTGTGTGTGTGTGTGTGTGTGTGTGTGTGTGTGTGTGCACATGCACACATGTGTTAGAAGGCTCTTGAGTGTGTGTATGTCCGTGGAGGTCCAAAGGTGACATTGGGAATCACCCTGGATTGCTTTCCCCCCTTGTTGTTTTGCTCTGGGGTTTTCCGGGCTCTGTCTTCCGGAATTGGAATTACAAGTTCCTGCCATTTCTTCCTAGCATATTGCAGTGGGATCTGGGGATCCGAACCCAGTCCTTTTGCTTGCAAGGCCAAGGCTTTAGCCCATGAGCCGTCTCCCCAGCCCAAATGTTCTCTAACGACCATGGTGCTTTGATGTGAAGTGTGAACACTTTGATGAGCTGGTAGCCTCCAGAGATTGGCATTCATAAAACATCTGGTTATGAACAGACGAGAAACCTATATAGCAACTGGCTCCCAGGATTATGGAAGCCGAGAAGACCTTGACGTGGTTTGAAAGCTGGAGAGAGGGTGAGGGCAGAGAATTCTGGAACTCAGGAGGTTGAGGGCAGGAGAAGGGTGTCCAGCTCCTGAGGAGAGAGACAATTCCTGGTCCTTGCGCCTTTATGCTCTGTCCAGACCCTCAGCCTACAAGATGCTAGTGCCCACACCAAGAGAAACTGCTGGGCTTAGCTCACTGAGTCCAAATGCCAGCATCTCTCAGAACACCACCAGACAGCGCCCAGCAAGAAGGCTTTTCCAGCCGCCTGGATGGACCAAATCAGTGAAAGCACCTCTATAACCAACCGTCTCCTTGTTCTGTTGAAACTTGGCAACCGACAGATTCGATAGAAAAGGACACCTGGTCAATGTGATTCATGGGAAACTCAGTTTAAACAGAGGTTAAAAGTTGAATAGAAAGCCTTCACCTGCTAACACTCATCAAATGACGGAGGACCTGGGGTGTGGTGGCACATTTCCTTGAAGGCAGGATCCCTTGGGAGTTCGGAGTGATTTCCAGATCCATCCAGGCTATAGGGTGAAACCCTGTCTCAAAATTGCTAGAGTGACCAGAATCCTTCTCCCTCCAAAATAGAGAAACAGAAATGGAAGAAAACATCAAGAAAGAAAGTGAGACTTGCTTATGAGTATCAGACAAGATGGGGTTCAGAGCAAGTGGCACCGGGAGGGGCCCTTCAGAACAGGGTAGAAGGGGAAGGGAAGGGAGAGGGTTTTATCTGCCCTACCTTCCGTCCCTTGGCACAGACAGCTGGCTGCCGGCTGCTTTGTTTCATGTGATCATAAAGTATCTTGTTCTTATCAGTGTATCTCGAGTTAACATCAGGGCACAAAACCTTTGAAGCTTTTCTTCCAGAGATGCCAGTACTCAGAGGCGACAAGGGCAGACCCAGCAGGACCCAGGGCCGTTCATTGCGGAGGCGAGGTACTTCCCTGAACAGGATCGAGGCCAGAGCCGCCTCTCGGGCTCCTTCAGGGCTGTGCTGGCAGACTTGGTGTGGGTCTTCGCTTATTGGGCAGGTGAAATACACCTGCCTCAAGCCAGGGAGGAGCCAGGACTGACATAAGAGAGAGCTTCCCGGCTACACCAGTGGGACGCTGGCAGACGCCGAGGTGTGACGGAGCAGGGGTCTGGAGTCTGCGCCAGCCGCCAACTTGGCCGCATGGCTCTGTGTAGAATGCGGAGGTTGTCTGGTCATTTTGCTACCCACGAAGCAAAACAGGCATCTGTGACATGTGAGCCCCAGGAATTCAAGAGATCTTGGGAACAGAGGAGCCCCTAGACCCGCCCTTCTGGGCGTGTCCATCACCCGTGCTGGAGTCCTGGTGTCCTGTCCGGCAGGTGTGGTGACCTCTGGTTATCGACGACATGCTCTGGCAAAGTGAATTGGAGAAGTTGGTTGTTAAGTACTTGTCCACTCATCGGTGATACACTGATATGCACACGGGGACATTGGACATTTGCATCCAAATATAGACGCTCACCTGATGGCGAGGTGAGGCTGGTCACCTCAACGATCAGCTGAGGTTCAGTCACGTCTGTCACAGACCTGTTTGGGCCCCACTGGAACTCAGGATACTTCGATTTGAAACCCTAGAGTTTGGGTCTTTCCCCGGGTTGCCTGTCGGTACAGAGAGGATATATATGCTTTAGGGTCAGGATGTGCCGTTGCAGAGACGCCTCGCCTGCTTCAGGGGAACAGATCAGTGACCTCTGTGACTGTGGTCGGACGGCCAGGCAGGGAGGGTCACGACCACGGCCAGTGTCACTGTGCTGGTCTCTCCTCCTGCCAGGGACAAATCAGAGGCAGAAGATTCACACAGACCTGTCCATGGGTTCTTGCTCACTGGCCACGTGTTCACACGCTTCCTTGCTGTTCTGGCTTCATCATCCCCCATTGCTGCTTTGCCGACCTGAGCATCCCAGGGGAGAAAAGGGCTTTAACTGCTTATGTTATGGGGATTCTTGTGTCGGGGTCAAAGACTGAAACCAGAACACAAGTAGAGGATGAAGGCAGAGTTTATTAAAAGAGAAAAAGAACGGAACGCATGGACTCCAGACGTGGAGTGCCGTGAGGGGCAGGTGCCCTGGAGAAGTCAGGACTCCAAGCATGGCGTCGCGAGGGGCATGGAGCTGAGTGGGTGTATATACATATGGGCCCAAATATATATATTTGGCTGCCAGGGTATGGGCTATTTATACACCTAAGTAAGCCCGGGAAAGAAGGCCTTTCCTCGTTGGTTCGCTCACATTGGAGCCCAACCCAATTGAACCTCAAGGTGGGCGAGCTAATCTCCACATCTGTGATAGTTAAGCCTGGGTGTCAACTTGACACACAGGGTATTAACTAAGCTGGGCTGAGACCACCTCTGGAAAGGATCAACTGAGACTTCTTGAAAGGATAGTACATGCCTCAGATCCTATCAGAACTCCAAGCTCTCAAAGGATTCTCCCAATACTGCATCATATAAAAAGGAGCCACCAAGGAGAACGGATCCCTTCTTGCAGCTGTGCTAGGAATCGTTCTTCCTTCCGGCCGCCCGGTTCCTTCGACCTTCCACTAGACTAAGACTCTAGGAGTTCTCCAGCCTTCAGCCAGCATCTACTTGACTACCGAACTGAGCAGCTAGCTGTTGGCAGCCATCGTTGGAACTACCTCGGCTACTGACAGCCTTCGCTGGACTACCGCGGCCATATCTGTAAGCCAACTGAATAAATTTCCTATATATATATTATATATATATATATATTCGTTCTGTGGATTCTGTGACTCTAGAGAACCCTAACTAATACAACATCCTTTCATAACAAAGGGTTTGGGGGAGTTGGCAAAGGGTGTGTTTCTTCAGGGTAATCCCAGCGGCAGGAGATGACCCTCCGAGACCGCCAGAGACGGGCCCAGCGCAGCTGCTCTAAACCTGCCTTTGTTATAGCTCGTCACTGTGGGCAAGCGACAGTGGTAGCTGGGCCATCAACAGCAGGAGCAGAGGGAGGGAATGAAGGAATGAAGGAATGAATGAATGAATGAATGCTTCCGTGCTTGCTTGAACTCTGTGCTCTCTTTCTGTTGTTTTATAATCCTGGATTCGCCGCCGAGGAATGGCCCCACCCACTCTGGGCAGGTTCTCCCCACATCAGTTTGTGCAATCTCACACACACGCCCAGAGGCCAGCCTTATGTAGAGAACCCGCTCACCTTCTGCCTCCTGGGCACCAGGATGAAGATACTGTCACACTGGGGTAGCAGCCACGGCCCCTAAGCCCGATGCTTTGGTCCTATCCTGAGTCCCGCTGAAGGTCTCTTCCACCACCCTTCTTCTGTGCCTCTCTTTGTTCCTTCTTTCTTGCAGTTGCCCCCCCCCTTGTGCCTGGCTCCTTAGAATCTTTCCCAGGTATCCCTGGAGAAAGGAGGTCGCCTGCCCTGTTGGTTGCTCACCCTCGCACTTCTTTTTTTTTTTTAATTTTTTTATTATTATTTATTCAATTGTGTGTGTGCGCGCATATGTGTATGTATGTATGTGTGTGTGTGTGTGTGTGTGTGTGTGTGTGTGTGTGTGTGTGTGTAGAACCACAGGCGAATTCTGGAACCACCATGGATGCCTTCACCTCCTCCTTGTTTACTCTGCCCTGGGATTCACAGGCTCTGCCTACCAGGACCGGAAACGCAGGCCACCCTGCTTCCGCCTGGCGTCTATACGTGGGGTCTAGGATCCGAACTCAGGACCTTCCGCCTGCAAGGCAGAGGCTTAACCCCTGAGCCACCTCTCCAGCCCCTCACCTTCGCACTTCTAAGACTGTCCTCTGTCACCCAGGGCCAGTCCTGTCCCTGGTCAGCCCCAGCTGCTCTTTTTGCATGCTTTTGTCTGGCCAGAATTTGCCTAGAGTAGCACCTGCTCAGGCCACCAAGTTTGGCGGAATCCTCTTATTTGGGGGCTGGGCAGGTCAAACCCTGCATTATAGTGGGCCACCATTGAGTTCATAGTACTAGGTACCCACTTAAGGTAAATACCTGGGTGTGGTTGCTCTACATGGTTGCTGATAAATAATGGAAAAAAGACTTATAGGGAACCAGAGTTTTTCCCTTACGAGTTACAGTTCTTACCTCCAGCTTGGCCCCAGAGTCCACGCCGACACCAGGGGCCGAAGGAACAGGGCACAGGACTGCCTGAGAAAGAAACAATCCTTCCTTGTCAGACCAGCATGTCTGGCCAAGTCTACCAAAAGATGCCAACTTCCTTTGCCAGTTTCTTCCATTTTATTTACCTGCCCAGGCTCTAGAGTCCCACCACCATGGGCTGGGTCTTTCCTATCTACCAGACAATCTCTTACAGGTTTGCTCAGGGCCTAACCCAACCACTAATTCTTTACGAATGTGCCCAGCGCTGTGAACCCTCAACCATTAGGTTGACACCCTTATGTGTGTATGTGTATGTGAGTGTGTGCACGTGTGTGTGTGTGTGCACGTGTGTGTGTGTGTGTGTGTGTGTGTGTGTGTGTGTGTGTATGTGTGTGTGTGAGCCGGATGCCAACCTTGGTGTCATTGTATTTTTTAGGCACTGTTCACACCCTCCCCTCATTTCCTTTTGAGAAGGGTTCCTCACTGGCTGAACTCACTACCATTGAGCCATGGGACCCCCTGCTTCATCCAGTACTAGGGTCCTAAGCAGTTCGTCTATTTTTCCCGTGTGGGTTTGAACTCCGGTCCTCAAGCCTGCATGGCAGGCGCTTGGCTTGCCGCCTGGGCTCTCCCAGCTCTCTGTGGGGTTTTCCCACGGGTCTGTCTGTCTCTCTGGTTCTGGAGGGGTGACCAGTCAGCTGTTTATCCGCCTAGCGTGGCTGGGGGGAAGAGGGGTGCCCGCCCTTGCTCATCTCTGCCCATGCAGCCTGGGTCAGGCTCGTGAGTTTGTGTCATAGTTGGAACGTGGAAATCTGTGGACACTAAAGTTTTGTCGCTGCTGCTTCTCAGAGGGGACCTGGGCTTCCATGCATGGGGGTGAGTTCCTGATGTACGGGGAACAATCAAGTCTCCCTTTCTTGACCATGGACCCTTGGGCAGAAGACCTCTTAGCAAGGGCCAGCAGCTTGTGGGATGGACGATGACTAGATTCTTCTGGGAATCTCCATTTCTCAATTGTTAGGAGTGAAATCCAAGTGCTGGGATCCAGAGATCTTATATGATGGACAGTCCTTTTCTTTGCCCCCACTTCTTGTGTCCTTCCCTGTCTCCCCGTCTTCTCCTCCTGGTCTCTCAAGGTCCGGGATGGTCCTTGAAACTCCCTTTGAAGGATGAGGCTGAGCTTCTGCTCCTCTGCCCGCTTACAAGACCTTCCAAGTGCTAGGGTGGCAACCGTGGACCACCAAGCCCTGTGTGTGTGGTGCTGGAGGGATTGAACCTGGGGCTTGCAGGCTGGAAAGCACTTTGCCCACTTAGTCCCATTCCCCAGCCCACCTTAGTCCTTCCCATCCTCAAAGCTAAATGAGCACTTCCATTTCCGGGACTGTGAAACCTGGAGTGGGTAATGCAGGATGCCGGTCCTTTCTTTAGGTTATTTCCCATCTTCCGAGTTGGGCTGAACACAGCCAGTCCATCCATTGGCCCAGGGGATCACCTCAGCTCAGGGCTGAGTCACAGCTCTGTCACCAGCCAGGTGGAAGACAACACCACCTAGGGCCCCACCAGGGGGGGTCCCGACAGGGCAGGATGCGCACGTGGGGCTCTGGACTATCCTGTTCCCTTTAACGAAATCCAAGCTTTGCCTTGTGACCCAAAGGTGTTTTCTTATTGTGGGTTTAAAAAAAAAAGTCCCACGTGTCTGGTCTTCTCAACAGGCTGCAGACCTAAGTTTCTGGATTCAGTCAGACCCTTGCTAATTACAGTAGACTCGGGGAGACATTCCGGCCCCCAAATTCATTTGTGGACTGAAGGGTTTGGGTAAGATTTTACATACTTAGACTTCTGGCCTTCAAATTTGAGTAATTAAAAAAATTTTTTTAAGCGTTTTACTGAAATGGCAGGGAGGGACTGACTTCCAGGAAAGTCTGGAAGGTTCAGGACCCCAGGATGTCTTGGGAATTCTTGGACAGCAGGGCAGTCCTTGCGGCTGGCTGGGAGCTGCCCTGCTGGACAGAAGTCCCAGCTCTTGCTAAAACTCAGCTCCTGTACCCAGACTCCTCCGGGGAGCCCTCCTGGCCTGCTCCTCCGTTCCCTGCAGGCCAAACCTGTTTCCAAGGTGACCTGTCTCACCTCCTTCAGAGCAAGCCCCTTCCCCGCTCCAAACGGTGGCGGGTCAGTCAGTCAGTTGTCTCCCTGTCCTTGCCCATTTCCCAGAGTTCCTCTTTTAAAATAGCATCTCATACCTGGACACCTCTCTTTGGCCGCCGAGACCCCCACATTTGCTTCCTTCCAGCCTCTCCTCAAGATCTTCTCACTTGCTTCAGATCCCCAGAGAGTCCGGCCTCCTCCGGGGTCTTTGGATTTACTTGACTTGGTGACTGTCTTTAGGGTTCTCTGCTTGGACATGGTGCCCCCTGAGGGACTGGACACCGCTGTCCCACCATAGGATGTTGTTCTTTTTTTTTTTTTTTTTTAAATTCATTCCTTGTTTTGCTCTTGGAGAATATTAGCAGGCAGGGCAGGGTGGACTCTGATAATTGGGATTGATTATAGACGTCACCAAGGTGAGAAAAATTAAGTGTAAAGAGTTTTGTGGCCAACTTCAACAAGCCACTTCAAGGTTCAAGAAATGAATCACAAGGGTCAAGCAGAGCCCTAAGATCCCTGCGGAAGAGACCCCAGCTACCTCACCAGGAATTCTGGGGATTCTGCCCGCCCACCCGGCCCCAGGTGCGCCATTCTCCAGGGCAGGTGGGCCCTGAAAGCGTCCCTAGCTCGTGCACGTCCCAAGGCCCCCTCTTGCGGCCCCGGCCCGCCCCGGCCCCGCCCCGTCCCGCCCCGCCCCGCCCCCGGCCCCGCCCCCTGGCCTGCAAGGGGCTGTCAGGCTGCGGCGGCTGGGTGTTTGCATACAAAGGCGGCTACGCGCGCAGCCTCGGGGTGAGTACCTGGGGGCCAGGGGCTCGGTCAGCTCAGGCATCGGGGCACAGTTTGCTCCCCGAGCACGTGTCCTAGGGCGCGGATCTGTGGAGGATCGAGAGAGGGCGGCGGAGGCCCGGCAGCCCGTGCGTGCACCCCTTGGGCCTTCTTGGGGCGGAGCGCGCCCTGAAGCACAGCGGGGCTCACACCGCTAGCCGCGGGGTACGACTGCCAGCGCATTCCAGGGGGCAGTCAGTCGTCAGCCGGTCTGGAACCCATTGCGACGGACTTAGGGTTCAGCCTTTGCAGCCGAGGAAACAGGTGGAGGGAGGTTGACCTACGAGCCCAAGGTTGCGCTGGCCGGCTGGGAGCCCCGACTCTCAGATTACGGAGGTCCCCGCCAGGACGCCATCCCCGCGGGGTAGGCGCTGGGCCTGTCCTTTGCGGAAAGATCTAGGAAACACCAGGTGAGCCGCTTTGGAAGTGATCTGCCGCGGAGCCAGAGTTCAGGTGACTGGCCGATACCTTGTGTGCCCAGTGGCCAGGGGCGCAGTGCCCAGTGGATGCCCACCCTAGTTTGGACCACTTCGCGGGAACCCTGGACTGAAAAGCAGTGGGCAGGGCTGCTTTGGGGAGATTTTGGAAGCGGTAGCTTCCCATAGGGTAGAAGTGTTGTGGGAAAGGCCAACCTGTAACATTTTTCCGTTTTATTAGGGAATGGCGCGGCCATAAGGACTGTGAAATTTACTAATTGCCCTTCATTCCTGAATCTGGGTTTTACGAATAAAAGAGGTTGAGGAATGTGTAGTAATCGAGGACTAAAAACCACACCAGCATGTGATTAATTTTTATGAAATGCCAGGGAAACGCCAAAAGACCCCAGTGTTTTGGTTTCCCGAGTTGACCATGCTTCCTGTTTGCAGACCTAGCTTTATTATGGGGGGTTTGTATCTGTGGGGGTGAATATATTTGTCTCCTCCCCTGCTTGTAGAGGGCTGGGTGGTTGGGTGGGAGCCTGGGCCCCATGTTTGGTTCCCTCTTGGTGGCTCGGTCCTATTTTCCTCCCTCCCTCCCGCTCTCATCTGTTAGGTCTAGAAAGGGCCAGGCTGAAAGGAACCAGCTGTGGACTCTTACTGTGTGGGTGGTTAGTTCAGGCCGGACAGATGCAGTCCAATGCTGCTGCCCTGGATGGGGTGGATCGGCACCCCTGAGCTGGGAGGAAGACGGGGCCCTGACTGTGGGTCCTGGGGCTTGCCAGGTCTGGTCCTCTGCTGTCTCTCCCTGGGCCAGAGCAGAGGGTACGGTCAAGACCACCCTGGCCTGAGAAGTGTGATTGCGGCCGCTGAGGTCACTGGCTGCGGGAAAAATTTGGCCAGAAATTTCACTTCTAGAGCCTGTGCCTCAATTTCCCCATCTTAACCCCAAATGAAAGGAAAAATCAATCATGCTCATTGGTCCAA
Organism: Typhlomys cinereus; assembly: GCA_023101885.1. Classification (NCBI taxonomy): domain Eukaryota; kingdom Metazoa; phylum Chordata; class Mammalia; order Rodentia; family Platacanthomyidae; genus Typhlomys; species Typhlomys cinereus. The sequence continues at coordinate 3,713,871 of JALPQD010000007.1, read as the reverse complement.
ATGAACGGAGATTGTTCCGGAGCCTCTGGCACAAGATGTGGGTGTCTCCTTGGGGCTGTTATTTAGGGAGGTGGGGACTCTGTGGCCCAGGCTTTGTAGACAGGACAATTTCTGGCTAATGTTGACCTTGGGTCACAAACTACCCCTGGGGTCATCTCTCCCCCACCTCCTACTACCCGTTTGAGCTGTGAATCGATTTCTCTTCACCTTCTCCCTCTTGGGGTCAAGGTCTACGAGGGGCTTCAATGGGATGATTGACTTTGGCAGATGCCTGAGGGATAGTTGGAGGTATGCGCTCCCTTCGAGGAAGGCTGCTGGGAAGGGGCATGTGCTTAAAGCTCTGTCATTTGGAGCATTTCAAAAAATTATTATTTTTCTAATTTTACAAGCATATTGAATAGTTATCCCTGCTTCCCTCCATCCCCCCTCCCATCCCTTCATCAATCCATCCTACTCCCTCCCACCCTCCTGCCTATCTGTTTCTATGGACCCCAGGATTCCCTCTGACTTGTGTAGTCTATAGGGGATCAGGCCTCTTGTGGCATACCACGTTACCTCTCTTTGGGCCACTCCACTGATAGGGGCATTTCCCTTCCCTCATCCAGCTTTAGTCCCAAGGTTTCCACTGTGTGTTCTTCTCTCTCTTGAGTGCTTCAGTAGTCTGTGGGGCATGTTGGCGTGTCAGCCATCATGCAGGTCTGGGCAGGTCTCACTGCAGGGAGTTCTGGATGCAGTTGTCCTGCCTTGAATGGAATGTCCTGTCCAATGATGAACCTTCTTTTGGAGCATGTTTTTGAGAACTAGAAAGCGGCGATGCAGCTGGGCCACCAGGCCGGTGGCTGGCCAGGTTGCAGATGGACCTCCCCAGATGGGGGCCGTGGCAGGTACCAAGCCCGACCCCAGAGTTGCTGCTGTCGGGATGGAGCCAGCTCCTTCTAGAACAAGCACACTTAACTTTCAGCATCAAAAGGGGCTTCGTAGAAATGGCAGGGTGGTGGGGGCAGTGGGGCAAAGGGCGAACAGCCCTTCTGTCCGTTATAGGTTCTTAGTGTCTACACGTTCCATGGCTTGCTGGCGGGCTGTAAGTTTCCGAAGCTTGTGCTTTCTAAGTGTAGGGTAAGGCTCCCCTTTGGAGCCAGACGGGCAGAGCTGCCCAAGAGCCCTGGGGTTCAGGAGCAGGTGCCCAGCCCCCCTGTCCTGTAGTCCCCCCTCCTCTTGCTGATCTTCCCCCTGTGGGCCTCCCTATTCTTCATTCGGCCTGCTGGGCTGTGCAGGCTGGAATATTCCAGAATACAGGGGTGTTTCTTGCCTGTTCTGAGTAGACACCTGCCAGCTCTTACCAGAAGACAACGAGGTTAATAAAGACCAACTGACATTTGAAAAGAGAGAACAGACTTCACAACGTGCAGAACACAGAATTTAGTGAGCTATGGCTTTGCACACCTGTTGTAGGTGTGATGGTTGTGTGTGCAGGTGCACACAGCGCCCGCTGCCGTTCTCTGAACCAGACTGAGCTCCTGGCTTGGCCACCAAAGGTCAGGAGTCCGCCTGGCACTTGGTGCCGCCTCTTTCTTGGGTGTTCCCTTGTTCCAAGGCTCCCCCCACCCCCAGCAGTATACTTGTTAGTGAGCTTGGATCAGAGAAGTTTGACCAATGTCCACATAAGATTTTGTTCTTGTAGATTAGGATGGTCAAGTTGTCACACATCCAACATTGAGATGCCTTCTAGGAAGTATTTTATTTTATTTGACTTTATCTATTTATTTATTTTCTCTCTCTCTCTCTCTTTCTCTCTCTCTCTCTCTGTGTGTGTGTGTGTGTGTGTGTGTATCAGAGGGTAGTGTGTGTCCCTATGGAGGGCCAAGGGTGACTTCAGGAATCATCCTGATTGCTTCTACCTCCTTTTTGCTTCACCCTGGGATTTCCCAGGCTCCGCCTACCAGGGCTCGAGGTTCAGGCTGCTGTCATTTCCACCTGCCATTTTTACATGAGACCTGAGATCCGAACTCAGGACCTTCTGCTTGGAAGACAGAGTCTTAACTCCTGTGCCATCTCTCCAGCCAGGAAGTACATTATTTTTTAAAACTTACAGACAAGGTGTCGCTTGTAGCTTGGGCTGACCTAGAACATGCTTATTGTAGCCCACGCTAGCATGGAACTTGCCATGCTGGCCCTAACCTCCCTGTGTTTCCCAGGCTAGCCCTGGAACCCAGAAACTTAAGATCCCCCTGCCTCAGTCTCTCTGGTACCAGGATCACAGGAATGAATCGCTGGAAGCTATGTTTACAGTGGAATGTAGACACACCCCTCCAATTCCTTTGTGTGCATTTCAAGTAGGATCTCTCTACCTGTTTTCAGTGGCATAGGTACAACTTAACTACTATAAACTTGTAGGCTTTAGGACATGTAAAGTACTGGGCAGCCACAGACTTAAGTTTTTGTGGGAGCTGTTTGTTGCCATAGGACCAGCACCTGGTTTTTATCTGGCTTTGTGTGGGGGTGTTGTTCACGTTGCCTATCTTACCAATACAGAACCAACTTGCTCTGGCAGGAAGGTTAGTGACTGGGGGCCTGAGACCTGAAGCCCCACCCCCGACCTCCTGACCTCTGCAGTCTGTGCTTCCTGCCTGTTTAGCACCTGCCTTCCCACCTAGCAGTGTGCATGGCTCTCCTGCTACCAAGTGGGATTGGGTCCACCGAGAAGTTGCTAGGGCAAAGAGCATGCTTCGCAAGGCATGCATCTGGACGTCTTGCCTGTGTGCAGGGCGCATGTCACAGGGGCTTCCAAGGAGAACAGAGGTTCTTTGGCCCGTAAGTGGGCCAGGGATCCCAGTCCCAGCAGGGGTCAGGGCACTGTCTGGTGGTCTGCCCCCTGTTCTCCAGGCCCCTCCGGCTTCTTGGCAGAACTTGAAACCGCCTGGGTTCATAATATATTCATTTGTTGCAAAATGTTAGCACTGGAGGAGTCGGGTGGTCACCCAGCTGCCTTTCCAGCCAGGTCAGGAATTTTGTGTCTCCCCGCGCCCCCCGGCTTGTTTTCTGCTGAGTGGGTTCGGTGAGATGGATCCAGGCCCTGAGACCAAGGGAGTGGGGTCTTCCGGCTCCCCTGTTGAACACTGACATGAGAAACCTGACCAGGCAAGAGCACTGGGAAGTCCTGGGGCGGCTTGTGGACTGACATTCCAGTCTCCTGCCCTCTTCTTGGGGCAGCCTGTGAATATTACATGGTAGGCAGCTCATCCCAGAATTTTGGGGAGCCTGTCAGGGTATGCATGTAACTCTTTTTAAAAAATATTTATTTTATGTGTGTGGTGTGTTTGTGAGTGTGTGTGTGTGTGTGTGTGTGTGTGTGTGTGTGTGTGTCAGAGGGAACTATGTGTCCCTGTGGAGGACCAAGGGTGACTTTGGGAGTCACCCTGGATTGCTTTTACCTCCTTTTTGCTCCCCTCTGGGATTTCCCAGGCTCCGCCCACCAGGGCCAGAAGTTCAAGCAGTGCAATTTCTGCCTGTTTTTTTTTTTTTTTAAATGTGGGACCTGGGATCTGAACTCAGGACCTTCTGTTTGGGAGACAGAGTCTTAACCCTTAGCCATCTCTCCAGCCTGGGCATGTAACTCTTAATACAAGGGTTTACAGCAAGGTGTGACAGCTTTGCTATAGGTTCATTCATTCAGTACCTTTTCACGGTGTCTTGATGAAACCTCTCCCTGCCCTTCCCCATCATCTTTATCTTTGACATGGTATTTCATCATGTGATGTGGAGAGCCCTGTGGGATAGCTTTTGAAGTATTTCTGTTTTTCCCTGTCAAGGCCAAGGCAGCGATTTCCGGCCAAGGCAGTGATTTCCGCCTCCCCTGGGGACTTGCTGGATTTGCTAATATGTGGCCAAAGGGAAGTTCCTGCCTGACAGTTTGTCCTGTTGGCGCCCCTAGCAGTGAGTGGGCAGTGTGTGTGATCCTGGGGTACTTAGGACATGCCTGGATTTTGGACCCCTGGAAAGGCTGCTGTTGTAATTTCATGACGCGTGGCTGCAACAGAATACTTGACGCAAGTGTTTAGGGAAGAAAAGGTTTAATCAGCACATGATTCCTGGTCACAGTCCACCATTGAAGTTTCTGGGACCAGGAGCTTGTCGCAACTGGTCACAACACATCCACAGTAAGAAAAGGGAGCAATATTCCAGTGCATTCTTGCATCCAACCGTCCGTGCATGCGTACTGCTTGCTCCCCGTCTTTGTACAGTCGGGGCCGCCTGCCTGAGCAATGGTCCTCTGCGTAAGAGGCTGGTTCTTCCCACACAAGTGGTCAAGACAATTCCTACACTGCCTCACAGGCGTGCCAGGGCCAGCCTTGATGGAGGTGTGCCCAGAGGAGTCTCAGTGCTGCGGGATCCCTCTGGGGTCTGTGTGTCTTCAGGTTCTTAGGTTTGGGAGTCGAAGATTGAAACCAGAACTCACAGAGAGGATTAAGGCAGATTTTATTGGAGGAGAGAAAAGAACGGAACTCACAGACATGGA
>JALPQD010000007.1:3504355-3704355 GCA_023101885.1 Typhlomys cinereus | reverse complement strand
GGGACCCAGAACTCTCCATGCTAGATCCTGGCACTGGGAAGGGTGGGGGAGGAGAGAGGATGGGTCACGGCAGGGGTGCTGCAGAGAACATTCTAGAAACACAGTGATGGAAGCAAAGCATGAAAACTGATGGTCGGATGCATGTGGAAGTGGAGAGGCTGATTTTGGGGGTCCTGCGTAGCTTTCCGGAGCTGGTTGCTCGTGGGTAAGATGCATTCTTGTCTTCCAGGCTCAGACCATGAATTACGTGGGGCAGTTGGCCGGCCAGGTGTTTGTGACTGTGAAAGAACTCTACAAGGGGCTGAACCCCGCCACGCTGTCAGGATGCATCGACATCATTGTGGTCCGCCAGCCCAACGGCAATCTGCAGTGTTCCCCCTTCCACGTCCGCTTCGGGAAGATGGGCGTCCTGCGCTCTCGGGAGAAAGTGGTAAGGCCCGGCTCTGCCTTCCTCGGGGACGCGCCTCATGTCTGTGCCGTCCCGTCCCGTCTCTCCAGCCCTCATAGTCCTCACCAGCAGCGGCTGGATGCAGAATGGACGCATCGCATCGTTGTTTGCTAGGGCCGTGCCAATCACTGTGAGGCGTCAGGCGCACCCCGCTGCTTCTCAGGTCCTGGGTTTGGAGGGTCAGGCAGTAAGATGGAGTGTGGAACATGGGGGTGCTGAGAGGATGGGATGCGGAAGGGGCTCTGTCGGAGGAAGATAGCAGGTCTCGGGAGGCCTCGGCTGAACGTCTGTTCCTCCTAGGAGTTGGGTCGGGTTCCTGGTTCTGTGCTCATTCTGGGCTGAGGTTACACGGGCCAGTGGGCCTCGGCGGCCAGAACACAGCACCATCATTCCTCATGGGGCGCAGGTGGACGTGGTAGGCTTCAGAAGTCACGTGGGGTCCCTTCAAGCATACCCTAGTGGTTGGGGACAATCGCAAGCCTCCTTTCTCTGCAAGGATAGAATTCTGGGAGACTCCCGAAAGGACCACAGTAACCCAGCTTGGAAGCTGTCTGCCCTTGAAACTCAGACTGGCCAGGGCTCAGGGCAGCGCGCTCGGGTCGAGCACAGCCACCGACACTTGAGCTGCGAGCAGCTTGCAGGATGCGTGTGACCAGAGCGACCGTGCAGCGACATCGCCATCCTCAGCCTGCGGTGGGTGCCAAAGGCAGCGCCCATGTTCTGAACTGTGCTTCCCTTCAGGTGGACATAGAAATCAACGGGGAATCTGTGGATTTGCACATGAAGTTGGGAGATAACGGAGAGGCATTTTTCGTTCAAGAGACTGACAATGATCAGGTGCAGTGGCTGGGGTCAGGGGGGCTGGGGGTCAGGGGGGCTGGGGTCAGGGGGGCTCGGGGTCAGGGGGGCTGGGGTCAGGGGGGCTCGGGGTCAGGGGGGCTCGGGGTCAGGGGGGCTCGGGGTCAGGGGGGCTCGGGGTCAGCGGGGCTCGGGGTCAGGGGGGCTTGGGGTCAGCTGGCCTAGGGGTCAGGTGGGCTGAGGGTTAGGTGGGCTGGGGGTCAGGTGGGGCTGGGGGTCAGGTGGGCTGGAATCCAGACAGACCAAGCATTCTGATTGATATTTTATCGTGTGAACAAATCCCTTTTGCTTTCAATTTTTTTCACATTTTTGATAGTTAAGATATATTTCCTGTACCATATGGTTTACCTGGCTCGTGCACAGTGGTTTTTAGAATCTCCTTGTTTGTCCTCACAGTCACTTCCAGAATGCTTCATTACCTGGACGAGAGGTCACCCCGCACACACTTCCTTTATCCTCAGCAACTTCTCCATGCCAGGGCCCCATCTTCTAATGTCCCCTCGTGTAGATGAGATTTTCCCATGCTGCATTTCCATCTGAGATTGTAGTGCATGGCGCCTTTTGTGTTTCACTCGACACAAGGTTGCACACGTCCACCACTGTGTAGCAGCGTCTGCCAGTCTTCAAAGGCCGAATAGTTTCACAGGCCCCGTTTCCTTTATCTGGTCCTCTGTCACGGACACGCGGGTTGTTACCACCTTGTCAGCAAGACAAGTAAGGCCTGTTATAAGGACACTCATACTCACGTTTCTGTGTGAACATATCCGTTTGTGTGTGTGTGTGTGTGCGCGCGCGTATGCACGCATGGTGTGTACGCATGTGTGATATGTGTATTTGTGCATGTATGATGTGTGCACACATCTTGCATGCATGTTAGAGTGGGAACGCAAGTGTATTCATGTGTGATGTGTGTGCATGTATGTGTGTTCATGTGCTTGTATGATGCATGTGAGAGTACATGCATGATGTGTTTGCATGCTTTCGAGAGCATATACATGTATGTGAGTACGCATGCGTGTGTACGTATGATGTGTGTGTGTGCTCATGCATGAATGGTGTATGCATGCATGTGTGGGCGTGTGCATGTCTGATGTGTGCTTGCTCATGCATGGTGTGTATGTGGATCCACCCACCTTCACGGACACCCCCAGTGCAGTACAAGAGGGAGCCTAGTTCCCAGCACTGTCCCTGATTTTATTCTTTACTCTGGACATTCTAGATGAACTTGAGTTTGGGTGCTTTGAAATCCTCCTTGAGGGTCTCACTTTGCTAGAGTTGAGTACACGCGGGGTTGAGTCCTTCATAGCTTGGACGAGCTGGCGACTGTCGGCTCTGTGGGGAGAGGTGGCCACGTCTCGCGTCTGTGTGTGATGAAGGTTCGGGGTGCCCTGCTTCGGTCCTCGCCTCAGGACATCCTGGTGTGTCTTTGCGTCCGTCCCGCCCCTTAACCATCCTGCCCTCCCGTTCAGGAAGTGATCCCCATGTACCTGGCCACCTCCCCCATCCTCTCGGAAGGAGCCTCGCGAATGGAGAGTCAGCTGAAAAGGAATTCGCTGGATAGAATCCGGGGCCTGGACCCCAACACGGCTGCCCAGGGCCCGCCTCCTAGCGACAGCCTGTCCAGCGGTTCTCTAGGGAAGAAGAGAAGGAAGAGGAGGAGGAAGTCCCAGCTGGACAGCCTCAAGAGAGACGACTGTGCCCACACGTCTGAGGAGGAGGACATGTTTCCCATAGAGATGAGCTCCGACGAGGAGGCGGGGCTGCTGGACGGAAGCAGGTGCGTGTGCAGGAGCGGGAAAGGACAAGTTAATTTTAGATATAGTTTGCACACAAGCACTCACACATGTGCAAATATGTGTGTGTGTGTGTATCAAAGGGCGCCGTGTGTACCTGTGGAGGCCCAAGGGTGACTTCGGGAAGCGTCCCGTCTTGCTCTGCCTTCGTTTTGTTTTGCTCTGCTCTGGGGTTTCCCAGGCTCGTCCTTCCAGGATCTGAACCATAGGCCACTCTTATTTCCACTCTGGGCTTTTTACATGGAACCAGTGATCCAAACTGGGTCCTTCTGGTTGTGAGGCAGTGGCTGAACCCCTGAGCTGTCTCTCCACCCCCTTTTATTTTTTCTTTGACCTGTCTTTCTCTTTCTGTTGCTGTGATAAGTATATCGTAATTCAGGGGCAGGAAGGAATATATTCATCTGGTTTCAGGTTAGAGCCCGTCTTGGGAGGAGCGTTATAACAGCATGAGTGGGATTGCGCTGGCCATCCCATATCTACAGGAGGAGCTAAGCTGGAGGCCTAACTTCCAATCTGCCCAATTCTAACAAGCTCTCTATCTTATCTACCTACCCAGGGCATGATTTGATTCCGTCCACTCTAAGCTGGGTCTTTATCCACTGTAAGCTGGGTCTTTACCGTGTCAATTAGATGATATGGTAACTTTAAATATGCCTGATAGGCGTGCCTGAAAGTTATCTCTCAGTTGTTCAAGTTGACACACCACACTAAACAGGGTCAGACTGTGTATAGCTGAGGATGCTTTGAATTCCTGACCTTTCCACGTCTAGCTCCTGCGAACATGCACCCCTCTCCTCCCCCGCCCCACACGGTGCTGGGGATGGAACTCAGGGCTTCGCACAGGAGCCTCATCTCTAAGCCTCGAATGTTATTTTTTTCTGTCTTCAAACAGATGTTTGTTAGTTTCACGCCTCCTCTGCTGAAGGCGCAAAGGCTGGTGCGTGGGCAGCCGTCACTGCCTCCCGCGTAGCTTTTACTGCCAGCACCCGGCACAGATGCCTCAGCCAGCATCCAAGTTCAGACACAGGGTCTCTGTCTTCAAACACATGTGTTCATCCCAGCACTAGGGAGCTTCGCAGTCACGTGGGAGTCAGGTGCACCTGGCTCACCATTTATTTCTTTGCTCACATGAAGATGGTCCGTGGCTGTCCTTCCCTCGCGTGGCAGCTTCTGTCCCCCTGTTCACACACACACCTGACGAAGGTTCCAAAGTAGCCAGCATGAGTTTCTGCTGGTCCGCCTCCTGCTCAAGTGAGATGCGCGGTGTGGCTGTGGAAGCCGGGCATGGCGGTTAAGTACCGGGAACGCCACTGGGGACGCCTGGGCGAGAGGAGGGCGACTTAGCGAGAGCTTTCTAGCATGCAGAAAGCCCTGAGTTCCTTTCCCGGCACCACACACACATACATGCACATGAACACACATTCCCACTCCCACACATACACACATGACACATGCACACACACATGCACATGCATACATGAACATACATTCCCACTCCCACACATGCACACATGACACATGCACACACACGCATACATGAACACACATTCCCACTCCCACACATACACACATGAACACATGCACACACACACATGAACACACATTATCACTCCCACACATATACACATGAACACATGCACACACACGTGAACATACATCCCACTCCCACACATGCACACATGCACACACACATGCACATGAACACACATTCCCACGTCCACACATGTACACATGAACACATGCACACACATGCACACACACATGCACATGAACACACATTCCCATGTCCACACATGCACACATGAACACATGCACACATGCATACATGAACACACATTATCACTCCCACACATATACACATGAACACATGCACACACACGTGAACACACATATCACTCCCACACATACACACATGAACACATGCACACACACGTGAACATACATTCCCACTCCCACACACTCACACATGCACGTGCACACATGCACACTGACATGCACACATGTATGTGCGCCATAGTGGTTTAGAGTAATATTGTTTTGAGTTTACCGTTCAGCTGAAGCACAGCTGCACAAGCACATGGCCCCTCCTACATTTCGCTTTTCCTGAGTGGGCCTGAGTGTTTGTAACCAAGATCACATGCTAGTCAGCAACACACTCAGGGATAATCACGGATGAACTCGGCTTTATTATGAATTCCCTCCCTGGCAGGCTTGTAACTTCTTTCTTTCTTTCTCTAGAACGCTTCCTAATGAGGTACCACCATTCCAAGATGATATTCCTAAGGAGAACCTCCCCTCAGATTCACCATATCACGAGTCGGCATCATACCCCAGTTCAGACAGAGAGTGGTCTCCCAGCTCCAGGTGAGTCGCTTGCAGGTGGCAGAGGTCGCCCTTCTCATGTAGAGGGTTAGAATCAGCTAAAACATAGGCAGTGCAAGCGTGTCGAAGACATTCGTGAAACAGAAACTTCAGAGAGGAAAATAAGTAGAACTAGAGGTGCTGCAGTGTTGGGGGGAGGTGGAGGGGAAGCCCTAGAGGGGAAGGTCTGAAGATCTCAGACTTCTTGACTGTCAGGAGGTGTCTGTAGATGTGGCGCTGTGCTAGGTTGCACGCTCTGTGACCCCAATGCTGACTGGCGTGGGGGAGGGCGGGGGGGCCGTATGGCCGAGCGCACCATGGTTCTGAGCCCCAGAGTGAGGCCCAGAGCAGGGATGTTGACTTAGAGGCCCCTGGCATCGCTCAGGGCTGCTGCGCTACCCCTCGCCCACACCCACCTCGGGATTCAGCGTGGCACATTTCCCGCGATGCACCTGTCAGTTGCCCCGGGCTCCTGTGTGAACTTGAGAACTGGAGTGGTCACATGCAGGCAGAGGAGACTCCAGTGTCTCCCAGATTTGGGAACACACACACACACACACACACACACACACACACACACACACACAGCATGAACCGGGGACTGAGGAGGGGCACAAGATCGAGTCCCGTGTCCGCTGCTAGATGGTTCTATTGGGGAGGAAAGTGGTTCTTAGGTGGCAGCCAAATCCTAGGCATAAGGTTTGTGGTCTCTACATGTCGTGGTGGGTGGGGCGCTTGGGTTCATTTCTCGATGCTTTGGGAATGTGCAGACAATGAGAAAGGCCGAGACGTGATGATGTCTGTTGGTACTGGTGGTCTCCTCCGGCTCGACCACCTCGTGCTGTGGATTTCTTTGGGGTTTCGAGTGGCCCAGCCCTGGAGCCCTGGTGTGGGCTGCGGATGGCTGGTGGCCCATGGCTCTTTCGAGACTCCTCCTGGGTCTGCTTTGCTCAGGGTCTGCTGCAGAGTGGGGCCGCAGCAGGCAGTAGCGGAAGCCGCTGTGTGTGTCCCATGCCTGGTTCTAGGACATGCTGTTCTCCCAGAGAGAGACTGGAACCCAGTGCTCAGCTACGGGATAACCTAAAATTTTCTCCTAGACATGTTCAAAAGGTTAAAAACAGTGTAGGTGAAATTAACCTTAAAAGATAGATTTTATATCAGTCAGTAAGCAACACATTTAAAAATATTGGGGCCAGAGAGGTGGCTCAGGGGTTAAGCCTCTGCCTTGCAGGCGGAAGGTCCTGAGTTCGGATCCTAGACCCCACATATAGACGTATAGACGCTGGGCAGAAGTGGGGGCGGCCTGTGTTTCTGGTCCTGGTAGGGCGGAGCCCGTGAATCCCCTGGCAGAGTAAACAAGGAGGAGGTGGAGGTGGTCTATGGTGATTCCCAAATTTGCCTGTGGTTCTACACACACACACACACACACACACACGCACGCACGCACGCACGCACGCACGCACGCACGCACGCACGCACACACACACACACGCACACACACACAATTGAATAAAAAATAATAAAAATATTAAGGGTGTGGTTCACATTCTTATTTCCCTATTAAGTCTTTATGGTCTATAGCTCATCTACACCTGTCAGTTTTGACTGGCCACATTTCCAGTGCTCAGCAGCTATGTGTGACTTGTGACCTCCTGTAAAGAGGCTCCCTGTCTTTCACATCTGGCTCTCTGATTATGTAGGGCGTCTCTAAGATGTCCCAGAGTCCCACGTATCCTTGGCCTGGGTCTGGAGAGAACCATCGTGATGAGAAAACATAGTAATCAGGGAGAAACCAATGCAAGGAATTTAGAAGCTGAGGCACCTGAAAAACTATACGATGGGTGGGGAGTTGGCTCAGTGGATAAGGCACTCGCCCTGGAAGAGTAACGACTGGAGTTCAGTTCCCCAGAATCCATGTCAAAGGCACAGTGGCCATCGGCATTCTGGAGAAAAGGACAGGGAACCCCCAGGGGAGGCTGGTGAGCTCGCCTAGCCACTGGTGAGCTGTGACTTCAACAGAGACCCTGCCTTACTAAAGCAGCAGACACCTGGCGTCAACCTGGGGCCGCTACAGCCATGTGCACACACACATTTGTGAGTGTGCACCTGCACACGTGTGTATAACCATGCAGTGTGCATGTGTACACACACAGACACAGACACCACACACACACACACATGCATGCACACACACATTCTATACAGCAATCTTAAGAGACTTTGTCTTTCACATCCTGCTCTCTGATTATGTAGGTGTGACAGCCATCAGGTGGAATTACAGGTCAGGGTCAGTGGAACACGGAGGAGCGAGTCTTTGGATCATGTAGTTGGAGGAAGCCCTGAGCTTGGCACGGACACATGACCGAAACGGAAAGTGAAATCAGCCTTCCGCAGCTTCCTGTTTTCGTAGTTCAGAAAGTTCATGATGGGGGACTGGGGAAGGGGCTCAGGCGGTAGAGCGCTTGCTGAGTGCACGGGCTCCGGGTGCTCGCCAGCCGCCTCGCCCCGGTGCTGGAGCACACCTGCCATCCCGGCGCCCGGGAGGTGGAGGCAGGATGAGCGGCAGGGAGCCCCAGGCTAGCCTGGGCTACGTGAGACCTGCCTCAGGAAAAGAAAGTTCACGTCTCAGAGAGCTCAACGCTGTTGGACAGCTAAATGTTTTCTTACAAATGTCATTGCTGAGAGTTGCCAAAGGCTCGATAGAAGATTCCATTGAACTGACCTGTGATCTTTTTACTTTTTTCTCTTTCTTTCCTTCCTTTTGAATGTGTGCCACCACGTGATGCTGCAGCAGCCTGGTAGATTGCCAAAGGACTTCCCCTCATCCTGCAGTCGCGGCCAAGGGAATTCTTTCCAGCTCTTGCCCGCTACAGTCTACCCACTTCCACGCTTCGGAAAGGTAGACCAGTTACTTCTCCTGTTTGAATCTTGTCAATAACAGAAGTCATGTCTAACTTCTCTATCGCACCGTTAACCCAATGACTCACGAAGAAACGCTAGATGATGTGAAGTAGAAATGCTGACCTAATAACACTGAAATCAATTTCCTTCACTAACCAATTCACTAACCAAGAAAATACAACTAGAGGAGTCTGTCTCTGCCTTTTGTTTTAAGGCAGATGTAGATGATCCTTGCTTGAGTTTCCCGAAATGGGCTCAGGGGAAATAAGGTTAGGGAGAACATCATGCCTGGTTCTATGAGGCGTTTTGAAAGAACAATGAAGCTGAAAAGCTAGGAAGAAAATCTGTTCTCTGTGGCGGGTCATTTGACAAAAAGTGTGCCGGCTATTTCTAGGATGCCACTTCAGGCTAAGTCCAGCCACTTATGATAAATATTTAAACAGCCCATCAGGCTGTTGTGTTAATGGCTTTATACATTAGCCACAGCATTTCTAGACCAGAGTGGAAGAATGGCCCAGGTGGCTCTTGGGGGTCACAGGTCCATATTTCCATCTGGCCCATGTGTCTGAGATTCTTCTTTTCAGTCCCCCAGTGTGGTCCACATTTTGACCATCTCTTTGTGGACACCATTGTTTTCCTTTAGAAAAACTTTACTAGCAAATGATCCTGTGATGAGTATCCACCTGGAAAGCCTCTCCTTTTCTGTCTGATTTTTTTTTTTTTGCTTTTGAGACACAGTCTCAATGTACCCTGGCTGGCCTGGACCCTTGATCCCCCTGCCTTACCCAATCAGGTGGCTGGGCTTGTAATCATACGGCTCCACGTCTTGCTATTAACTTTCTTTCTAATGATAGAATCAAAGCTTCCTCCAGATAAAAAGTGAAGAAGTTATCATTAATTTGCTTCATTATGACTGGCAAAAAAAAAAAAAAATCCTGAAAAGTATAATATCATAAGACTACTAAAACCTTATTTCTGAAGGTCAGCCAGTATCCTTGTTTTTGTTCAGCATGTGGTGGTAAAAGTCCAATATTTGATCATGGGCCATTTGGGGACTGTTTCTGATACACTGCACACAGTGTGGGGTCGTTCTCCTGGTTTGTCCTCTGTGTGAATTCCCTCCTGCTTGCTCTCTGCGGCAGCCTGCGGTGGCCCACATGTGCCTCCGTGGGGATTTGCCGATGCGTAGCTGGTCCCTCTCTGGACTGTTCGTGGTCAGCTGTGCTGACTCCAGATCTAGACCAAGCCCACCCATGAGTGTCACTGAATTTAGTGGCAGTGGGAAGACACAATATTTATTGTTCCTGAGAATAGGAGGTGCTCAGTGGGATTATAGAGGCCCTTTCTGAGCGTGTTGTGGGGGTCCAGGGCAGGAGCGGGGTCAGATGGCTGCACGGGGCCCAAGGGTTCCCCACTGGAGGCCCCCACACTTGCTCGACTGGCATTTCAACTTGTGACTGTGTATGGGTGTCCCAGTCAGGCACAGGTGTCAACTTGACGGTTGAGGGTTTGAGCTCTGTGCACATTTGTAGAGAATTAGTGGTTGAGTTAAGCCCAGAGCAAACCTGCAGGAGATTGTCTAGCTGATGGGGAAGACCCAGCCCATGGTGGGTGGGACTAGGCCCTGGAATAAAATACAGAGAACCAGTTGATAAAGTTGACATCTTTGTGTACACTTGGCTGGACATGCTGGTCTGGCAAGTAAGGATCATCCCTCTCTCAGCTATTGTGTAGAGATGGTGTGGCCCGTTCCCTCAGCCCTGGTGTTGGTGCGTGCTCTCCTGCTAAGATGGACAAACACCCGTAACCAGTTTATTGTAAGAGAATAAAGTCCTTATTCCCTTAAGCCATTTGATGGCGATTTACCAGCAACCATGCAGGTGAACTGCTACAATGGGCGGCGCTGGGAGAGAAAATAGTGGTGGAAGTGAGGGGCCCGAGAGGTAGTGCATGCGGGTGGAGGGTCGAGAGCCGTCTCCTTGGCGTGTGTGGGTGTCTGTCTTAGTATAGAAACTTGGGGTGTGATATCCCGGGGCCTCCTTCCCCTGGACAGGTGAATTGGGATGTTAGCGCTGCATCGTGGCTCCATGCCTCAGTTGGAAGAGGCTCAGTGTGGCAGGGGAAATGGGACCTGGGTAACCCCTTGTGGAACAAGAGACACACAGCGGGGAGACTGGCTTCAGGCGCAGTCATGAGAGCCACAGGGGAAGCTCGCAGATGCAACTTATACTGACCGGTGTGATCTCTCCTTATGCCGACCAGAAACTGTTCCAGTCTTGAGTAGCAGTTGAGACCTGACTCAGGGAGAGAGAGACCAGGCGCAGCCAGGGGAAGAGAGAGGGTCCGTGGAAGAAAGTCCCGGTCTCTGTTCTGTTTCTTGTTAAAGGTGGTCGTCTTGAGCGAGGCGTACTGCAGACTAAAGAGTTCAGTGACATATTTCTTCCTCTGTCTGCTGCTGGGTGACCTACGAGAATCTCAGATCTAAGTTGATGCTTTGGCCAGTTTGTTTCGCTGGACAGAAATAGAACTTTGTTGGGCTGGAGAGGTGGCTCAGGGGTTAAGCCTCCGCCTTGTAGGCGGAGGGCCCTGAGTTCGGATCCCAGATCCCACGTATAGACGCCAGGCGGAAGCGGGGGCGGCCTGCGCTTCTGGTCCTGGTAGGGCGGAGCCTGTGAATCCCGGGGCAGAAGGAGGTGGAGGCGTCCATGGTGGTTCGCGAATTCGTCCGTGGTTCTACATATACATAGACACGCACACACACGCGCGCACACATACACATGCACATGCGCACAGTTGAATAAATAATAATAATAAAAAAATAAAAAAAAAAAAGAAATAGAACTTTGTTGAGGTCTTTGGATATGAGCGTGGGAAGCAGAGGTGAGTCAATCCGTGGCTCCTACAAGCTGCCCAGCGCAGATGGTGCGGTGGTCCATGGAGAATCCTTTGCTGTCTTTGGAAGATAGTTTATAAAGCATCAGTCCCGCTGCCTCGTGAGCGAGTCTGCTTGTGATAAAACTGGCTCTTCCTATGGTTTCCCTCTTACGCGCGCAGGCCGGTAGGGCTTTTAAACCTGGGAGTGAAGTCAGAGCTAGTTCTTTTGTCTTGGCCGAGGGTGAGATGTTTGATGCTGGAGCCGAGAGCGGAGGGGTAGTGAGCTTCGTGAAGTTTGGCTAACGGTGGGCACCACCCAAGAACACACTCCCACTTTCTCTGCTTCTGTTTCTAGTTCCTCATCTTGTCTGCCTTGAGTCTGGCGGGCTGCTTCCCTGCACCAGACGGGGCTCACGTAGACTCCTGGTGGTCGAAGGAGGGATTGCCACGAGGCCTGGCTTGGGGCGGGAAAGAGGGGCAGCTGAGTTGTTGCAACTACTGGGCCTCAATCAAGAAGAGTTTCTTATTCACTTAAATGACAGGCTTGTGTTTTTCTGAAGTCCTTCAGCCTCGAGACCCTCCACACCAAAAAGCGATTCTGAACTGGTCAATAAGTGCACGGACAGGTCGGTGCAGAAGAATAACCTTGAAATGCTCTGGCTTTGGGGCGAATTGCCACAGGCTGCGAAGGTAAGCCTCGGCCCTCAGTCCTTCCAGACACCGAAGGGCCTAAGTTCGCTTGAGCTTTGTGAGCTAAGGGTGTTGGTGCAGGAGTGCTAAGTCGGTGAAAATGTAATGATCATCCATATTGTTTTTCTGTGTGTTCTCACTGAGTTTATAGACCTGAATAGATTTAGGCAGGAGAGATGGCTCAGGGATTAAGACTCTGCCTCTCAAGCAGAAGGTCCTGAGTTCAGATCCCAGGTTCCACTAAAAATTCCAGGTGGAAAGGGCCGCCTGTACTTCTGGTCCTGGTGGGTGGAGCCTGGGAAATCCCAGAGCCAAGCAAGAAGAAGGTAGAAGCAATCTGGGTGATCCCCACAGTCACCTTGGGTCCTGCATAGGGATACACACATGTGCAAAATAAAATAAACAGGAGTTATAGACTTGAACAGTTTCTCTGAGAGTTTATACTTTACGTCACAAGTAAATGCAAAGCCAATCAAGGAAAGTGCAGCTTAAACCCAAACCCCAGTTACTAGAAGCCAGAAGCAAAACACTGCCCGGTCTTCGCTCGTTGAGGTCTGTGGTGACCTGTGAGGTGAGCCCACGCGGGTCGTGAGGACTGGAATTTACATGCTACCCACGTTCCTGGGAGGGTGTAGGGACAGCGAGACACATGTAGGGCAGAACCGAAGATTCCGGTGACAGATTTTAAGGCTTTTGTGCATCAGTGGTGAGTGTGTTTGGCCCCTGTCTGGCCCTCACTCTGTGGGCATCTTTGGAAGGGATGGAGAAGCAGTTGAGTGCAGTGAAAACCAGGGGACCTGGGAGCCAGCCCTGGGCTTGCATTTCGGGAATTTGCTAGCAGGGGTGACCTTGGGCAGTCCATGGGCCTCCTCAGCTTCAGTGTCTTCCTCTGTGAACCGGGAAAGCAGGATAGAGGCTTCCGAGTGGCTGGGAGTTAGGAAGGATAACGCGTGGGAAGGGCATGGTATACGTGAGCCCTCTCTAAACAGTCACTTCCTTTTCTTTGGGTGTGCTGAACGCATGCTGTGCCTCAGTTTCTCTAGCTGCAAAATGGGGCGAGATCGCATGTGAAGACAGAGTCGGTACAGTGAGAGGTTTCTGAAGACAGTGCGGCACACTCATTTGCTTTGAGATGTTTTGTCTCAAATTTTAATGCGTTATATTCGATTTATTTTTATTGTGCGTGTATATTGTTTTATAAGCCTTTATAGATGCACACGTGACAGGCTGTGTGCGCGGAGGCCAGAGGACACCTTGCAGGTGCTGGTTTGTGTCTTCTATCACGTGGGCTCTGGGGATTGAACTCAGGGAGTCAGGCTTGGCAGCAAGTTCCTTTACCTGCTGAGCCATCTCATTGGCCCACTATAAACATCTTGGGTCCAGCTGTTTAGAAGCATCACAAGACGCTCAGGGCATGTTACAGACTCTCGCCCTCCCATTCAGTGTTTGTAACAGGATCAGCACGAGTGGGTGAGTGATTGAAGATGGAAAGTTTCGTTAGCAGACAAGGCGCAGCTTTCTAGGGAGTAGGTGTGTTGCAGCTTAGTTTACACATGTAACCCTTTCCTCTCCCAGTTGTATTTAGGTTTCTTGGAAAATGCTAATCTCGCTGTGCATGAGCGGTATGCACTCTTGAGAAATTCATGTCAGTGTCTGCTGGAGATTCAGTGTCAAGCGACAAGCCTGTCACTTCTGGTCAAGCAGTTCTAAGTACTCACCTGCTGTGGCCTTTCGTTTGCACGGGCCTCGGTGCGATCGGATAGAGAGGAGGATCACGCTGCCCGTTCTGGCCTCTCATTTGGTGCTTCGCTTGTTTGTTTGCGTATATTTGGTCACTGCTAGATCCCATTCAGCCACATTTGGGGATAAACTAGATGGAATCCACCGCATATTTAGAGAGATGCAGATTCTAAGTGTGAATTTTCACAATAAGTATCTGTGCAGCCTGTTCCCAGGGGGTTTCCAAACAGTTGGACGGGACTAGCAACCTGGAAATCCTTGGCCCTTGAAATTGCTGCCCGCACTGACCCTCCACCCCGAAAGGATGAGCCCTTGGTTAGCCTTGAGTGGCAGAAATTCGTTTTGTGAGATGTCTCCCTGTTGCCCTGGTAGTTAGTTAGTTAGTTAGTAGTTGCTGGTAGTGATTGTCACACTTGCAGACTATGGAGGCCGTTGGCACTTCCGGCCTGCGCCCGATCTCACTCACAGCATGCGCTCATTTCCATTTGGTAGCTGGTGTTTTCTTCATTTCTCCTATTTAGTTTTTATTCATACACTTAACTCTGCAATCCAGCTAGACATGGAGGGGAGAATAAAGCCAGCATGGAGCCCCTAAAGGATTGGAGGAGAGTGTGGAGGTGGCAGTCCCCTGGGAGCAGATGGGGGGTGCTCTCCCCGGCTACAGAAGGGGGGTCCCGGTGCACAAGTCAACTGTGGCACAATTGCCCATAGTCGGCGGATCTGCTTTGGGACTTGCCATTCCTGGGCCCAAAGTGTTCCATGGGGTCTACTACGGCCCTCCCACCCAGCACGACGCCCCTCCCACCCAGCACGACGCCCCTCCCACCCAGCACGACGCCCCTCCCACCCAGCACGACGCCCCTCCCACCCAGCACGACGCCCCTCCCACCCAGCACGACGCCCCTCCCACCCAGCACGACGCCCCTCCCACCCAGCACGACGCCCCTCCCACCCAACACGTAGTCTTAACGGGGCAGATGGTGCACAGAAAGCCGTTTGTGCTCCATTCAGCGTTTGCTGTGGAAGTGGCCGCTTTGGAACTCATGTTCTTGGTTTCTGGGCAGGTGGGGGACTCAGCAGGTGACTTTAGAGTCAGACCGTTAAGTGTTAATTGATCGCTGGCTCTCCTGTGACCCAGCTTTGCTCCTTGCCTGGGCTTCTGACTGGGCTTTAACCCCCTCCCTGTCTCTCCTTTGTCTAGTCATCGACCCCCCACAAGATGAAAGAGTCCAGCCCGCTGTGTAGCCGGAAGATGACGGATAAAACATACTTCCAGGCCATCCCCAGCGAGTCTGCAGACACGTTGAGTGACCAGCCGCCCATGCCCGCCTGCGGGCCCCTCATCGAGCAGAGCAAGGCGGAGATGCAGTTTGAGAACCAGGAGGATCTAGACGCCTTGGGAGCCGCCGCCCCGCCCCAACCCATGGCTGAAGAGCTCAAGCCCCCGGCTGCCAGCACCCCGCAGGGCAAGACAGACTCGCCGTCCAGGAAAAAAGGTAGGAGACCAAAGCTCCTCCTGCACTTCACATGCGCCGAGCATGCTTTAAAACACATCAGCAAGACATGATCCATGATGGCTACCATGTTTAATCCACGCTCTCTGCTGACTGAGCGCATAGATAAATGGCCCTTGTGCGGGGCCAGAACTGTTAGAGGATTTATTCGGGATGATTGTGTAGACTTTGCCGGTTAGGGTTCCCTCCCTGAGTTTCTGAGAGTGGATCTGCCTACACATGTACGTCTGCAGTAGAGGTCATGCTGGGCTCCTTAGCTGTGTCAGTGACCTTGGGCCTGGTGGTCACCCAGCAGCGTGTGATGATGTCACGCTCATCCTAGGCCAGCTAGACAGCGCTCTGCGGCGATCCGGCTCTGTAGGAACCAGTTGCTCGGTTCTAAGCCAGGAGCAGCGAGGTCGTCGGTGGCCATTCGGCTGCCCATGGCTCAGACCGTAGCAGGGAAGGATTCGGGAAAGGGTTTGCTATCCACCACTAGTAATTAACCGTGATCTCAGTAATAGCTTCAGCATGAGGTCCTAGCATCCGCGATGAGGGATCGAGGCCGGGTGCCCCGGAGTGCTCTGGGCCACCTTGCAGGGAGCGCCAGGGTGGACTGCCCGCAAGTCCCAGCCTCGGCTCTGCAGTAACGCTGCGCTCAGTGGCTTCTCGTTGCGTGGCTCTGGGCCCGGATCGGCACCTACCTGGTGCCCAGATTCCCTTCCTGGAGTTGCCAGCCCGGGAACAGGGCCTCTCTGACTGGCTCCCTTCCTTCGCCCTTGCAGATAAACGGAGTCGACACCTCGGCGCTGACGGTGTTTATCTGGACGACCTCACAGACATGGATCCCGAGGTGGCGGCCTTGTACTTCCCCAAAAAGTAAGAGTGCTTTCATCACTCAGAAGGCTTTGTTTTTGTCCTTGTTTTTTTTTTAATTTTTTATTATTTATTATCTATTCAATTGTACGTGTATGCATGTGTGCGCATGTGTATGTGTGTATATGTTCATAGAGCCACGATGAATTTGGGAACCACCATGGATGCCTTCACCTCCTCCTTGTTTACTCTGCCCCGGGATTCTCAGGCTCCGCCCTACCAGGAACAGAAACGCAGGCCGCCCCCACTTCCGCCAGCGTCTATACGTGGGGTCTAGGATCCAAACTCAGGACCTTCTGCCTGCAAGGCAGAGGCTTAACCCCTGAGCCACCTCTCCAGCCCCTTGTCCTTGGATTTTGAGACAGGTTCTCATGCCGGCTTGGAACTTCCTAGGCAGCCCAGGCTGTCCTGGAACTCGTGGCAGTCTTCCCGCCTCTCTGTCCTGTTGCTTTTCATTATGGTCATGAGCCGTCATGCTTGACCTAAGAACCGTTTCCTGCAATCTGAGAATGGCCGCACCCTCTCTGCGGTACCTGGGTAGGCTTCTCTGTGCGTGGCACGTGGCCACCCTCTGCCCTCTGGACAGTCACTCGGCCACCTGTGTTGGGACAGAGCCTGAGGCTGGTTTCAGTGGTTGCTAACCCCCAACCCAAATAAGAGGTGGCTCTCTGGCCCTGTGTTCTCCCTGGAGAGACCTGAGCTCCGTCTTTGAACCCAGCCTCAGCTCCTCTGGGACGTGGGCAGTGCCCGCCTTAGGGGGCACGAGCAAAGGGCAGAAGCTTCCCAGACACACGCTTTGTCTTTGGTGTATTTCAGGTGGGTTTGGAGGGTCCCCAGACTGGAACGGGCCACACACAGTAGTTTTCTCTCCTGAGGGTTCATTCGACGGCCATCCCTCCTGGGGTGGTGGTCAACCCGTCCTGCTTGAGGGTCACTTGATACCGGAGTGGGACCCGGAAGAAGGAAGTGGCTCAGGACAGCTCCCCTTTTCCTCTTTACAGTGGAGATCCATCCGGGCTCCCCAAGCATGCCAGCGACCCCGCGCCCCGGTCAGCCAACCAGTCCCCGCAGTCCGTGGGCAGCTCAGGCGTCGACAGCGGTGTGGAGAGCACCTCGGATGGCCTGAGGGACCTGCCGTCCATCGCCATCTCCCTCTGCGGGGGCCTCAGTGACCACCGGGAGATCACCAAAGGTACTGGGGGGAGGCGGCGTGCCGGACGGCGCCCTCTGGTGGCCGCTGCCCAGAAGGGCCAGGAACTCCTGGGGCAGTTCCCTGCTGGACTGGGATTCATGAGGCACAGGGAGCTGCCTGTCCTCGGTCCCCACATGCTTCTGGTTGCAGCTTTTACAGCGGTCAGGGGTGATTGGAAGGGGCGGTCCCTTGTGACCAGGGCCAGCCCTGCTGAGGGCGCGGGCAGCCAGGAGCAGCCAGTTTTATGGGAACCGAGCACGAGGCATCTGTTGAGTCTGTAGGGTCGTGGAGGAGGGAGAGGGTCTGGCTGAGTTTTCTGGAGAGTTCTAGAAATGCTTCCTGCTAGAGATGAAAGAGTGTCTATGCGGTTAATGCGCAGCATCTACCGTGGAGGACTAATGTCTCGGGCCAGGCCTGGCAAGCCATGCCCATGAAATCCAGAAGGTTCATGGCCGTCACTGGCTCCTCCCACCATCACTGTGTTTCTCTTAACATCTCCCGTGGCCCGTGTTTCTGTCAGGGGATGGGGCTGAAGTCATGTAGCAGCTACACTACTACTACTACTCCCTGTCCATCCTGGGCTTTGTGAGTTTCTTCACACATACACGCGCGCACACACACACGCACACACGCACACACACACACGCGCGCGAGGCCTCTGATTCTGATACTCTGGTACTAGTCCCTCACCCTTTCCCAGGGCCCACGCACCTGACTACTGGCCTTGTGATGTTCTTTTTTTTTTTTTTTTCATTTTTTATTATTTATTTATTCAATTGTGCATGTATGTGCGTGCGCATGTGTGTATATGTGTGTGTGTGTGTGTGTAGAACCACGGACGAATTCGTGATGTTCTTGAGTCAGGATAGAGCCAGTTTGCTTCCTGGATCTGCTGGGGGCTGGAGACGCCGTCACCTCCTTCCTGCTGCATGATGGGATATCGCAGCACAGGGGGACAGGCGTCTGCATGCCGCCTGCTGGGGACAGGGGCGCTGAGGTCCTGCCTGGGCACACTGCCAGGAGCCCCATGAGAGCACTTCGCAGCTCCATCGGGATTCTGGGGTCTCTGTGGAGGCCGCTCTGTGTTGACACTGACGCGGGGGCTCCTCCTGCACACAGTGGTCCTTTGTGTCTGGTGCCCTCTGGGTCTTGGCTGCACTCGGCTGCACTGGGGGTACATAGGACCCCCAGGGGAGGAGTGGGCGTGGAGGGGGCCTGAGCAATCATAGATCGAGCAGTAGAGCCCAGGCGGGAGCCAAGACATGGCCTCCAAGCGTGGAAGTAGAGGGAGGTCAGGTCCTTGGCCTTGCTGCCCCTAGCAGTCCGCCAGGCCTGGAGGCCTCTCTGAGCAGCTCGGATGCTGCTCCTGGAGCTGGGCATGGTCAGTACTGGACCTCGCACCTTCCCATCCCCCACATGCCCCATGGACAGTTGTCAACTGCCGGCACTGATCAAGCCCTTACGCTGGGCGAACAGTGCCCTCCGTTCCTACCCATCCTTCCGATGTCGTGGCGGGCACATCCATGCTACGAAGAGGGAGGGACTGAGAGCTCATGGTTAGTTGGTCATGGGTCCCAGGTCACTCCAGCAAATCAATTGCGTGGCATCTTAGCCGTGCATAACCATTGTGGCCCTGTAGATGCGTGTGCGTGGGCCTCCCGCACGTCCACTGTGTCCTGCATTTTGAAAGATTGCCTGCATGATTGTAAACAGGAAGCGCTCGTGATTGAACAAGTTTTTTCTTCCTTTGTTCCTTACATTGGCTGCCACAGAATCGTTTTTGGAACAAACCGTGTCGTATCAACAGTTTGCTGAGAACCCTGCTATCATCGATGACCCCAATCTTGTAGTAAAGATCGGAAATAAGTAAGTATTTGTTGGAAATCTTTTTATTTTGAGACATGATACCATTTCACATACAGACACCTCAATGTCCTGTCTTAGAAAGACATGCACCCAAGTCTTTGTTGGGTTCCATTAGCGCCCCTTCACTGTTGGTGAAGTTTTATGTTCTGGATCAGCCGCGGTGAAGCGATGCTAACATGCTCTGTGACTTTGTAACTGACTGTAATTGACAGTGTGCGGGCTGTGGGACTTCGACCTCATCCGAGCGCAGATGTAACAGAGTTGGTCCCTGAGGGACATCGCCAGCTGAGTTCTGGGGTACGGGGGGCTCTCTGCAGATTGAGGTTAAACTTTCTCTGCGAGCAGATATTGGGGTGTTTTACACATGAATGAGGTTGCAGCCTTGCAATGTGGGCCTGGAGGCGGGGACCCCACGGTGGGCCCGGCTGTCTGGCTAGTGGTGTGTTCACATTGCTGTGACTGCTGCCGACCCCTCACCGTGGTCATGAAGGAGGAGGACGGGGCTGTGGCTCAGGCGTGGGGGGTTGTGTAGAAAGCTGGGGAGGGAGACGCCACGTGGGGATTCACGGAGGCCCGAACTCTTCCGTGGTACTGGAAAGTTCTGATCTCAGCGCTCTGCCATCTATTGTTGCCGTCAGGTATTACAACTGGACCACGGCGGCGCCCCTGCTCCTGGCCATGCAAGCCTTCCAGAAGCCTCTACCCAAGGTGAGCTTTACCAGGAGAAAGAAAGGGGGTGGCTAAAGACAAACGCTGGGCTGGCGGGGGGATCGAAGTTGTGTTCCTTTAGAAACCGCGGGGCCACTTGCACCGCGAGGTTCAGGCGCACTCACCTCTCTCAACACATTGGACGTCCTCCTTTCTCCTCGCCGAGGCGAAACTCCCCGAGCGCCATCCCATCCCGACGCTGTCTGTGCCAGGAGTCAGGTGGGAGCAGAACATGTGACAGCCGAGTGTGGGGAGGGGAGAAGGCATCGCTGTGGAAGGCGGGAGGCGGCAGCCGGCAGAGCGCAGGGCGGCAGCGGGGGCGACGGCCGCAGGAGCCAGGCGACAGGCTTTTCTCACCAGGCACCCAGCTCTGTGCCTGATCCTCTGCGGCGGCCCGGGCAGCTTGCAGTCTGCACACGCGAGTGGGAAGATGGACGCCTACGGGGTCTGGAGGTGGACGGCCTCCTGCCAGCCCTCATCCTGAGCGTTCTCTGTCCCCCCGCAGATCGCCAGGCGCTCGGCTTAGACTTGTGCATTTTTCATTGTGTGTCCAGTGTCCTGCTGGATCACACGTGTTCTTTCTGCCCAGGGACCGTTTTATTTATTTATTTTTTTACATTTTTTATTATTATTTCCGCTCATACAAACTTGGTAGGTACACCAGTTCCCTCCCTCCCTCCCCCTCCACCCGACCCCCCTGCTCCCCCTCCCCTCACACCTCCCTCCCCATCCCCCAGTGCCCCCCCCAATCCCCGGAGAATCTTTTAATGTGCATGCCAGACTCTCCTCTGGGCCTCCTCTCCGATGACGTACAAGGACCCAGTGGCATTTCCCTGAACCCTTTCCTGTGTTCCCCTTAAGCATAGGAACACTACTGTGGCTGTCAATCCCTTGCCTCCAAGGATCTTGGTGCCTTTAGCAAATGCTAGACTTTGTGGCGTCAATAGTGTGTGGGACATTGCACAGGGCATGCAAGGTCAATTATGATTGCTTCAGTGTGGAGTATCTTGCATATCATTGCTCCTCCCATCGTTGTGCTCTTACAATCTTACCGCCCCCTCTTCCGTGAATTTCCCTGAGCTTCAGGATGGGGAGAGATTAAGCTGGCCTAGTTCTAGGTGGTCGATATAGAGTCTCTGAAGTTCTGGATTGTGGTTTGTTGATTTTCTTTTGCAGTTTTGCTGCTCCTGCAATGCCCTTCACTCCATCCTGCTGGGCACTGTATGTCACCCCCTGGCCAGAGACAAAAAGTTGTTAAACTGGAGTCTTGTTATAAGAGCACATTCAAGGGTAGATGTAATAAAAGTAGGAAACCACAGTGAGGGAGGGGTCAATCACCCATTTGCAAAATGGTTACTTTTTATCTGCCAGACTATATGCCCTCCCCTTCTGGTGAGATCATGCCCCCTCAGTAGTAAATGATCAGGAACGAAAGTCTGTGAACTTAACCAGGTGTCTCATTACAATGATCGTTTTAGACTTGTTCATCTGCCATTGTGTGAGCAGTGCCTGGAGGCTGCAGCTCTTGGAGTCTGTCAGAACTCTGACTTCCTGTGTCTCTGCCTCTTTGAGGATGTGTGTGTGTGTGTGTGTGTGTGTGTGTGTATGTGTGCACATTGTGATTTAGGACTGACCTCATCTTTGGGAGTCCTTTTCTCTATGCATTGGGCTGAGGCATGTTCTGCAAAGAAGTTTTCATTTTATTCTTGCTTTGCTTCCCTTGATATCGACAGTCCGAGGATAAGTTTTTAAATTTCAAGACTGGCGTACCCCAGTGGTAGACGCTTGCCAGCACATGTGGGACTCTGGGTTCAATTCTGAGACTCCACAGAGGGGGAAAACGTTGCGATTCTCAAAGCTGATCCGTAATAAGACAGACCAGTGGGAGAGACATATAGTTAAAGAACGAAGTTTGCAGGAAGAACTTGACCTGTTCCAGATTCAGCTCCGTCGCTCAGATGGCATCTGTGCTTCGGGTTTACCCGGGAGCTCTGGGCTCTGTTTCACGGAGTCTCTCCAAGGCAAACATAATTTGTGGAATTCGTTGGTTTTTATTCGACCTGTTGGGTTATGAATCTGTCCCATTTGAAATGTTCTTGCTTCTCTGTAGCTAAAACTCATGAGAATATGTCCTGAATTTTCTTCTAGCACTTTCTTTTACTTTAAATCTTTGGTCCATCTGTGTTTTAACTGGAAGGTAATGAGGGAGCTTTTGGGATTGACATCAACCTATTTTTCTCCCTGCTGGTTATTTATTGAACGAGGATGTTTCTATTGCAGCTTCGATAATGTGGTTTTTTTTTTTTCTCATGACGAGAATCGTAGAGGCTGGTAGGTTTGATTGATGGCTGCCCCACATAGCTCCCTACAGAGTGACAGAATAGGAAGGATGGGGCAATCCCTCATATTTCACTGGCCCCAAATCTTTCATCACTTTTAAAACAGTTGTTGGCAAAAGGCTGCACTGGTGCGGGGTTCAGCCTCTGGAACTGGGCCCTGCACCCCTGTTTGCAATCAGGGTCGTAAACAAGAGTTTTGGATCTGTTGTCAGGGACAAATTGGGGGGGGGGGAGTCAGGGACTTGAAGCAGCTCCAGGACCGTCAGGGTGATGCCAAATCACCCTGTCCCCCACTGGTTGGCAGCGGGCACGCTGTCATGTGATCAATTTCTCTAGGAGCTTAGACTTATTTCTAAATCTGTATTTTAGCTTTTCTGTCCCAGTCATGTGTCCGCTGGCTCACGGATCCACATTTCGTTCTTAGTTGCTGTGGCTTGGAAATGTATTTTGCCATCCTGCAGGGCTGGAGGATTTAAACTCTTGGTTTGAAAATTCTCTTTGCTAGCATTTCAAAAGAACTTGAGACTCTATCAGCAAATACACCCTGCTCATTTTTTCTTGCTTTTGGACGGGGTGTGTGTGAAGATTAGGAATGGAAGTGGCGTGGGACGTGGGATGACCTCTACCTCTGTAGTCGGCCTCTTGTAGCATGGCGTGCCTGCTGTGTGTCTGTATACTCAGGTTTTCTCCAGCGTCAGATAAGGATCTTTAATATAAATAGCATATTTGTGCTACCAATGTAAATTATTCATCTATGCATTTACTTGCATTTAAAAGGCCTACGTCTTTCCTTCTGTACTGGGATGCTACTTCTTGAAAGCTCTGTAAACCTAGGAAGGAGAATTAGGTACCCTTTCCCTTGTGACCTGAGATACATTCAACTATTGCTCTCTTGTTAATGGGAAGGTATTGCTTTTTCGGAAATGCTTTAAAAAGCTATCAGCTGCTTTTAACCTTCCCTATGAAAATTCCATGGGATCAGGAGATCGGCATGAATCTTCTTTTCTTTTTTTATTTATTTTTTATTATTTTATTTTATTTTTTTATGAATCTTATTTTCAATACTCGATTTTCTAAGTAGCCTGCTAAAGTTCGGCACGTTACTGCTTGTTGAAGACCATCTGACCCTGTGTGGTGGGAAGCCCACCTTTCAGGTTTTATTTCTGAGTCAGTATATTAAGAGCAACACTGTCGTCAGATAGCCACTTTGACTTGAAAGCTGTGACCTACTGATCACTAATGACCTTTACTGCTTTCTTTTCTGTTGTTGTTGTGTCGTATTTCTTTGTTGTCCGTCTATTCTTTTCCCATCTCCTTAAGTCTTCATGCTTAAGTTACCTTACTGTAATTTTGGACGCCATTAGGTTTTGCTTCTCTAAGATTTTTAGTCCACAAACAGTATGTTGTGTTCCTCTGATTTTTTTTTTCCCCTTTGGTTTTGAGTTGCCAGTGCGTGTCCTTTTGGTTTAAATGTGCTCAGTTGTTTTTTTTTTTTTTTTTGTTCCATTATTTATTTACCATCCATTTGAAACAGGCCACCGTGGAATCTATCATGAGAGATAAAATGCCCAAAAAAGGAGGAAGATGGTGGTTTTCCTGGAGGGGACGAAATACCACAATCAAAGAGGTGAGCACAGGCTGCTGGGAGGTGTTTACTTGGCACGTGTGTGTGTGTGTGTGTGTGTGTGTGTGTGTGTGTGTGTGTGTGTGTGTGTGTGTGTATCAGAGGGCACTGTGTGTGCCTATGCAGGTCCAAGGGTGACATCAGGAGTCAGGAGTTACCCTAGCTCCTTTTTTATGCTTTGCTCTGGGGTTTCCCAGGTCAAGCTTCCAGCACTGGAAGTTCAGGCTGTCGCTATTTCCACCCGGTGTTTTTACATGGTAGGCAGGTTCTAAACTCAGGTCCTTCTGCTTTCGAGGCAGAATCTTAACCCCTGAGCCATCCCTCAGGTCCCTGCATTTTGGTTTTGATTAGTGAAGTTTGTTTCCACCCACGTACATGAGCGAAACAAACCTGCCCACAGTGCCCAGTTCCCCTGAGCCAGGGGTACTGGCATGGAGTCCCCTGAATGTGGGGAAGAGGTGGCCGGGAAGGAGGGGCGAGCAGACTGGATCTCACCGGGCTCTGTCACCCGTTAGTTTGCAGATCGTGGTCCAGTGGCTTTCCCTCTGAGATTTATCCGCCAAAAGAAACCATGAGTGCGGCCCTGGCTGGCACTGCTTAAGGCCTCATTGTGGCTCCCACTCTGAGGGTCCCGCCCATCATGGTGGGAAGCCTGGGGGCCGGAGCATGATGGCGTCCCTGGTCAGGAAGCAGAGAGATGAAAGCTGGGCCCAGCTCGTTTCTCCTTTCATTCAGTGCTGGACCCCAGTCTCTTTTCCTCCAAGCCCCCCACCCCTACAGAGGTAAGACCCCGAATGGATTGTCCCCAAAGTGTCCACTTGTCCACTGTGGGGTTTGACATGTGTTGACTGAGAGAGTGATGACTGCTTTTTTGAAGGTAGTGTAAAGAAACCCCACAGATGCATCAGAATGCATCGGAATCCACGGGTTCAGAGGGAAAGGGCTCGAGGAACATTTTGGATCTCCTTGGATCCGAAAGAGTCTGACTGCTGAGCCGTATTGCCCACAGCACCCCCGAGCTCTGCTGCTCCATCAGTCCCCGGGGAATCTGAGGACGTCACACCCTACATGGCTGCTCACAACTTACAACATCATGGTTATCTAGTTTTGTTTTTAATCAGAGGGCAGAATGTTCTAGAATTTTGCACATACGTATGTTTCAAAGACCTCTTTATTTGTAGTGTATCCAGATGCTTTAGCCCTTAGAATTGAGGGGCGTGTCAGTGTGAGGTGAGGAGCATTTATAGAATTAGATATGTCAAAGAAATGGAAATTTGAATTATTCAGCAAGGCATATATTTCTGAACTAGCCTAATGAAAGATTGTTAATTGTGAAAGCCCATCACTTCCTTAGGAGGCCAAGGCTAGGAATTTGCCATGGGTCTGAGGACAATCAGGGCTGCATAGCAAAACCCAGCTAGACAAACCACTAAAAAAAATTTTTTTTGTAGTGTTTACAAATTGTGGTTTAAGGTTTCTTTTCTCTTCTTTTTGAAATACTTTCCTCTAACTCACAGCTGTCCTTCAACCTCCTTACTGTTGGGATCATAGGTCTGAGCCACGGTACCCAGCCCGCTTGCTTGTTTCATTGGCAAGTAGGTAGTGGCAGTTGTTAGCCTGTCCTGACAGCTGACCACTGGAGAAGAGATCTCTCTCCTCCTTAAGATGCTTTTTATTTCCCTCTTCATTTGAGAGAGGGAGGGGGTTGGGGGGGGAACGCCGAGGTGGCATCATGCCATGGTGCCCAGATGGGGGGCAGAGGCTTTCAGAAATCCTTTCTCTCCTTCTGCCATGTGGGGGGGTCAAACTCAGGTTGCTGACTTTGCAAGCGGGGCCTTACCCCTCTGAGCCGTCGCCCAGCTCCTTAGCATGTCTTCTGGACTCTTCCAGTGCAGTGATGTCCCGGGCCCTGTCTGTCACTCCCTCCTTTTCCTGCTGTGTGGCAGGCCACGTGCCTGAATGGACTGGTCTCTCTTCGTTCTCTGTCAGCACCAGCCTCAGGTGACCAGTAATCCCCCCCCTGTTTCACAGCTGAGAAAGTCAGGCTCTGAAGGATCTTGTCCTGAGGCTGCAGAGTAGGAGAGATGGGCCGGGCCTCGGGGACCCGGGGTGCTCATGGACACACGAGGCCCCCTGCCCCCTGTATTACACCCCGGATACGCGCCTTATTAAGATGAAGCAATGTCAAAGGAGAGAGAAGCGCGTCCACGTAGTCCCCAGCCAAAGATGGTGTGCAAACATTTGCAGGCATGTCTCTCGGCAATTAGAAGAAAATATTTTGAAAGCCCTCAGGAATCCAGGCAGCCCTTGATAAAAGCATTTGCGTTTGCGACAGCGATGATGGAACTTGGTCGGGAGCCACCAACACTTACGGATACCAGACTCGTTCCTGTCAAAATCATTTCTCAGCTTAGTTGTGTGCTTCTCAGTAAGGGCGTGACGAGGGCCAAACACACCCCCCAGAGCCTCCTGAGGCCTGGCCCCCACCCCCGGGTATGTGCCTTTGGGAAGGTTCCTCTTTGGGGTCCTGCCCTGGGTCATGAGGGTCTTTGGGACGAGCCGTTTCTCTTTGCTACTCTACTGGTTTCTTCTCCTGCAGGAAAGCAAACCGGAGCAGGGCGTGCCCGGGAAGGCCCACAACACAGGAGAGCAGGCACCACAGCTCAGCCTGGCCACCAGGTACGGGGGGGGGCCTGCGGGCACACTGCCACCCCTTTCTGTGCCCAGCGAGGGTCACACACGTGCCCGCTGGATGCTGATGGGGTCAGCCGGCGACGCGCGCCTTGGGCCTGGGGTCCAGTCTCGGTCACTTGGTGATTCTATAGGTTGACTCTTCTGTTCATTACGTGGAGGCCGCTGCTCTCTCGGCAGCTGAGGGTCAAGGCAAACAGAGTCTCAGAGCAGCCGCCTTAGTTAGAATGGCTCGCACCGTCCCAACTGGGGGTGGTCCTCTCTGTGCCATGGGGAGGGGATGGGGGGAGGGCAGGGAGGAGGTGAGGACAGGGACGGACTGTCGCAGCCGCAGTGACAGATCAGTTGTCTGCACAGTGTAGATACTCACCACGAGCCCTTTCAAAGTGTGGGTTTGGATTTGTCTTTTTGTCTTAAGTTAGCATAGGAGATGTTTGTTTGTTTTTTTTTAAATTGCATGGTTATATGTGTCGTGCGTGCGTGTGTGTGTGTGTGTGTGTGTGTGCGCATGCGTGTGCCATGTGCATGCTTGTGGAGAGGTCAGAGGTTAACTCTGGGTTGGTGTCTTTGTCGCTCTCCAAGTGCAGTCTTTCGCTGAACTTGGCTTACTGTTTTAGCCAGCCTGGCTGGCTAGTGAATCCTGGGATATGTCGTCTTTCACTCCCCCTGCACCCCTACCTCAGTGCTGGGGCTACTGACATGCACCGCTGCACCTAGACTTCATGTGCGTGCCGCGGATCCGAACCCGGGTACTCATGCCTGTGCAGCAAGCCGCGTATCCACCGAGCCTCTCCCCAGCCCTGAGGTAGGGCGACGCTCTCCGCAGCAGCGTTAGTGGCGTCTTTGTCTACAGGTTCATTTCTGGGCGGCTCTGCAGGTGGCTTGATTCTGAAGGAGATTGCCATTCCCCACGAGTGATATGTTGACTCGGCAAGACCCTCCATAGCTCGCAGGGGTCAAGGCATGGACCGGCCTTCTCAAGACTGGGGCGTTCTCAAAGGGAAGCCTTGGATTTCCCTGCGAGCGCCCAGGTGGAGGACTTTGTGTCCACCCATGTCTAGGCCCAGCGCCGGTGGAAAGAAGCAAGCGTGGGAGGCCTTGGTGGGAAGACTCCCACACAGAGCCCATGTCTTGTTTTCTCCCCTCCTGGTCCCCTGCTCTCTCTGGGGACAGGTTCCCCAGCTCGATTTTTAAGCTCTTTCCCAAGCTTGAGTTTGCCTCTGAGTAAGGGGGGAGGTAGCACGCACGCGTGTTCAGGATGGGGTCCATCCTGGGAAAGTTCTGTCCCTTGAAGGCACATCCCCGGCAGCCACGACGGGGGGGCTGTGGGGTCTTCGTTAGTTGGTCGCGCACCCCTGCCGGTGGAGACTGTAGCAGCAGCCCCTGGCTTGGGAGTTGGTTAGACGTGGCTACTGGTGTTGGGCTAGCTAAAGTGCTTCATGTGCGAACGTGAGGATCCGAGTTCAGATCTGCAGCACGCGAGTAGAAACTGGGCGTGGCCACATACATGTAACCCCAGCTCTGCAAGGCTCGGGCGCTGCAGTGTGGCTGAAAACCAGGAAGCTCTGGCCGAGCGAGAGCCTGTTTCCATGGGACTAAGGTGGAGAGAGACCCGCAGTCCTCTGATTCCGTGTGTGCCCACAGGCGTGTGTACCTATGCACGGGGCACGGCACACGCATGTGCCCTCCCCTTAAGAAAAGATAGCACAACATTGCAACTTAGGGGCCAACTACTTCATGTAAGTGAGGAAAGGTACAGTGGATGTTGGGTCAGGAAGATCAAACACAGCCCCCCACCGCCCAAAGAGGGACATGAGCGCATGCCGTGAGCCGTCGGATCCCGACTCTAGCCCCAGGAGCCTTACCTGCTGTAACGGCTACTCTCACCTGTTGCTGTGAGCAAACACCCAAAGCCAAACAACTTCAGGGAGGAAGGGAGATTTATTCAACTTACCGTTCCAGACGGGAGAAACAGACTTTCGTGGCGGAAGTGGTGTGGCTGTGGCTGGAGCTGGCGGGCTACGTCGCTCCCGTGCACGTGGCTGAGGGCTGGATTCCTGGAGCGTCTCTTCTCCCCAGTCTCCTGGTCTGTGGTTCCTTTTGTCCACGCCTGGGAGGTTCCAGTGAGATCTACGGAGATCGAGCTGGGGCTGGTCTTTGAATTGCGAGTGTGTCGATCTGGATCATCTCTTCAGGCGTCTCAGCGGATCTTAGTCAACCAGGTGTCAGGGTGGCACCCAGGGTCAACCGGCACCCTGTCTTCTGGCATCTTGCCAGGCGCTGTCTCTGCCCCGCAGTGGAAGCTGCTAAGGCCCGAGGAGCTCAGAGCAGGACTCAGGAGCAGAGCTGGGTCAGACCCATTTTCTGTGGTGTTGGGCAAATGGAGCCACTTCTCAGTGTCGCCTCTGTGAAACAGGGTGGGCGTAACCCTGGCTCCTCCCCGCTTCATGCCACTGATTCGTCTCAATGTGATCCGGAACTCGCAAGCCCACCTGGCTGTGGTGGGCTGTGCTCACTCTGCCCCATGCATTTTCAGGCATTTTAAGGTCAGTCCCACGAACCAAGGGTCGGGCGTCTGGAGAACCAAGCCTGCTGCGATGTGCCAGGCTTGGGCCCTGGCAAAGTGGGCCTGGGTTAACAGACCCAGAGCGTGACTCCCTGGAGAGAGGCTGGCACAGAGGAATCATTGCCACGGTGGCTCCTGCCCTCTCTGGTGCTGGAGAAACGCAGGAGCACAGGGCAGGTGGAGAGCGGACGGTGAGGGACAGTCAGACGCATCCAGAGACCCTTCCCAGGTTGGGGGTCTCAGCTGTGGGCTCTTAGCGTTCCTGCCAGGTGGTAGCTTTTCTTCCGTCTTGACACACGTGCACCCACGTGTTAACAAGAAGCATTTTTCTTACGTGGAGACAGTCACACTCTTCACCATTCTGAAGTGTGCTGTATTTCTTTATCAAAAGCAGGAAAATGAGAATCAGCTCTGGTGCAGTGGAATGGAGGTTTTGCACTGTGCAAAGCGTTCTCCTGAGAAATGTAAATCTTTTCATTTCTACAGGCATCCCTATTAGAGGCGCACAGATGACTAAAAGGAAAAAAGAAAAAAAAAAGAATTTGCATTGGGAGGTTTTCCCAATTGACAGACTTGATTGACAGAACAGCCCCTGACGTCCCATAATTGAGCAAACAGCTTGTCACCATACAAGTAATTAAAACGCCATTTGGAAAACGAAGGCTGTGACAAGTGCAGACTTAAATGTGATTTTCAGCTCTTCGTCTGAACAGAGATTTTTTCCCCCAAATGATAGGAGCTCTTGCTGCTGTTTGCAAAGCAAGTGACATTTAACAAGGCCCTGCGAGAGGGTCCGGGGGCTCTGCAGGGGAACATCTGTTCCACGTGCATGGGGAAGTCCAGGCGCTAGCAGGCTCCACCCACCGCCGACACGCGACACGTGCTCAGAGACACGCCAGCAGCCAACTGTGCAACTCCCATTTCCGTCTTGGAGTCTGTGTTTCCCGTCCCAAGTTCCTCCGACGTGGCACGCTGCTGAGTGCGGCGGGCCGCCCGCTCTAACGGCAGCAGACGGAAGCCGCAGCTATCCCGCCTCACGCCCGTCCTCCGTTGTCCCCGCGAGCTGCGGTGACCTTTGGGTGGCGTCTCAGTCACACGTGTCTCCTCTTCAGCGAGGTGCCGACCTGTAGACCTGAGTCACAGGGCATCTGGAAGCCTCTAGGATCAACAGGCGATGGAATAGGAAGGGACGGGCCAGGGCCAGCATGCGCATTTGGTGCGTGTGGAGGCGAGCAGAGAGAGAGAAGGGAAAGAGAGAAGAGGAGAGAGAGAGAGAGAGGAGAGAGAGGAGAGAAGCGAGGAGAGAGAGATTCGCTTCGTTGATAGGTGTCTAGATGCGAGGAGAGAGAGAGGATAGAGAAGATGATCGATAGAGGATAGAGATATTATTGATGGTAAATTCTGCTCTTCGAGATGGGAGAGAAACCTATCTCAGATAGAGAAGAGAGAGGAGAGAATAAAGCTCTTCGCCTCTCGTGCTTTAGATCGCGCTTTGCTCAGAGTCTCTCGAGCGCTCTTCTTCGTCGCGCTTTTAGCGCTCTTCTGATGCTCTCGCGGCTTCTAAGTCTAGTTTCGCTCGCTAGTTCCTGTGTTCTCGGCGCTTTATTTTACTGTTTGTGTCTCCCCGCTCCCTTCTCCCCGAGGCTTTCTTAGAGGTCCGTTCTTTGGTCGCGCGTCTTACTCGCGGCGATATCTCTCTCTGCTTGCTCTGCTCTTTGCTTCTTCTGCTCTGGGACTCTATTGTTTCTCTGCTCTCTTCTTGCTCTCGAGCGTCCGTGTCTCTTCTCTTTTATCCTTCGCAGGCTTGGTTTCTATCGTGTTCTCTGTCTCTCTCGTCTCTTCTCTCTCTTCTCTCTCTCCCTCTTCTCGCGTCTCTCTCGGTTTGTTCCGTTTCTGCTCTTCTTCTCCCCATGTTCTTTCCCCCTGTTCCCAGCTGCATCTCTCTTGCTGCGTATGCCGTTGTTCTTAATCTTAAGAGAGCGCTACATGATTGTCCTTGAGTCTCCAGGGGATGCTGACCTGGGTTTCAGAGTCTTGACTGCTGTGTGGTCTCCACTCCGGGCTCTCTGTGTGGTTCCTTTGGCTTGGTCACCGGATCCCGGGGCTTATGCTACAGGCCGAGATCCCAAGTGTGCATGTGCAGCCTGGGGTGGGGGGGCTGTGTGGTGATTGGCTTCTTGGCTACAGTCCCAGAAGAGAAGGATCTGGACTGTTTGCTGTTTGATGGATTCCTGGAACTGTGCAGATGTGACTGCGTGATCGCCGGCCTCCCAGGCCGAGGCCCGCAGACGCCCTCTCCTGGGCCCCTGCTGGTGGTGGGGGTGGGGGGCGATAGAACAGCTTGCTCAGGGCCACACAACCAAGTTTTCACAGACAAGCGAGGATGCCCTGATGACCTCCATGCATGGGCAGGGGTGTAGGAATTGCTTCGAGTGCGCACGCGTGGTAGGAGGGCTTGCTTGCATGGTGGTCGTGTGGAAAACTATAAGACGCTGAGCAGTGGGCCGAGAGGACTGGCAGGAGAGGCTCGTGCCCCCCAGGGAAGGAAGCTGGAGCTTCCTTTGCGCCATATCTGGCACAAAAGGCCGGGAGGGGTGGAAGTGCCTGTTTGGCCTTTTCCATTTGTCTAAGTCCATTATGAAGCCTCGTCCATGTTACTAAGGCATTGCGAAGTGTGTGTCCTTGGGAGGCTAATGCACGGGGTTGACTCGAGGGAGCAGCTAATTACTGCCCTGGGTACCTGATTCCCACCCGCCCCTGTGCCCCAACCACAGGGGTGTGTAGAAGAGACATCAATCTGTAGGTTCCGATCAGCAGGAGGTGGCATCCTTGCAGCTCCTGTGGTGACCCGCCTAGGGGTGTCCCGGAGGGGCGAACTGGTGAGCCTTCCCTGTGAGGGTCCCATGAAGCACCCTAATTATTTGGAGTTGAGTATTCAAGAAGAAACTGAAGGGTTTGGACTTATAGACATTGGAACTCTTGCGGCATGGGGCATGGTCAGCAGTTTGGGGGAAGAAGGGCGGAGAGGCAGAAGGAATGCTCACAGCCTCCCAGGGCAGGGTGGGATGTGGGCGTCCGAAGTGGAGTAGTGTTGGTTAAATGCGAATGCTCGTGATTGGTGATTGGTAAGCAGCGGCATGAGTGAGCAGCGGCAGCCCCTCCCCCACTAACCATGAAGCAACGTATGAATGGGGGACGCGGGAGAGCTCATTGATAAATCTAATGCCAGATGGCAAAAGACCACCCAAGAGATCCGCCCGGCTGAGGCACTGGTGTAGGACTAATGCCTTTTTAACGGCTACCCAGCTGCGGCTTCTAATTGGCGGCTCCGGCCCTGTGTGTTCCAGAGTAAAGCGTGAGTCATCGTCCAGTGACGAGGAGCACGCAGCTGCCAAGGCGTCCAGCCTGAGCCATCTCTCGCTCCTGCCAAACGTCAGCTACAAAAAGACCCTCCGGCTCACGTCGGAGCAGCTGGTGAGTGTCTGCAATGCAGCTGCGTCTGGGGTCCTCGTGGCTGGGTGGATTCTTAGGGTGCGTGTGAAGATCTGGGGGATCCTCCCACTTTCGGGCTCCTGCTTGTATTTTGTCGGACTTTTCCTATTGCTCGCACCCCAGCTTTGCACCTGTCCAGGTGAATCCTCAACAGGACTTCATTTTCTGACCCTTTCTCCGCCCCTCTTTTCTTTGGACCCAGAGGAAGCAGGCGGCTCGATCGAGCTCCTTTATCCCTGTTGTCAATGGCCGGTAGACTTCTAGAAGTCTCTCATGGGTGGTTTTGCTTTAAGAGAGATGTCTGTCAACTCATCCCTGTCTAAAACTGGTTGAAATCAAGCAAATGCAATGGGATTTAGAAAAATTTAGGTGGTGAGGCTGAAGAGATGGCTCAGGATTTAAGTCTTTGCCTCGAAAGCAGAAGGAACTGAGTTTGGATCCGGATTCAATATAAAAATGCCAGGGGGAAGTGGTGGCGGCCTGCAGTTCTGGTCCTGGGAGACTCCAGAGCAAAGCAATAGGTTGGTAGAGCAATCTAGGATGATTCTCGAAGTCAGTCTTGGGCTCCTGGGGGCGTGGCCTGCGCGCTGACGAATACGAGGTGTGACTGACCAACGGAAGCTTCTTTTCCAGTTTCCACCGTAGTCATGGAGGGGACCTGGTGTCACTTGGCTTAAATCCTTGTCCCCACCCCATCGAGACCCTTCACCTTCTGTTGTGGACTGGTGTGACTTAAGCGAAGCCCTGTAGCCTGTCGTGTAGCCCTGTCTAGCTATTGCCTTAAGTTAGGGTCCCTTGGATAGACATTTTCTAGGGAGCAGCCGTATTGTATGTGAAGCAGAGAGACCTGGGTTCTAGGCTGCCCTTCTGCCCGGGAAAGAACTAGAAGAAGTAAGAAAGAATTGTACAGTGGCTCAGGGTGCAAGCTTGATGTTCAAAGCTTCAGCTTCCTTCTTATGAGCAGAAGCCATGCATTTGTCCCAGAATGGGGCCCTTCCCCTGAGCTGATAGATCACGCGCATCTTTTCAGAAAAGCTTGAAGTTGAAGAACGGCCCCAACGATGTGGTTTTCAGCGTCACCACTCAGTACCAGGGCACCTGCCGCTGCGAAGGCACCATCTACCTGTGGGACTGGGACGACAAGGTCATCATCTCCGACATCGACGGAACCATCACGAGGTAGGCTTGGCCTCCGCGTGGGGCCCCGCGCCGGGCTCCTCTCGGGGTGGTGCATTTGGGGCCACACAGGCAGGGACACTGTGGAGTCGCTGTCTGCAGAGCCTGGTGGCTTGCTGTCATCTGGGGTGTCGTCTCCCCCACCTCCCGACCTGGTGGCTACGTGGGTGTGTTTGTGAACACCATTCTGGAATGGTGTGCGCCCCTTCACCTGGCTTCGGCAAGCCTAGCCCTCAGCGCACGACGAGGCTCACTTCCAGTGACCACCAAGTGGCCGCCACAGCTGCCCCTGAGCATCCTCACTTGATAATGTGAGCCCAGCACTTTCTCCAGAAAGTCGTGTGTTTTATTAATTTAATTTTATTTTTTTGAGGCCGAGTCTTACGTAGCCCAGGCTGGCCTTAACTGGCTATGTTGTCAAGATGACCTTGAGCTTTTATCCTCCATCTCTAGAGCATTGGGGTGACAGATGGCTACCACACTTGGTTTCTCATTTGTATTCTATGAGACCTCTATGGTGTGTTGAAGGTGAGTGGGTTTTTCTCCCTTTACAGCGGCCTTTTGATGGTATTTTTTCTCCTCTTCATCTTTACTTAGATCCGATACCCTTGGCCACATTTTGCCCACACTCGGAAAGGACTGGACCCACCAGGGCATCGCGAAACTTTATCACAAAGTGAGCCAGTAAGTGCCGTCTTCCACCCCGCATCCCGTGCACAGAATCTTTCCTGCCAGGCGTGGGTAATTTGCCAGGAGGAGGGGCGACTGCGTGCCAGGCAGGGTATTAGTGCAGTGGACGGTGCTGGTGGAAATTTCCAAGTGCGCAGTGAGTCCTGGCAACTGGAATTTAGTACCAAGAAACAAGTAGAGAACTGCACCTGAATCTGAAATAGCCAGAAGAAAGAAGGTAGCAGCAGCATTTGCAAGCAGGAGACACCAGGTGACATCATTGAGGTAGCTGTTCGCACGGAATACTTCTATCGAGTAGAAGTAAATCAAGAGGATATGCATGTTTAGAGAAAGGAAAGTGGGTTCCCAGAAGTTTTACTGCCGGTGAGAATTAGATCTGTCTTTCGGGGCTGCCCTCCACACAGGCGGGCCGGGTGAGCTTCTGGCCCCTGCCTGCAGCCTTTCCTTTAGCAGCGCTAATCTCCCTGAACGCCCCAGTTATGTAACACTGAAAACTGCATCTATTTGTAGTTGAAGGCAAGAAACCCTCTGGATCCTAAGTATCAGGTTCCTGAACTTATTTTGGACATGCGTCTGTTCCAATCCTGACCATAACCCTACGATGTATACTTTTGTTTTCTTCTTCTTTTTTTGTTCTTGACTTGTGTCTCTCATGGATTTTCCCAGGAGGGATATCTTGAAAATTACAGTTGTGCAGCTT
The DNA here is from genome assembly GCA_023101885.1 of Typhlomys cinereus. Lineage (NCBI taxonomy): Eukaryota > Metazoa > Chordata > Mammalia > Rodentia > Platacanthomyidae > Typhlomys > Typhlomys cinereus. The sequence continues at coordinate 3,669,277 of JALPQD010000007.1, read as the reverse complement.
ACAGAAAAACATCGCGGTCTTCTTTGGTTGGTTTAGAATGAGGGAGATCTGTGGGTACTACCTCTGTGTGTGTGTGTGTGTGTGTGTGTGTGTGTGTGTGTGCGCACATGCTATGGTGCGGGTTAGAGGTCAGAGAAAAACTTTTCAGGAGTCATTTTTCTTCTTCTCCCTTATGTGGGTTCTGGGCTTTGAACTCAGGTTCTCAGGCTTGCGCTAGGAGCGTCTCTACCAGCTGAGCCATCTCGCTGGCCCAGAATGCTTCTCAGATCACTGTTCTGGCCATGGTGACAGATCGTCAAGGGGCGTGAAGGTGACTCTATGTTTGCTCATTGTTCCGTGGCCTCGTTGGTAGCACCCGGTGAAGCCCTCTGATGGGGGGGTCGATTGCGCTGATCTGCGGGGGCTCTGTCTTCCTCAGTCACAGGATGACGCGCAGTGTCCTCGGCACGGCCTTTGGGAACCTGGCAGTTTTGGGCTCCAGGCTTCGGCTAACTCCTTTCTCTGTTGCCTCTTGGATGTCGTGCTCTTCTCCGCTCGGCCCCTTTTCTAGCTCCTGCTCTGCTCACGCCTTGTCTCCACTGACCCATTTTACCTCTGAATTCTGCAGCTCAGCATTTCTCCTTTTAGCCTCCATTCCTGCCTCAGATGCCACAGCGCTAGGAGCTGTGGCCCTCGCCCGTCATCACGTCTTTCTGGCTCGCCCAGCTCCTCGTGGCGACCCAAGGGCTTGGGTCTGGCTTGTTGGTCTCTAGCTCCATTGTGACATCTAGGACAATGGTATAAGGCTTCTGGAGCTGCCTGTTGGCTCAGGTGAATTCTTACCATAGTGAGGGCTGGCCTGTTAACCTTCACCGGTCTCAGGCAGCCACAGCTGGGAGAAGAGGAACCGGCAAGCGCTGGCCACTCGCCACTCCCGGTTGTAGTCAGACGAGGCCATGCTTTTGAAGTTATTACCCACCTAGCTCGAGGAATGTCTAGCATGCTCCCTGCCAGGAAATAGATGCCATTTAGTTTATTCTTATTTCTCTCCCTTGGTATTACTGTTCTTGAATTTGGGCCCCACTTAAATTTTAAACATTTGTTGTTTGGAAAAACTCACTTTGTGGTCAGCTACTAGTCTGGAAATAAGAGGAAGCAAACATGCTTCATCTTTTCTTTACTGAATGTAATGACTGGTTTGAATGTGGCCAGCTCTTGAGAAGGTATATGCAAGGTTGATCATCATCTTGTGCATAGAGAAGGCGTAAAGCAGCTTGGTTATTGAGTTAGAAAGCCCTCGCATAGTAGTTTTACTTGGGCTACAGAAGACCCTGTCTCGAGAAAAGCAAACATGTGGTCGGGAAGCTAACTCAGTGGTCAAAGAACTTGCTGCACAATTAAACCCCAGATCCCACGTGAAGGCCCGGGCACATGAGGTGGCCTGCCTGTCCTTGCAGCCAGGGACGGTGAAATCTGGAGCCCCCCAGAGCAAGCTGGCTAGCCACACCGGCTGTTTAGGCCACCTCCGGGTCCAGAGACCCAATTTCAAAACAGGGATGCGGAAAAACTAGTCAGGGTGAGTCTTGATATCACCCTGGGGCATTCACATGTACACCCGCACACAGATATGCAGGCATGCATATAACACACATGCATGTATCAAAATACATACATGGAAAAAGCAACACTTCCTTGGATAGCAATCAAAAAACTATAGAAAGTATAAATGAACATGATTTTTCCTCATCGAACCATTTTTAATAAATAGACGCAACTTGAAGAACTGCCACATGATTGTGTTAGCAGCTTTGGGAGTGTCTTGTGAACAGTGACTGTTCTTGCCTCCTACAGAGTTTAATGTGTATCTCTACCACCGTGGAACCTAGAGCCCGTGTCTGTGACTCAGCATGAATGAGTGTGCCCTGTGCTTCCGTGGCTCGATTTCACTCGTTCGTGGCCGCAGCCGGGGCAGAGGGAGGTGCTTATCAGCAGACCAAAGCCAGGGCAGAGGGAGGTGCTTATCAGCAGGGCCATGAGGGTACTGCTCTCAGTACTTGTCTGTTTTACCTTGGAGCTGGGATTCTTGCAGGAGCCACGCTTTGTAGTCAGAGACAGCATGACTTGGTGAACAGAGAGTCTGACCGAGTCAGCTGGGCCAAGGTCCAAAAGCTACTGCTGTGAACTCACTCGAGGCTCTTACACCAAGTCTGCGCTCCCCCCGCCCCCCAATTGGTTGCTCACTGCTGAGATGGGAACATGACTTGTAGGCCATTGCTTGCTCAAATGAGCTCTGCTGCGGGGTCATTTGTTAAATTGAACATGTGCTTTGTGTGAGTGTGTTGTGTGTGTGTGTGTGTGTGCAGGTGTTGTATGTATACACTAGAGCTGAGCATAGCTTTTCCAAGTTCAGACCAGGTGAGAACTCTGAACATCTAGCTACACTGGTTGCACATCTGCCATCTATAGAGATTGTTTAGTGAAACCGTGTGCTTAGGTGTGTACTGTCCTATCGACTGTTGCAGCCAGGCCGTGTGGTTGTTCCCTCGCTGCTGTCTCGTGTTCCAGCCGGCCGTGTGATGTTTGCGTGCTGACTGTGCACCAAAAGGCACCCTGGTTCTGCGAGGATGCAGAGCAGCTGTTCCTCCAAGCAGCTTGTGCACACACAGCTCCCCTGAGTGGGGGTGTGTCCTGGGAAGATGCAGCCGTTGAGGACGATGACTAGGGAGTTCCCACCGGCTGAAGGTGTCACGGGTAGTGTCATTGAGACGGTGGCAGCTGAGTTGTGTCTTCATGGATGAGCAGGGTTTCACAGAAGAAAGCCTCTTTGGGGTAGATGCAGGAAAGAGAGGGGGGCCTGTGTATCGTGGGCACATGGATGGGAGGCTCTCGTGCATAGTGTGGGTGTGTAAGGAAAGAAGCAGGGAAGCAGGCAGGAGCCGCTTGCAGAGGGTCTGGGAGGCAGGCTATGACCAAGCATGCTTTATAACAGCTTCCCTGCGGTGCCATCGGTTGTCTTTCCTCCTGGAATCTCAAATGAGACCAGAGTGAACGGTGCAACGGTGGCCCTCCACTGCAGGGGACTCACGTCCAGCGACTTTTCTCTTTTAACCTGTCTCACTGGGTCTCGCTATTATATTAGGTCTCGCTGTGTAGCCCAGGCTAACCCTGGAACTCAAGATCCCTCTGCTTCTGCCCCTCAAGGGCTCTGATCACGGGTGTGAGCCAGCAGGCTTGGAGATATTTTTGGTTGTCATGACTGGTGTTTGCTGGGCCTGTAGCGGGCAGAAGAAGGTCAGGGATGTTGCTGAGTTGGCCATCAGGCATCACTGTGGGATCCTCCCCTCTATCTGTCCACGATGTCGAGGACCTACAGTCTGAAAATGTGTCTTGGAAGTGCTCGAAGAGATAATCGTTCAGAATGATCAGAGACTGTCATCCTTGTTTTGCTTCCATTACGCATGGCTGCCATGAAATCCCTGACCTGCGTGTCTTGGTCCATCACGACGAGGATTGCAGGCAGCCGCAGCCGAGGGAGATGCTTACGTCATCTCCACCGTCCAGAGCAGAGCAACTGATGCGTGCGTGCATGCATGCTTGCCCACGCCCTGCTAACTGTCTCCATCTTCAGAGAGTCCTGGATCCCCTGCCTGGGGAATGGTCTTATCCACAATGAGGGGGATTTCCCATCTCAGCGGAAACATTCACAACGGTCACTGCAGGCTGCCCAGAAGCTTATTCTAGAGGGTTCCTCTCAGTCTTGCTTTGGCGAAGCAGGATGTAGCAATTGGGACGAAGGGGGAGCCCCGGGCACGCGTTACTTGGTCTTGCTTCGCGTTAGTGAGACCCAGAGGAACAGGAACGGCGTGCGGTGTGCCTTTGCCCTTGAGCCCTCCTGCCCGGACTCTCCTGCCTGGACCCTCCTGCCTGGACCCTCCTGCCCGGGACCCTCCTGCCTGGACCCTCCTGCCCTGGACCACCCTCCCCTGCGTCATGGGTCCTGTGCTATGTCTCTCACTGTTGGTTTTGCCCATAGCTCTCTGCACAGGGCCACCTCTGGACAGCTTGGACCTCACAGGAGGGCATGACTTAGGCTGGGTGCCGTGTGGTGGTGTCCTTTGTCAATGTGTGTCTCCCATGAGGGGCACTGCTGAGACCTGCCTGCCCAGTGGTGGCACTGGATGGCATTTCAGATAGCTTGCACTGGAGCAGGAGAAAGCTCTGGAAGGGTGGCCCCTGCTGCCCCAGGAGGGCCGCCCTGCCTGGACTAAGCTAAGTTGAAACAGGGCCTTTGTGCAATAGCTACTTTGCCTGGCAATAGTAGCTCAGCTGCATGATCAGATTCTGACATGGATTTGAACATGAAGTTGTGAACAAAATTAGCATCTCAGACCCTGCAGGTGGTGGCATTAAGATTTTGATGTGAAGAGCTATGCACAGAAATGGCGATTTTTTTTTTAAAGATTGCATTAATTAGACAACTAAAACGCAGAGATGTTTAATTCAGAAGCATCCCTCGCTGTCAGAGGCAATGCCTTTATCAGGCTGGTCTTTCTCGACTCTTCCCTGTGCACTGCTTTTAAGCGATTCTAGAGACAAGTTCTTAGGTTATCACAGAGCATACCTTTTGGAGCAGTGTGCTGGGTAGGAAGTGGGTGGCTCGTATTCACCCTATAGCAAAGAGTTGCTGAGTGGCTGCTACATGTGCCCCTATTCTTGGCATTGGCATTGTCGCTAGGAATGGGTGTCTCCATCTCTGTGGGATTGACAGGTTAAAGAGACATCCGAGCAAAGGACTGAAGTGTGATGTTGGCAGTGCAGGGTCCAGGTGGAGCTTGGGGAGGGGGTTAAGCCTGATGCAGTTTTATCGTGCAGGGGTTCGGGAAAGGGCTTGTTGGGGAGGTGAGAATCGAAACCTAGATGTTGCTGGGGGAGAGCCCAGGATCTGAAGATGGAGGAATAGCAGACCAGGCAGAGTTCAGCTCGGAAGGGGGCTTGGTGGGCTGCCTGTGATGAGACCCTCTGTGGTTGGCCAGGAAACTGCTGACGTCATAGTTAGCCATAGGTGTCAACTTGACAGTTGAGGATTTGAGCTCTGGAGAATTAATCGTTGAGTTAAGCCCAGAGCAAACCTTTAGGAGATTGTCTAGCTGATGGGGAAGATCCTGCTCATGGTGGGTGGGATTAGGTCCTGGAATAAACTACAGAGAGCTGGTTGAGGAAGTCGGCATCCAAGTGTACACACTTGGCCAGACATGCTGGTCTGGCAAGTAAGGATCGTCCCTCAGCTGTTGTGTAGAAATGGTGTGACCAATACCCTTGGCCCTGGTGCTGGTATGAGTTCTTCTGCTAAGACAGACAAACAACTGTAACCAGGAATCAGAAGAGAAAATAGATCCCTTGTTCCTGCAAGCCTTTTGATGGTGATTTATCAGCCACCATGCAGACGAACTGCTGCAATCTGGAAAGAATGGTCAGTCTCCGGACTGGAGAGACAGGAGCCAGGACTGTGGGCCACAGCAAAGCATTTGGGTGGTGGCTCAGAGAGAGATGGCAAACCGTGGGCAGGCGTGACAGGGAGGGTTTAAACCTAAAGTTTCCTTAGGGACCATGCAGACACATGGGGGAGCAGGAAGCTGACACAAGGCTGTCGGAGCTGTGGGAACCGTGGTCATGGTTGCGGCTGGGGACAGGAATGCCTATGCCAGGGTTGGGTTATGGTGGGCGGGGTGGGGTGGGCACTGTGGAGCAGGAGCACTGTCGGGGTGCGGTGGAGGATGGTGAGGCGGAGTGGAAACTTGGGGAGGGCTGAGAGCCCAGCCTCCTGTTTGGGCTAATGAGCCTGCCGTTTGCTGAGGAGGAGAAGACCCGGGAGCAGTGGCTGCGCTGCGTCTGGGTGGGCTGCGTCTGGGTGGGCTGCGTCTGGGTGGGCTGCGTCTGGGTGGGCTGGACAGCCTTCATGCTATTGTGTGTCTGACTAGTAAGTAACCTGTGCGTGGCATTTTGTTTGCAGAGGGGCTAGCATGGAAATGTAAATTTGGGATTATCCATGTTTAGAGGGCATTTTAACAATTCTTACGGATGTGTTTTATTTAATCTAAAATATCAAAAAAATTATTAATAGGCCATAGCCTACACTCAGGACTTTGACATTTGGCATGTACCTATATATAATATATATATATATATATATATAATAATATATAGAGAGGAGAGAAGAGAGAGAGAGAGAGAGAGAGAGAGAGAGAGAGCACATGTTATTTGGGACATAATTTTCCAAGAGTTTGAAGCAGGGCAGTGTAGACTAGTCTCCTAGGAATGGCAGAAGTTTGTCTTAACATCAGTTTCATGGGCCCTTTAGAACCCTCTAGAGGCGGTAAGAAAGGCCCAGGGCACTGTGCATCCCCAGAACCGGTGGAGGAGATGGAGCTAGCGCAGGCCGAGGGTCTGGGAGGGGAGGGCTACCAAGAAGAAGTCGCCTGGAGTTTGAAGACCCGGACACCATGTGACAAAGGTACTCGAGAAGGCAGAGGAGCCTCAAGTAGAGATTCCGGGGAAGACTCTTCATGTGGCTTTGAAAACTGACCTGAATGGCCAGTGGGGAGTGAAGGAGTCTGCTGGCTGCTGGGAGAGGACCGGGCTCTAGCGCCATTGCGGCTCCTGGAGAGAACTTTGCTACAAAGCAGAGCGGAGGAATGGAGTCTAAGCCGGAGGGAGCCTGCATGTTTGGGCTGCTTGCGTGGGGCAGAGATGACCAAAGTGGTTATGGTGTGTTTCCATGGAGATGGGCAGTTGTTTCTGGTGGAGGAGGGGAGTCTGATGGTATGATTGCAGGACAGCTCAGCGCGCAGGTGGGGCTGAGGGCTGGTGCCTGACGGTGGACCTGGCAGAGTGAATGCGAGGATGCGCGAGGGGTTGTGTGGCCTCCAAGGGGGGTGCGAGGGGTTGCGTGCAGGCAGGGTGGCCCCAGGTTTCATCCCTTAGTATCAGGGAAGGTGCTCAACCATGTTTTCCATCCTGGGGGGACACACCCATTGGGGGATTAGGAGAGCACTTCGTGGATCGACAGTGCATTGCATGAATTTTGAGGGGAAATTGTAAAGTTAAATGCGCCACCTCATTGGAATGGCGCCGGCAGCCTTGAGAACAAAGAATTCCTGGGTGTTTGGTCTGATCAGGAAAGGATGTGAGGTAGTCAGGGTTCCTTATGGAATGCTGGGTGTCCACCGACAGTTGAAGACTCCCGCCCTCCGCGCTGGGTGTGGCTTGAAGCCTGTAGCAGGATGGATAGCGTATGCAAACCCGCTCAGAGCGCTGCCTGGGGTTGAAGCGGCTCAGCCAACCAGACTCTGGGAAGTTGTGTGTTGACGTGTGCGCCCCGGGCTCTCACCACAACCGAGCTGGTCTTGAGAACACCCGCTGTGGGCTAGTGCGACGCAAGGCAGACGGTAGCTCGTTCCAAGATGGAGCTCCTCTGCTAGGATGCGGGGCCAGCTCATTGCGCAGTGAGAGGCGTTGAGTTAACTTCTCAGCCTCAGATTGTATGTTACAGAAATGGGACTGTCATCCGCAGGGAGCCGGTGGCCAGCCATTCTGCACGGACCAGACGGTGGTCAGGGCTTGGCCGTGAGCGCGGTGAACTTCATTCGCGGCACTGACCCTGGCTGGGTTGTGTCTTCCAGGAACGGATACAAGTTTCTCTACTGTTCCGCACGCGCCATCGGGATGGCGGACATGACGAGGGGCTACCTGCACTGGGTCAACGAGAGGGGCACGGTGCTGCCCCAGGGGCCGCTGCTGCTCAGCCCCAGCAGCCTCTTCTCCGCCTTGCACAGGTGCGTACTCTGCCCACCCCGCGCGCCCTGACTGTGCCCCCCCCCCCGCGCCCTGACCGTGGCCCGCCCACCCCGCGTGCCCTGACCGTGGCCCGCCCACCCCGCGTGCCCTGACCGTGGCTTGCTCAGCATACACTCTTCCTCATGGGACGCTTGCCTCTTAGCCTCCTCTGTCCATGTCTGCACGCCATACCTGGTTCTAGATGCTTTGCTCGATTGGCACCTTCCCCGTGAAGGGTCTGGGTGCTACGAGTTCTGTACTGAGTGGTCCCTGAGACCTGCCCTCCTTCCTTGCAGTCATGCTTGCTTTGCATTTTGAGTCTCAGCTGGACTGCACCATCTCCATTTTCCAGACAGTTTTCTACGTGTATTGTGTATTGTGTTTTGGACCCTCCCTTCTCTCCCCCCCTTCCTCATGCACACGTATCATGCACCTTGATCATATTAATCCCCTAAACCCCTCACTTTTCTCACTACTCTGGTTCCCATCCCAAGCAGTCCCCTCAGCTTTGAGGTTATTCCTGTTTATAGTAAGTCTCACCTCCACCCGTGAGAGTCTTTCTGAGTCGGGCTAATTTTGCTCAGTGTGAGGAGTTCCAGTTCCCATGCATTTTGCCACAGACGACACGAGCTTGTTCTTTTCGGCTGAGTAACGCTGCATTGGACGTGTACCCCACATTCACAACGAAACCACCCACCTGTTGATGAGTGTCAGACATCAGCTGTAGGCGCTGCCTTGGTGACATGCTCCTGTGGCTGGACAACTCGGCCTGGGGAACGAGGGGTTCGTCCCCCACACAGTCTCAGTTACAGTTCATCTGCTTGGCAGAGAAGTTCATGCCGACATCTAGGCCGAGGGAAGTGCTCACACCATATTCACAGGACCCGCTGCACACTTTCTCGTTGGTCAGAATCCTTGATGCCAACATAATGCCCGAGCAGAACCAGCTCCTTCCGTCTCATTCACCTGCCCACGCAATGGTCCCTCCTACGACGGGCGGTGTCTTCTCACATCAGTTAATCTCCTGGAGGCGTGTTCAGTTCCTTAACTGCTAACTCCTCGTGGATGTGCCCAAAGCTCAGCCCTCGGTGGTTAAGCTGACATCTGTGTCTAACCGGTAGTTAGTTGCCGCCATCTACCTGGTCTTGGATTCCCGTATCACTTGCCGTTCTTTCTCTTAGAACTGTAGAGACGTTGCTTATTTTAATGGTCCTCTAGGGGACTCCTGGTCTCTCTTGATTTCCCTGTGTTCCCTCCTTCATGGTTCTATTTACGATCAGCCATGTCATCTAAGGCCTGTGGAGGAGGGGACAGGAACTCCGGACTTGGTGTACCTACCACACAGCTTCTTGTACTTTTCCTAAAGTCCAGTCTCTTCTGGTTGACTGCAGCTGTTGCTTCCCGCCGAAGGCTCACTGTTTCAGGACGTTGGACCTTAGGATCCATTGCAAGACTCTGGTGGGAGCAAGCCAGGGTCTGGGGCTTGGATCCCGGGTTAGTCGCTGCTGACCAGGGTGAAATGGGAAAAGCTGAATGGGCTGATGCATGAGGGTCCTCAAGTCTCTCTCTAGATTCCTTTGTGTCATAACTTTGTTTTGTGGGAGCTGGTTTTCTTTTGCTATGACGAAAAATCGCCAAGGAAGATTGCATATTGCAAGGAGAAACCTTGGGTGAAACCTTGTGCATTTAGACCCATCATGACCACATCCATCTCCATAGAGATACTATTAAGATCGTGTCCTGGACATGACCTGGAAGGTTTGTGACAAGCTGCTTGCCACCAGCCTGTGCCAATCATTGAGACTACTAGGCAGAGTTCCGAGGTCACGTCAACTCACCCATATCCTACCTCCGAAAATTCTAGAACTCCATCACGACTATTTCCTTACAGTTTTGCATTGGATAGGACTAGATTCAGAGATGGTCCTTGTTTTGCTTCGATGGGATGTTTGCGAGTTTTTAAGGAGATGGCCCCTCACTATGTAACCTGCTTGGCCCAAAAGGTAGACCAGGCTTGCCCTGACTCTAAGGCTGGATACTACCACACCTAACTTGGCAGGAGATTTTTTGAGAGTTCCTTCCTGTTCCCGTGAGGCAGAGCTTTCTGATGTGACACTGACCTGCGTCCAGTGTCCCTTATGGCACCGAGGTGACGCTGTGTTCGGATACTCTATACCCGACTCCCGCCTTTCTGGCATAAGCCCGGCTTTTAAACATCACGTATACAGATACACTTGGGATTTTTACTCTTAGGTTCATACTTCGCTCAAACTTTCCTTTTTAGGTTTTTATTTCTAGGGTTACACCTGCCCGAGGAAATGAGGTTTCTCTTCTCTTTCAGTTTCTGGAGCCCTCGTGCCTTTAGCAGGAGTCTGAGCGCTGGTTGGTTCTTTGTGCTGAGTGTAAGGCTCTCTCTGTCTCATGTTGTCCTGGACAACTGGACTAACCTGACAGCTCTGACTATTGAAACTAATTTAATTCTGACGAAACCAAGCTTGTCTTTTCTTGCTGTAATGGATCTGTTCATTTTAACAGAGAGGTGATTGAAAAGAAGCCAGAAAAGTTCAAAGTCCAGTGTTTGACAGACATCAAGAACCTGTTTTTCCCAAACACGGAACCCTTTTATGCTGCTTTTGGGAACCGGCCTGCTGTAAGTACCGGCGTGGGAGTGCTGGATTTGGGCGCGCTCTGCCAGCTGTCTCCGCAGGGACCTGGCCCAGGAGAATGTGGAAAGCCAGCTCCTGGTTCCCAGGGACCGTCCAGTGAACGCCACGAGCCGAGGCAAAGAGGTTAAAGATCATGCCATGCACGACCTCTGGTTTTCTTTGAAAGCTGACTGGTGGGCTTGCAACTGGAGATGTGGGACTAGAAGCTTGTATAATTAGTAAAAGTCATTCAGGAGCGTTGTCTGTCCTACCTGAAGGGGGCCACCAAGCCAACCTTGACCACAGCGCCAGACCCAGCACCTCCAGCCTGCAGTGTGAGGTGAAGTTTGGGGTGTGTGTGTAGGGAACCTATAGAGAAGTGGGCACCACCCAAGTTACTGAACGATTCAGGATTCCGGAGAATGCGATTGTGCGAACCACCCAAACAGAAATGTCTCTTTTAAAAACTGTGGTCGATTTTTATGAAATGAAACACAAAAGATGGGTCAGAGAATAAGGAAGGTCATGCGGCGGCTTCGCGGGGTGCTTAAGCCAGCGGTGGAGGGAAGACAGCAGGCTGGGCCCAGTCCACGGAAGCGCGGTACTGGGGCGTGTGCGTCGGATCCACGCGTGACACGGGACAGTGTTTTGCAGCGAGCTCTTTTCTCCTCTAATGTGCCAAACTGCCTTTTCCCGACGCAGGATGTGTATTCCTACAAGCAAGTGGGGGTGTCCCTCAACAGAATCTTCACCGTCAACCCCAAGGGCGAACTGGTACAAGAACATGCCAAGACCAACATCTCCTCGTGAGTGTCTCCTGGGGGCTGTCCTAGGTGGGCTCGCGGTTCCTGCGGACCCTCAGCCGCGCTTGTGTGTTAACCCCTCCCCCCTCGCTCGCTCACGTCCTCCTCCCTCCCTCCCTGTCGCTGTCTCTCTGCCTCTTTCTCTGTCTCTGTCTCTGTCTCTGTTTCTGTCTCTCTCTCTGTCTCTCTCTCTCTCTCTCTGTCTCACTCTTTCTCTGTCTCTCTGTCTCTCTGTCTCTGTCTCTCTCTGTCTCTCTGCCTCTGTCGCTGTCTCTCTGTCTCTCTCTCTCTCTCTCTCTGTCTCACTCTTTCTCTGTCTCTGTCTGTCTGTCTCTCTCTCATCGTGTCTTGGAGCTCAGGCTGGTATTGAACTTAAGTCCTGCTCTGGCTGCAGCTGTCCCGAGAGCCGCTGGGGCATCACGGCCTCGCGTCAGGATCGGTCTCTCTGCCCGTAGGCGTCCTGGTGCCGCAGACTCACTCATGGCTCCGTCCCGTCTCGTGTGGATGGTTCACTTAGAAGGGGCAGCCTCTCCTCGTTCCCAGCCCCGGGCACTTCATCCCAGGCTGGCAGTGTTACCCTGTCTGCCCGCCGCCGAGGCCGCTCACCTTTCAGTCTGGTCTGTGCCAAGCTGGAGCTAGCGGGTGGGACCGGCTGGAGGACGCGACCTAGGAACTGGCTCTGGGATTCTTCCTGGCGTGTGGGTGGTGCTCCCTGTGGTTTAGGTACTTTGCAAGCTTAAAACCAAATGTGGTGGCTTGCTCCTGTAACCCCATTATCTGACAGGATTGTCGCGAGTTTGAGGCAACTTGGCTACATAGTAAGTTCTAGGCTTAAAAACAAAAAGCAAAAACCAATAAGCAAAGGCGATTGTTGAATTCTCACTAGGGCAGGTTTTCACTTTCAAGGTGGTCACATTCTGGCTGGACTAGAATCTAACTAGATCATAGGCCAGGAAGCTCCAGTGCCCCCAGGCCAGGCCCCCCCCCCAGCAGTTCACAGGGAAGGGTAGAGAGAGGAGGGGTCCAGACCCTCCCACCCCACAGCAGGTGGGTTGAGGCCCGTTCCTGCAGGGGTCCTCCCTCCGCCCCTGTCCTCCATGGCTGCCTGGACATCGCCCCCCTCCTGTCCTCCCTCAGGGAGCATCTCTCCCTGAGGAGTGCTCCGCAGTGTGGAGAGGAGCCAGGGACTTTCTTCTTAGTGACACAAAGACTTTCTGCAGTGGCGTAAAGCCACGATGTCAAGGGGTGGGACGGTGGCTTGGGGAGAAGGGGTGCTAGCTTCCTTTTTAAAAATGTTCATATTTCATCTGTGAGAGCGCACATAAGAGCCGGCATTAAGAGCCGGCATTAAGAGCAGGCATGCTCTGTGTGCACGTCCCGGAGGTCAGAGGGCAGCTCTTGGGAGTCAGTCTCTCCTGTCAGGTGGTTCTGGGGACTGAACTCAGGTCTGCAGGTGCCTCCACCCACTGAGCCATTTTGCTGGCCCAGGACCCTTGCGTCTAAGAAGGCCAGGTTAGCCCTCCAGGACTGCTCTGCCTTGGCTAGAGTACTAGGCCCCGAGCGAGCCTGTACTCTAGCCCAGGGCAGAGTTTGAATGGACATTTCACACTGGGCCAAAGACTGTTGTCTTTTGACAATGGGTCCTGAAAGAAGGGAACCTCTCACTGGCCTCGATTGTATGATTGTTTTTGAGCCCAGCAGCCACTTTGCGTTAGGATGAGGAGACCCCACTGGGTGGAGCAGCTGCCTCAGTCCTTTTTCCCTCTGCTTCCGGAACATCTGGGCATGCTCGCTGCTGCTGCGGAAGTCCTGTGTCTGAGGGGCGAAGCAGACCACCCAGATGGAGCAGGCCCCACTGCCAGAGGACGTGGCCACAGGGCCTTGGTTCTGGTTCCTACCGCAGCCTAGCAGGGGACACTCTCTGTGGGGAGACGCTCCCCCGTCCCATAGCCACAAACCTCAGGCCATTAGGTCCTCAAATCAAGAGGTATTTTAAAAATTCACTTGTTTGTTTTCATCCCCAGGAAAGGCATCATTCTTGGTTTTGTATTAAGAGAGATTTCCCTACTTCGTGCGAGCGTGCCGCTCCTCGTGAGGCCTGTGGAGGCCCTAGTATTAAACACGCATGTGTCCTTATTGAATAAAAGTTATTTCATGCCTGGGAACATGCTAATTCCTGAAGTTTGGATTTGGAAAGCCCCTCTAAGTCCTCCGCACGTGAAGAGTGGGGAGGGGTCCAGGGACTGGGTGTGTCCAATCTCCCCATGGACGTTGGTGGGGGGGGGTCTTAGGCAGGTTGAACGTGGCTGTGTTCTTTCTGGGGCGCAGGCTGTGGGAACTAGTGCAGCGTCTTCCAGGGGACACAGGGGACAGATGGAGGAATCGTGTACGGCGCCCCTGGGAAGCCCTGAGTGGTCCAGCTCTGCTCACTCTACTGATGGAGGGACGCAGAGAGGGGGGACAGTTACCCAGCGCCCACAGAGAGTAAGACTGGAGAGGCCCCCACCTTCTGGTCACTGCTGGGGACGATTTCTTAAGACATGTTGGCGACTTGCTCCCACTGTCCATGACTGTCATATGTGTTATTCTGTTTGATTCTGATGTCTCGGTTTCCTTCTTTCCTTTCCAGCGGAGGAAACGAGGGCTTAGAGAGGTTAAGTCTTTTGACCAAGATCACACAGCCAGAGCAGGGCAGGACTGATGTTGTGAAACTGTAGCTATTTCCTGTGCTTCGTCCATGGTGGGGGCAGCTTCTTGGCCGTTCGGATCCCCCCATCTGATCTCTGTGCAGGACCCCCAAACCCCAGGGAACCTTCCCCTGTGCTCTCTTCCCTCATTTCCAGAACGACGTGAAGCCGAGGAGTAGGTGCCTGCTCTTCAGGCTCAGCGGCCACAGCAGCGGCCGGCGTGCGGGTCACATGGTTCACGGCTGGCGGAACCCCACCCCACGGGCAGTGACCACCCACTGTCCTTTGTCCCTCCAGGTACGTGAGGCTCTGCGAGGTGGTTGACCACGTCTTCCCGCTGCTGAAAAGAAGCCATTCTTCCGACTTCCCCTGCTCGGACACCTTCAGTAACTTCACCTTTTGGAGAGAGCCGCTGCCCCCATTCGAAAACCAGGAAGTGCATTCCGCCTCGGCCTGATGTGGACGCAGCTTCTTGCAGGGGGCAGGAATTGGCGCCACCCATTAAAGCATAGCTTGCGGGGACCCTGGAGGGATCCGGGACCCTGATGTGCGGCCATCTGCTTAGAGAGAAGCATTTCCCTCCTACCCTGTCCCGGGATGGAGGGCAGGTGGAGGCCGCTCCTCCTGAGTGGCGCATGCGTTGGGCACACTAGCAGTGTGCAAGGCACCCCTCTGTTGTGGCTTGACACCCACAGAACTGCACCTCCCAACCCGCTCCAGCAGTCAGTTCTTGGTTAATGTGCAATCCGGGGGTGATGAACCCTAAACGGGTGGGGGCTGCTCTGCTAATCAGTGTCCACTGAGGAACCTCAGCGATGCAGCTTTTAGTAACGTAGGGGGCACGTTTCCACGATGGAGATGTTTATTGCTACGTTCTGCGCGCCCGGTGGGAGGCTGGGAAGGGTCACATGACCTGAATCCGAGCAGTCTGAAGGCATATCCACGGGGGTCTGAACTTTGAGCTTGGGTTTAAGGATGTTTCCTGGTAGTGTGTTCAGACTTAGTCTGGTTTGTAGCGATAAGCTCTTTGACTGCTCTGGTTAAAGATGGCCTATGCAACGGGTCCGTGTCTCTCTCTCCCTCATGGCTCAAGGCCTGTCTGTCTTGCCTTACTGCGTCTGCGGCAGACGCTTCCCTTAGAGCGAGCTTTGGCGCTCTCCACATCTGCAATGCCTTACGTGAAACCTGTAGCACAATCTCCCCAGAGCAGCATTTCAGGCCGCCGCCTCCTGGCATCCAGCAACGAGGTGCCTGTGACGTGGGCAGGCGCTTACGCCAAATGACAGCCATCTCGATTTGTATTGGGAGCTCTCAAAAGAAACCGGCTGGTTTTCAGAGAAGTAGCTTCCAGCAGTTAAATTATTTTCTTTGAGGATATATTTATTACTTTTTCTCTCATTGGGTTACTGTTGTAAGCATCCTCGCCATAACCTTTGGAACACAGCTGTCATTAGTACATTTTTTTTTAAAAAAGTGTGCTAGACTATCCAAAGAGCCTTATTCTGTGAATCCCACACACCGGCCTTCTGGAATTTATGAGTCATTATTTTTGTTAGCTTTTTTCCACTCACATTAAGGGCAAGAAAAAAAAAGTTAATAGTTTGAGTGACCTTCTTTAAACCATGGTGTTTTCTTTTAGTTGTTAAGCTGACTCGTGACAAAAAACGGTGTGAGATGTGAAAGCTCTCTTTTGGTAAAAGATTTTGCTTTGCTTTTTGAGCATTATTTTTTTAAAGTGTTTTACTCGAGTGACTAAAACACTTTCTCCTATTTAAATTTCATTGTTAAGAGTCAAAGAAGGAAGGAAAATAAAAGTTGGATGAACCGTTACTCTTTCTGTGAAAGAAAACCTAGAGCTGCTTCAATTGTCTGGTGGGTGGGCTCTGTGAGGGGCGAATGCTTCCCTAGGGATGGGTATATGTCACGTGGTTCACAGACGTGGATGATGAGAGGTGAACATCGTCGGTTCTGGACCACAGACTGATGTTAGTTAGCATCACGGGCACAAATGTGAGATTCCCTTTTGGGGCCCCTGAGAACGTTGAAGCGTAGTCCTGCCTTGGTGAGAGCTCCCGGCTTGTTTACTGGTGACCTTTAGCGGTCCCATTAATCTTGCTGCCACAGGAGTGTTTTCAAGTGCAGTTTAATTGCTGTGAAGTGAGTATAAGCTCAAGGGTCCGCAGAGATTCACCCGGCTGCTTCTCCCTCACACACGGAGGAGCTTTAGCTGTGGGGGGCTATGCATCCTTGGCGAGTCACCCTTCATCCACACGAGCCCCTTCTCCTTCGTGGCGCCTGAAGCTCAGGAGTCTAATTTATTTATTTACTTTTTGGCTTGAGACAGTCCTACTCTATAGTCCAGGCTGGTCTGGAATTCACAGTGTAGCCCAGGCTGGCCTTAAACTACAGCGATCCTCCCTTCTGCCTCAGGTGTGAACTACCATGCTTAGGTCTCTGATTTTGATGTACCTTCAACTTCCCATCATACCGTTGTGACACACCACCATTTCCACACCATGCTCCCTCATGTGACACTCAGATTGAGAGTTCAGCGTGAGACCAGGTTAGACAGTGATTAATACCTGTCGTGCGGCTCCTGAAAGTGAGATTTGAATGTGGGCGTGTCCAGGCATGCCTAAGCTAGTCTGCGTGTGCACTAGAACCCACCCTCCCGGATTTCTCACTAGCATGCTATATTTGGACCATGCATTTCAAAGTTGCCCACGGAATGAGTCACTCTTTCCATAGTGACAAATCTTCAGTGTCCACCGCACAGGTCTGAAGGAAAGTCTACTCGATGCATTGGAGGAAAGTGGTTATGTCTCTGAAGAGAATTTCCCTTTCACTTTCCAATTTGGGTCGCCACTGAGATGTATTTTATTTTCAACTTTTGCTCTGTGTTTGTGTTGATGTGATGATGAAAAAAAAAACCTTTGTAATATTTCATTGTGTCATGCTGGGTGCAATGCTAGAAAATACCGTAATAAACAAGACGGATGAATGACTTCTGAAAATCAATTGAATTTTAAATAGTTTTTCTTTTGGATAAGTTCTTACATGTTTTTTTTCTTCCTGGCACATTATGTACAGAATTCAATCTTCTACTCGAATCCTTAGGGGGGGGGGGGGGGGAGATGGCTCAGGTAAAGTATTTGGCATGTCCGCATGAGGTGGTTCATGCACGTGATTCCAAGGCTGGGGTCACAGTCAGCCTTACTCAGTTGGTAAGCCCCCGGTCCCAGGGAGAGACCCTGTCTCAGAAAGTAGGGTGGATAATGTCTGAAGAGGAGCCACACCGAAGATTGTCCTGACCTTCGCATTCACCCAATACTTGTGGGTAATGCACCTGGATGCGTAGCCACGCACAGTCCGCAAAGCCACGGTTGGGATATACATCTTTGTTCTTGTCCACATGGATGTTCCGACTCTGTCCCTCTTGGGGGCAACAAGAGGATGACAGAGGGGGTCTGCACCCCCAGCTCCTCCCAGCCTGGCAGCCTTACCTTCCAGGTCCCGGCCCCTAATTAGGTTTGTCACTTGGGGTTCCTGTGCCAAGCATCCATTGCCCTTCTCTCTCGGGCTTTTCTTGTGGACGGAATCCATCGAAACTGACATTTAACGGAGACCCGCCGAAGCTCCTGCTGATGTTTGCAGCAGGGCTGGAGGCGGCGTCAAGCAGCCTGTGTTGCCTTAGTGCTTCCAGAATAAAGGGGACCTGTTGGTCCTAGATGCCGGGGACGCCGCTGCAGAGGGGCCTCGCCAAGCTCCTCCTGCAGCTCGGGCTCTACAGCTGCTCCTGCCGCATGAGGGGCTGTGACGTCTCCCCAGCAAGCCCGCCCTTCATCTTGGGGACCTTCACAGACTCAGCAGTTTTAGACTGCGGCGTGTAAACTCTTACCAGCCAAATACAAGTCAGGTGGAACTGAAGTCTGCTCTGCCCATGCCCTGGTGATCCCCACTTTTCTCTCCTGTTGGTGACATCCTAGGCCCTGTTGTGTCCTGTAGCTCTGTGGCAGGCGACATGCACAGGTGACACGCACAGGCAAAACTAGTTCAGAAGCTTGGCTGTCCCAGGACTTGAACTGTAATCACCTGGATATTTATTTATTTTTCTATTTTTACTTATTTTACGTGTGTGTGGGGGGGGCACTGTGTCCCTGGGGGGGGCCCAAGGATAACTTTGGGAATCATCCTGCTTCTACCCCCTTCTTGCTTTGCTTTGGGGTTTCCCAGGCTCTGCCCATCAGGCCCAGAACTGCAGGCCGCTGCTGTTTCCACCTGGCATTTTTTACATGGGACCTGGGATCTGATCTTGGGACCTTCTGCTTGTGAGACAGAGTCTTAACCCCTGAGCCATCTCTTCAGCCCCTCACCTGGGTATTTAAAAAGCTTGATAGCTTGGCTCTCAGGCAGTGACATTCCACCACCTTGCACCAAAGGCTGAGGAACCTGGATGATGGGTCTCGATCGTCCACTGCAGGATTACGAAGCCCCCTTTCCAAAGAAGCGGTGATGGACATCACCCTTGCGCAGACCTTGAACAAAATTGCAGAGTTGTCATAGGAAAGTTAGAGGTTCCATCTGCAAGTAACTCCGGGCTCCCCCTCATTCCATGTGTGTGGACCAGAGGGTACTTGAGTGAATGTGCCTCTGGAGGGTCAGCGACGACGCTGGCAATCATCTTGGATTGCTCCGCCTCGTTGCTTTGCTCTGGGGTTTCCCAAGCTCTGCCTAACGGTCAGAATTACAGGCAGCTCCCGTTTCTATCTGGTGTTTTTACGTGGGATCTGAGGATAGATCTGAACTGGGGTCCTTTTGCTTGCTAGGAAAAGATTTTAACTGCGGAGTCATCTTTCCAGCCCAAGCTGGTGGATTCTTTAAAACACCCTCATCCCAAACAGGCCTGCAGTCCTAACTTACTGTCATAGTCAGGCACAGGTGTCAACTTGACAGTTGAGGGTTTGAGCTCTGGGCACATTTGTAGAGAATTAGTGGTTGAGTTAAGCCCAGAGTAAACCTGCAGGAGATTGTCTGGCTGATGGGGAAGGCCCAGTACATGGTGGGTGGGACTAGGCCCTGGAATAAAATACAGAGAGCTGGTTGAGAGAGTCGGCATCTTTGTACATTAACTTGGCCAGACATGCTGGTCTACAAGTAAGGATCGTCCTTCTCTCAGCCATTGTGTAGAGACGGTGTGGCCAGTTCCCTCGGCCCTGGTATTAGTGCAGCTCTCCCATCAAACTGGACTGTGAATTGTAACTGGACTGACTATCATAAGAAAATAAACCCCTTGTTCCCTTTTAAGCCATTTTATGGTGATTTATCAGCAACTATGCTATACTCACTGGCCTCTATACTGTGGCCAGCACCCTTATCTACCTCTGCTTAAGACTCCGTGTTCTCTATCCTGTTTCCACAGAGTGCCTTAACCAGGAGGCTAAAGGTCACCAAGGTTTCTGCTCCTCCCCTTTTTGAGACATGATCTCTTATATGTGGCCTCAATATATAGTGATGCTGGGGCTCGAACCCAGGGCTTCCTGCATGCTAGACAAGCGCTTTCCCATCCTGAGTCCTTCCTTTACCTTTTTAATCCCTCTTTCCACCCATCCTGCAGCCTCAAAGGTGACAGCCAGTGTGATTTGTGCAAACCAGGTGGTGGGCTTGGTCCTTTGGGAAAGTGGGACTGTTCAGCAGACCCTGGAAGTCAATGACAGCGAGTGGCCGCTAGGGGGCACAGTTGGTTTTGCTCTGGCAGCAGCAGCCTTTGCCGGACAAAGGCCTCTCCATGTACAGAGCTGAGCTGGGAGACCAGTCAGCTTGGGTGAGGGACAGCAGGATGCTCCTTGGAGGATGGACGTTTTCCCTACCAAGGTCCCTCCACGTGGGTCAGTCCAAGGCCCATTTCAGCAGCAGCTAGCTTCGAAGGGGAGCAAGTATGACTTTGTTCAGGTCTAAGATCTGTTCAGGGTTGTGTTTCTCCAGCGAAGTTGGATTTGCAAGCATCAGAGAGGTCATTAGAAATAGTTGGGAGGGGCTCTCCGGAGACCTACTGAGTCAAACGGCGTGTGTGGGCCTCCGTGATCGATTTCAGTAAGTCCTTTGGGGAGATTCGGGGATGCGCGCTTGTGTGATGCAGTCCAGGCCCGTGTGGTGTGGAATGGCCACAGCTCACATCTGCAGTGCATCTGAGCCGCCGGAGGATGCTAAGTGCTCAGGCCTCACACGCATCTGCTCCCCTGCGAAGCCTCGGCTCAGAGCGACTCTCAGTCACTCTCCTGAAAGGAAACATGGTGGCCTAGCACAGGTGCTGGCTTGAGTGACTGCGTGACCCCGTGATACACACAACACCCAGCCCCTGTCCAGCGGGAATCTCTGATGGAAACCACAAGCCTGGCATCCGGACCAGGGCGGGGGTGCGGGGAATGGAGCAACTCTGGCTGTGCCCAGATTTCTAATGGTCCCCCCCAACCCCCCTCACCAAATGGTTGGAAGCCTGGAGGTGCCTGTCTGGGTGCCAGAGAGCCTTTGGCTTGTGCAGGAAGCCCATTCACCCTGCATTGCTTTTAATGAGTTTTGCAAGCAAGTGGCCACTTCCTGTGACTCACTCTGCTTTTGTGCACCGGAGACTGTGGTTTGAAGTTTCACTTTGGAAAGTAACCACCACTTCGACTGCTTTCTCCGCTGCTGGAACCCGAACAAGTCACATTCATTTTGCAACAAAGCAATGTAAATGGAGGCGCAGCCAGTCATATTTCTAACCCTGATTGTAAAAACATCCTTTTCCGAGATGGTCGACAGAGCCAAGCTGAGAAGAAATGGTTTATATTTTCAAATAACACATTCATAGGAGGGCTTCGTACTTTTCCTCCCAGAATGGTGCAGTGCTTTTGCTTTGGTTCGTTCTTTTGATTGCTATTTCAGAGTGATCCTGGAAAATACACAGCGCTCGTTGGTTGGGACGACCTCTTGTTTTTTGAAAATGACTTTGTTTTGCATCTTGCTTTAGTGAAACACCCAAAGAAGGATGCTTAGAAGGGGGTTTATTGTAAACCTAAGTGCTTTGAGTCTGGATCATTCTCAGTGATTAGTTCTTGGTCTTTGAATGGATGAAATTCTTGGGATAAGCCGGTATGTAGTAAGTAGACAAATTCTATATAGCATTTCCCTGCCTTGAATTTATAGAGTCATCTTTAAAGTGTTGCAGGGTTGAACTGCACTATTATTTGTAATATTGTGATTAATGTTTTAGTTTTCAGCATTTGAGACAGAGGTTCATGTAGCCTAGGCTGACTCCAACCGGCACTTGCTGTGTAATGATGATGACTTTGTCTTTTGATCTTCCTGCCTTTGCCTCCCAAGTGCTTGGGATTCTAGGAATGTACCATGATGCCTGGTGAATGGGGTGATGGGGGACTGAACCCATCGCTTTGTGTGTTCAGGGCAGAGTGCTAGGCAAGCAGTCTACTAACTGAGATATGTCCCCCACCCCAAATTATATTTATGTAATTCTGTTTAAGTATGCATGAACCTAATCTCTTCTGCAACCATAAAGCCAAAATGCATGTAAAATTAAGTGCAGATAAAAGCGTCGTGCCCAGAGGGTTTCGATGAACATCAACGCGATGTGGCAGAAAATGCCAAGATGTGAGAGCTTGTGATGAGGCGGAGCTGAGTTTACAGCAGACGTGTTGGTGCTGTTTCACCCCCAGCTCCATTCAACTTCTTGCACCGTGTCTCGCCATTCGAGTTGCCCTCGTCCTCATCACTGACTTCTAGGGATGCAGAGACAAATGTCGCATCCTGCTTACCTCTCCTTCAGCAGTAGATGAACTGTGGCAGATTCCCCCTACCCCCGATTCTGGGGATGCAGCCTAAAGCCAAGCACCTTGGCATCGTTAGGTGAGTAGTCTGCCACTGGGGTGCTATATGCTTAGTCCTTTGCTGCAGAGTTGTCTACCAAGAACAGGACCAACTCAAAGACTCATCTCATAAGATGCATGGGACATGGATTTGATTTGGATCTTCTTTGAACCCCCCCATTATAATACATATGCAAAAGTCAGAAGATAATCTTGGGTGCTGGTCCTCACCTTCCATCTTGTTTGAGAAGGGTCTCTTGTTGTTTACTATTACATGTGTGGGTTTCTGTGATTCTCCTGTCTCTGCCTCCCATCTCCCTACTACAGGAGCGCCAGGACACTGTGTCTGGCTTTGTGGGTTCTGGGCATCTGAATGCAGATGCTTGTGCGTGCATAGTTTTATCAGTTGAGTCATCTCCAAGCCCAGCTTGCTTTTTCTTTTTAAAGCTGGGCTTGTTATGTGGCCTCGGCTGGTCTTCAGTTCACTATGCAGCCCAGACTGGCCTTGAACTCATGGAGTATGGGGGGAAAGAGGGGACGGATGTGGAATTCTTAGCTGATCGCATGGGAGGTGTGGTTGAGGTGGCCAAATGTCCTCTTCAGGGTCTGCTTTCCTTCTATGTGACAAAGTTACTGCTGAGTTGCTTTTGGGACTCCAAAAGTTGCCAAAGGGACTGAATTTCCTAGCCCTATATTAGAAACCTGGTGCTTTTTGCCATTGGGAATATGAACAGCCATGACTTACATTGTGTCCTGATCTAAGCCACAAACAGGTGTAGTTTTTAACACCACCAGTTTCAATCTCTGTCCATCAACAGAAACAAAGTTCTGTGAAGGGCAGAGAGCCACAACATGGAAGGAACCTGGGCCCTGGGTCTCCATGGGGGAAACACCTGCTGATCCAAAGCGGCTTCATGTGAGTGAGCCGTCGGCTCCCGAGGGGGGCCTGGCTTTAGTACTCAGGCTTTGCCTGTGAGGGCAGTTGGTCTACCAGCTCCTTGCTAGCGATTTTGTCCTATATTCTGTCTGTGCTTTGGGAACAAAAGAGAGGCTGGAGGTGTGCAGACAGCTAGTCAAGAGACACAGGATTATTATGGGGAAGGAAGTACCAAGAGCTCTTTTGAACACAAGAATGATTGGACATTGGAAGAAATGTTGAGGGGATAACGGCATTAATCCTGGACTTGAGGGGAGAAGTTGGGACCACAGGTAGTTGTCTTGGAGCTGCCAGCACACAGATGGTGATTCATGCTGGAAAATCAGATGGGTCTATGGAAAGAGGGGATGGGGTCCAGGACAGCAGGAGTTCAAAGATCAAGCTCTGGGTTCTCAAGCCCAGATGTTGGGACACTGTGAGAAAAATACTGAGGAGGGCCTGGGGGGAACAGAAGCCTAGAGGGGGCAGGGCACCTGGTACCATCATGACCAGTCAGTTCCCTCTCTGACTGCTGACCAGTGAGGCAGAGCCTGAGCTCCATCCCTTAGAAGGTCACTGGGGACACTTGTGGATTGGTGGTAGCGCCGGAGCAAGGAGTGGGTGCAGAAGAGGAGGAAGGAGAAACGGAGAAGGAAACATTGGCCAGTGTCTTCTTGCAAGGAGTGTGGACATAAGAGGAAGCAGAGAACTAGGCCGTGTGGTGCCTACCCCCGATTCCAGCACATGGAGGCACATCATACTATAATGCACACAAACCCCACTGTAAATCCAATGCTCATTCCCTGTGACACATGCACAGATGCCCATGTCACTACGTCTACCCCTTTTATCTTCACGGGACATGACTTCAAATACCTGTAACCACTCCCATCCCTACCCTGAGAGACAGAGGGGACACACACCTCTAGCCTCACAAGACACACCCTCCATTACACGCCTGTATGCAGTATGCCTCTGTGCACAGCACAAATACATATATGCCCGCCGTATGATGTTAGGCACATTCAACACAAATGGCTCAAGCTGCCCCCTGCTCCCTCCAATGTACGTGTCCAGACAAAGGATGCTTCGCGGTTCCCAGCCCGCCTAGATAAGGCTGCTCCCTCCTCCCGAGGGCCTCATGGTGCCCAGCAGCTCCCGAAGACTTTCTCACCCTCCCCGAGACAAGCCCCCCTCCTCATGCCAGTGCATGCCCCTGTTCCAAGGTCACACGATCATGCCCTATAGAGACCTAGAACTAGATCGCGGGGTGCCTCTCTGTGTCTCAGGCAGCCACGCTGCTCCCTGCTTGCCTGTGTACCTCCCACTTACTTGATAACACATCTTCGTGCACTGTGTGCTGGTCTCCGTGTGACTTAACATCCCCAATCGGTCCGAGGTGGTGGGTTTTCCTGAGACCAATAACCCCCCATTGTAAGACACACAGACCCCCCCTCCTCACCTTTTTGCATGGCTCTTTCATGTATGAACACACATGAGGAATTAGCAGATGTTTAAGGGAACTCTCCAGTAGAACTCAAACAAGCAAAGCACAGGGGACTCTCACTGCTATTGTTATGATCAGGAAAGAGAAGAAAATCTCACAGATGCTATGACTGATTCCTTCAGAAAGGTGGAAAGGGATTTCATGAAATGAGAAATGGATATCATCTAAACAAATAACGAGACAGACAAAAAACAATAACAAACCCCCCAGAGCTGTGGAAACAATCGGCAGTTAAATATGGTTAAAAAGTTTGCTATATAAGCAAGAGGACTGCAGTCTGAACCCCCCAGATCGCATATAAATGCTGCGTGGTGTGGCAGTCTGCTTAGAATTCTCGCCTCAGAAGGGGAGACTGGAGCTCCTTAGAGTGGCCAACTTGTCATCTTAGACCTGTCAGTTGCTCTAGGTTTGATAAGAGATACAACTCAAGAGAATAAGGTGGAAGAATATTCCTGATATAAGCTTTGGGCCTTCACATGCATGTTCCCACACATGAGAACATGCATATGCATACATGTATTCCCCATACATATACACATAAATGTTGGGGAAAACATTACAGGTGCCTCAGTTCATTCCATCCCAGACTAACTGATTCTCTATGAGTCCACAGTCCCCTGAGATCAGGTCCGGTGGACTGGATGTATTTACATCAAAACTCTGACCGGAGTTATGGATCTGAAAGACCCAGACTGTGGGTTTAACCACAGCAGTTATGACGGAGGATTTTACCTACAGAAAGATACAGACTTCTGTGGGTCAGAGGAAGGGTGGTTTTACAAGGGCATGCCCGTTGAAAAATAAAAATGGACTTATCAGGAAGCAGAAAGCTAGAAATAAGCAGTGGTGTACTTGGTCGACAGGAGGGAATGGAGACACAGCCAATATTTTGGTTCCTCACTGGGGTGCTGGGAACAGCCAAGAGCCACCGGACAAGAGGTTTATCTGCAAAACAGACGCTTCTTGTAAAATATGGAGACTTCCAACTTCTAAAGCCCATAGAGGAGAGTTGGTGTGCGTGTGTGTGTGCGTGTGTGTGTGTGCGTGTGTGTGCGCGCGCGTGTGTGTGTGTGTGTGTGTGTGTGTGCGTGTGTGTGTGCGTGTGTGTGCGCGTGTGTGTGTGTGTGTGTGTGTGTGTGTGTGTGTGTGTATGTGTGTGTGTGCCATGGCTTGGCCATCATTCCCTAGACTCACGTACAGGACAAGGCAAGTCTTCCTGCTCAGTCTTTGTCTATAGAAACACACCAAGCAGCTGGCCAGATGGGATGGCATTGTAGGAGACTGAAATCATGCTGGCCGAACTTTCTGGTACATTCCATCCTTCCCATTCCTTGGATACCTGCTGTGGTACTTGCCGGGGGGCTGAAGTATATACTGTCAATTGGTCTTGCTTCCTGCATTTTGCAGGTGATATTATTACTATTTGAAATTTCTAACTTTCAAGAGTAAAAGCAAGGTACCAAGGTCAGCTCGTGACTCTCTCTAGAGAGAGCTCATGGGAAAAGTGGGACCCACGAAACTTGGCCCTGGATTTGCATTATTTTCTTAAAAATATTTATTTTTTTATGCACGTGTGTGTGTGTGTGTGTGTGCAATCATCTGAGGGTGATTTCTGGAATCATCTGCATTGCTCTCCCTCCTCTTTTCTTTGCTCTGGGGTTCCCCGTGCTCTATCTTCCAGGGCCGGCAGTGCATCATTTCTGCCTGATGTTTCATGGGCTCCTTCTGCTCATGAGGCAGAGGCTTAGCCCCTGCGCCGTCTCTCCAGCCCATGGACCGGCATTCTGCGGGTGCTGTCGTTCCCGCGGAAGGTGGGCAACGATGCTTCAGAGGACCTCTGACTCCTGCAGCCACCGGCAGACTCTCTTCAACTCAGTGAAGGGAATTACTGAATTACAAGGGCATGCCCCTTAGAAAACAAAATATTAAATAATTAAATAGAAACTTATTCTAGGCTTCAGTCTGTTTAGATTTGTGCATATGAAATCAAGAAATGAGAAAATATTTAATGTCTACATTCAGAAACCTTCTCCAATGTCTACTTAGAGTAACCGAGATCTCTCTATAGAGACTTTTTAGAAAATGTTTATTTATTTATTCATTTGTGTGTGTGTGTGTGTGTGTGTGTGTGTGTGTGTGTGTGTGTGTGTGTATGTGTATCAGAGGGCACTGTGTGTCCCTGTGGAGGACCAAGGGTGACTTGAGGAATCATTCTGGATTCTACCTCCTCCTTGCTTCACTCTGGGATTTCCCACCATAGCTGGAAGTTAGGTTGCTACCATTTCCCCCTGGCATTTTGTACGTGGGACCTGGGATCCAAACTGAGGACCTTCTGCTCGCAAGACAGAGTCTTAACCCCTGAGCCATCTCTCCAGCCTTGTAGGACTGTTGTTGACTCTATGGGTGAACGTGTCCAGCATGAGATCAAATGCGGTAAAGCTTCAGAGCGGGGTACGATGTGGCTTGGAATTGGCTGAACTAATATCTTTGCATTTCAGAGCTTCCGGAGACATACATGGCATAGTGGGAGTTGAGGAAGCGGCTGACATCATACCGCGGGGGCCTGGCTGAGCTTGCAGACACACTTACACAATTGATTCTGCAACTCAGAATCTCGTGGGATCAACCAGCCTGTGGCTTTTTTCTGCATTTGAAGCTCGATCCCCTCACCAACCTTTCCACAGACTCGTCATTCCACAGGATGGAAGTGTCATGCATTGTCTTTAAGTTATTTGCAGCTCTGTAATGTTTTAGGTGCTTTATCTTCTAAGTCCAAACAAACACTCACCCTGAGGTTAGGAGATTTCCCCGTGACTTAGCAGAAGATGCGGATTCCTTGGCGAGTGAACGAGAAGAGACGCTGTGTGTCGCTGTCTCTGGTGCGTCATCGGCCTACAGGGTGGCAGCCTCGTGGGCAAGGACGTTCTTGTTGAGCGCATGCGTGGAGGTCAGAGGACAACTTTCATAACTTCTCTCCTGCCACTTACGCGGGTTCCGGGCATTGAACTCGGGCTGTTGGACTTTTGCGACAAGTACTTTTACCACTGAGCCATCTTGCTGGCTCTCCACAATTCCTTTCAGTTCTGAAGAATAGGAAGATATACATGACTCTGTGTATGTTTACATCTCTAAGTCGGCTTCATCTGTGGAGCGGGGCTCATAGGTCCTCACAAGGTAGCCTGGAGATTAACAGTATGTATATGATTTTCTTAGGTCAAGTATATATTCGATCTATAGTAGACCTCCTTCCTCTGTGGTTTTTTAAACTTTATTCATTTTTCGTGTGTGTGTGTGTGTGTGTGTGTGTGTGTGTGTGTGTGTGTGTATCAGAGGGTACTGTGTGTTCCTGTGGAGGACCAAGGGTGACTTCAGAAACCATCCTGAATTGCTTCTACCTCCTTTTTGCTTCACGCTGGGATTTCCTAGGTTCTGCCCACCAGTGCCAGAAATGCAGGTCACCGCCATTTCCACCTGGCGTTTTTTACATGAGACCTGGGATCTGAACTCTGCTTGTAAGGCAGAGTCTTAACCCCCGAGTCATCTCCTCAGCCCTGTATTTTTTTAAACTCTGCGGAGTTTAAATTTCTTTCTCCACGTATTTGTTTATTTGATGCGCACTAGAGACTGGGTGTACCAGGCACTTGCTAAATCTCGTGCAACCGATGAGCCTGCAACGAATGCCGCACACTTTAAGGAGCTTATGGGTTGGTGGTGGGGTGGAGGGAGAGAACGACAGGGAAGTCATTAATTAGGATTCCGTGTCACAGGATGTATGTAGGTTTTGGAGGGCAATCTTCTGGAGGGCACTGAGTGGCCGAAAGTGACTCAGGCTCACACCTGGATTAGCCACCTGGCCCCTGGGCACAGTGGAAGCGGATGAAACAAGTTCAAGCGTATGAACAGGTGGAACAGTTCTTGGCACACACAGAGGACCAAGCCAAGTATGTGCTACTACTATGAAGTCACTGCACCGGCCATGGATAAACCCAAGTTAGGCAAAGGCAGAAGTTATAAAACCAAGCTTGCTAATCCAAATGTTGGAACACGCTTATGCACGAATTCGATGTTCTGCTTTCCCATGTTCTTCACAGCAGGCTGTGCTGGCATGTCCGTAGCTTTAAACATCGTCTGGGCCTCTGAGCAGCCAGCCAGCCACCAAGCTCAGTTTCCTGTTTGTGGCTGCCTCGGACATGGATGGAATCTGTACCTGTCCCCGCAGCTCTGAATTCAGAGAGACGGCTCTTCAGCCCCATGGCGGGTTGAAGCTCAACCCACAGCAGGGTCCCTAGCACGCTACAGGTCCCTTCGTTGTCTGGGTATTTCTGTTGGGGGCAGTTCTGAAGGCAGCGGCCACATTGTATGGCGCTCTAGATTTGAAATGGCCAGAACCGGAAAGGAAAGGTGTTGCTTTGAGGGTGAATGAAGGTCACGGGTTCCTGACAAGACGGGGCTGCCCCGTCCACTCCTGCAGGAACACAGGAGGCGTGGCTGGGCGTTCTCATTTGACTGGAGAAGTTCTATCCTGTCGGTCTTCAGCACAACTCGAAACGTGCTCAGGTACCAGCACTGCCGCAGAACTGCAGAGGGAGAAGTGCCCGCCTTGGGCCTGGGCGCAGTCACAATGTGGCTCTGGTTCGCCTAACGGGTGCTGCCTGAGAATTATCACTATGTCCCCAGACTGCCCTCCAGGTGAGGGGGATGGAGGCCACGCGTGCAATCGGTGAATGTCAAGATGCCCAAATGCAAGGGGGCACCAGGCATCAGTCCCACAAAGGGGGCGATTTCTTCACAGCCTCTGAGGGGGTGTAGCCTGGTGGGTGGCTTCCTCCCACACTCTGGCATCCCCAGGGGGTGGGCGATGCCCTGAAGGTTCTGGGGCTCCCGGAGCAGATGCCCACCTCGCCGAGGTGACCAGGAGAGTTGGTCAGGTGACCACTCTTCTAGTTAGACAGTTCCACTCATGGCATGGGGTGGATTATAGCTTGGGTGGGACACAGTGGTGGGAAATACGTGTGAGTCCTTTGCGTTGGTCTGTGGAGCATTGGCTACGTGCCAGGCACACGGGGGTCTCTTGTTTCTGGCCCGTCGACCCATCCGCTCTGCCTTTATGTGTCTCAGCTGGGATCGCTCCCTAGTGCACACGAGGCCACATCCCTCAAGATCTCACACTCCTGTTGTTTCCAATAGTCTCTTTGTGCGGCGTTCATGTACAGATGTATACATACGTGTATGTGCACATATACACATGTGTGTGGAGGCCAGAGGTCAACCTCAGGTGTCACCCTCTTTTGTTTTTTGGGCAGGGTCTCTCATTGATCTGGGATTTAGCAATTCCGTTAGGCCGGCTGGCCAGTGAGCCCGGGGACCTATTGTCTCTGCCTCTCCAGGATGTGATTTCGAGAACATGCCACCATGCCCAGCTTTTTAAAAATGGGCTCAGGGAGCTGAGCACAGATCCTCATGTTTGCCCGGAGTGGCAACCACAGCTCTCAAGCCTCGAGAGCTCAGCCTTTAGGCACACCTGTGGGGAATTATCGAATGAAGCCAAGCCGGTAGGAGATGTTCTGATTGCATAATGGATGTGGGAGGAGCCACCCGTGGTGGGTGGGACTGTTCCCAGAGTTGGCGGTAAGATGGAGGGAGAACCAGTTAGCAAGCTGGCCAGCTGACAAGCACGTATCCGTCTCTGTCCCTTCGGCTCGGTTTCCTCAGCTTCTGCTGGCTACTCTCTGCATCATGATCGTTGATAACCTGCAACTCCTCATTCCCCTAAGGCGCTTGGGTCATGCATTGTTCAGCCACGAGTATGAAGCACAGACACACAGCACAGGGCGCTGGTTGCCAACACCCCGCGCGCTCTGTTCTCCTTGGACACCTGGGACACTTGGCTTGGAACCACGCTGGAGCAGGGCGTCCGCAACCCCAACCCTGACTGCCAGCTGGTTCTGTTAACATCTCCCGCTGCGGGTGATGGAGACACAGTCATCCTTTGGAGACGGCTCACAGCATGGCGAGCCAAAGCACCCCTGGGTGGATGCGTTCAGACCTCTCTGAGTGTCGGGAGACCTTCCTCTTCCAGCGTCACCTCAACTGTCCTGTCCCCATCGCCCGTCTCCACACGGTGCCAGCGCTGATGTGGGAACTTACTAGAAACACAAGTTCCCAGGGCGGCGCTGAAAGATCAAAATTTGCAGGTAAAACACACGGCAGCTGCGTACTAGCATGCCTGGGGGGAGAGGGGGAAGGACGCGCTCTGAGAGTCTGGAGTTCTGAGTTCCCACTGGGAACTCTGATTAAAGCGCATACTTGCCGTGTGGTGCTTTCCCCTGAGCAAAGCAGCCGCCATCTTCGTCTGACCAGCTGACCAGCTGTAACTAGTTCCTCACCTAACAGAGCAGGTGGGAGGGTCATTGAGCCTCACCTGGGATTCTGGCAGTTCCTCGGACCCCCCCCCCCAACCACACCATGCAGCTCTGCCCTAATGGCACGTGCTCAAGGCCTTGAGATCTTGGGAGGGTCTGACGCACATAGGCTGAGATCTCAAGAAGGGGCTTCGGTTGGTACACGAGCTCTAGAAGGTTGATTGAAAAGGAGAAGCCATAGCGCCGTCTCCGTCGATGCTGGGGCCAACCTTTCCAGTGCGAGTGCTTTGGAGTCCCCTGCACTTCTGCAGGTAAACTTTGCCCACACTCCTGCAAATAGCTCCAAAACACTTGGGGGTTCCCTGAATTAGACTTTGGTGTTAATAGCTATTTTGGTCACAGGTTAAAACACTATCTGAGGCGCATAGACATTGTGTGGGGTCTCCCCAAGAAAAGTTTCACACAACGCTAAGCCCCCTCTGGCTCTAGCAGTCTGTGGTTCTTGGTTGTTCCTGAGGTGGTCGTGGGATGCTGAGGGTGACCCAAGGGGCCTCGCCCAGAGAAAACGAAACTCACACAGTCTCCAGGAAGGAATCCCTTGGCGCTTCATGGCTCTTCTTGGATTCTATTTGCATGTTTTTTTCCCCAGCAAAAGCTGACAGGAGACCCGTGGGAAGGCCCTGCTGTCCGCGTCGCACTGTCCTCGGAACAGTCCCTGGTTGTCCTGAGGGCCCCTGGCCAGGCTCCCAGGAGCGGCACCTGGGCATCGGGGCTCACAGCAGCGCTGGGGCTCTCAGAGCAGATACTGTTTCTCCTATGGTCCCCGACACAATCGGGCAAGTGTGTGCTAGACCAGGCCGGGCCCCCAGCTGCGCTCTGGGCCTGGCTCTTTGGAATGGAGCCCACGGCCGACCGAGAGGGCCGATCTGTTCCCGTGGGACGCATTCCCAGCTCCCGGTGACAGGCTTGTAGCTGGCTCTCGGGAACACCCGCTTTCCGGAGCTGGCCTCCAAGGGACCCAGGAATCGGGTATCTGGGGCCCAGCAGGTGGCTCTGGCTCTGGCACGTGGGTGTGGCAGCCTGAGGTGTGTCTGTTGGGTTGTTCCAGAAGCTGGCTGCGGTCTGGGTTCCCTGGCACCGGCGGGAGGGGCGAATCACAGCGTGATTTCCCCAGCAAGACCGGGTGTGCATGTCTCAGTCTGCCCAGGTGTTCCTTGCACCCGGGGAGACCCTGCTCAGCTCCCCCATCATCCTGCGCTCTGGAGAAGAGAAACACTCCGTCTTGGAGTGTCTTGGAGCTGGCAATACAGGCAGGCACGTGAGCCAGAGGGTGCTTGGCCAGCAGCGCACAGTCCCCCTGAAGCGAGTTACAGCCCGTGTGGGGAGGCAGTGGGCTTTTTGGACTTTGGTGGTGCTTTGTGTCCAGGCTGGTGTTGAACAGTTGTTTACTCTGGGGGGGACATGGCCACTGCCATCTTGCATGGGAGCCTTGGACCACTGCATGAGATCCTGGTCAACTTTCTTTTGTGGAGGGGCGGTGGGGGGGAGGATTCAGCAGAGGGGCTGCCCTCCCCTCTGTGAGGTCATCCGACAGGCAGTGGACCCGGAGCACCTGATGGGCATTTCCCAAGGGGCTCTTCAGTGGCGTTACTGCCTATACATGCCCGGGGAATTTCCAGGCACCGCAGTTGCCTTAGAGTCGAGTAGACGCCCCCATAGCTCACTGTCACTGGACTGGGATGGGATCCTGTGTGACATGTTGGTTCTCTGTCTGGGGTGAACAGATATTTGATATCCATGTGACCCCAGGAAAAGTCCCACAACAGCTGAGCGCTGAGAATAACGGGTTATTTTGGGGGTGAACTGAAGATGGGTGTTTCAGGCAGAGGGAAGAGCCGGGACGGGAGCTGGGAGCTGGGATAGCCAGGGGCAGCAGTGGGAGAAGGCGCTGGTGGGCAGTTGTCTCTTGAGTAGAGGGTAGGGGGTGAAATCGTGTCCTGTCAAAGTGTACCCACGAAGCCCCTCAGGATGTGTCTTTGGAAACCTTTACAAAGGTGATGTGTTGAGGAAAAGGATTCTGATCCACCTAGGTCGCAGGCACCAAGGACAGAGTAGGGAGAGGCCAGGCTTCCAGTCCAATGAACCATGGAGAAGTCCAGGTGCAAACATCTCTGCCACAGTGGGGTTTGCTTGCGGAAGGGAGTTCCCGCCAAGTACCTGGGCCATGTGTCTCCATGGCGATAGCTAGGCCTCGGGTCATGTCTCCAGCTTTGGACATCTCTGAGCAGTGTTTCTGGGTGTGCTGGTCAGGGCTGGTCAGGAAGGCCGGGTAAGCTCCTGCTAGCTGGAACCTTGGCTTCCCATCTGGCGGAGTGTGATCTTCTCCACCTTTGCCAAGCCCTTGCTTGGTTACTGCCAACCGTATCTAGCCAGAAGAACTGCCTATTGGTTCAGATATGGGCAGCGCTGTTCTCTGCCTCCATGATGTGCCGGGCAAGGGTGGAATAGACAGAGCCCCACGGTTTTTAGGAACCTCCCCTCCAGGTCGCCCGGTGTGCGTGGGAACCCAGCGTGTGTGATTGTTGAGTGACTTGCAGACCTACGTGCTACCTTCCAATCCTGGTAGGTCCCATGTGGGATTAGAATTTGGGACGCAGTCATGTACCTCTTTCTGTCACCGAAGAGAGGGTCAGCTGTGCTCCTGGCCAGCTTCCAGTCCCGAGGGTGTGGTGGAAGGGGGCAAGCCCACAGGATCCCTAGGGGACACCTCTAGGGGACATCTGATGTTTAGAGGCAAGCTGTGTGTCCTCAGACAGGAAACTTCCCCTCTCTGAGTCTCTGTTCCTCTGTCAGAAAAGGATGTTAATATTCACCCAAGAGCCAAGACACACAGGTGCTATATTCTTGGTGCCTGGGTGGTCGTGTATCTGCCTTCTTGTAGGGGCTGCTGCAAAATAAGACTCCTGCCTAGGGACTGATAAAATTGCAGACAAATGGATCTATTATGTATTTTTTTACTCTTAATTTAAATTTAACTCATTGAATGGCCAGTCATGGTGCATCTCCCAGAAAGAAGCACTTGGTATCTGGCCAACATTATTACATGGGAGCTTTGTTGGAGATGGAAGCTTCTAGATCTCTAATCTTCTGATAGACAAGAGACATCTTTTCCTTACCTAGCAGTGCACATTTCCAGCTAAGGCTGTTGGCTTCCTTTCTGATCAAGGAAAGGACTTGGGGAAAGGTGTCAGCTGGCTTGAGGGACATCACAGGATGGGCTTGTGGCTTTGGCAGTTGGCCATGCCCAGGTGTCCTTTAAGTTGCTTCTGCTGTTTTTCTTGCTTATGTGTTTTATGAGACGTTGTGTTCATTTCGTTCATCTGATCATTCAGTGAACATGTTACTTCCATCTATAGCACACACACAAATAAAGGCGATTCTCTTTCAGCTATAGTGAAATCGAACAGCATCTCTGAGGGGTAACAGGGTCAAAAGTGGTATCATTAGACATGGGCTTTTGTGGCTGAATAGGAGTTTACTTGATGGAGGTCATTCATCTTAGGCAGAGAGAACGTGGTGAGGTTTACAATGAAATGGATGCTGGCGTTGGTGATGTCGAGATTCCATGGCGGGGGTGACTGCGTGTGCGCAGGAGTACTGAAGTGCAGACAGGTCTGTGTTTGGGGCGGGGGGAGTCAGGAGCAGGTGGGATGAACAGATAGGTAGGGACCGCCTGCAAAGGCTCCGAGCTTTTCATCACTAGACTTTTGAGGGGACGAGGGTTTGCTCCAAATCGTGAAGCAACTTCAGGGTCAGAGTGAAGTATCGTGGCAGCCAAGTTCCGTCGGAACCTTCGATGGTGGCCCGTCACCTGTCCCTTGGACTGAGCGCGTCTCTGAAGTGCATGCCTGCTTGGGCAGTTCGATCTCCTCTTTATTCCTTTGGCAGCTTGTCCAGGAAAGCCAGGCAGAGGTCAAAAGGCGTAAAATCGACCCTAGACATTGAAGTGTTTGTTTTGGGGGTGGGATGAAAAGAGAGGAGGGTCGTCCCAGCCCAGCACTGCCCGAGAGTCGTCTGCCCTTGAGCTGCATGTCTCATCTCTGCATCTGCTTTGGTCGCCTGCAGATGTATTTCAACAGGACCAGTTTCTCAGGACTTACCTGTCACCCGCTCCGCAGTTCAGTGACGGCCCAGGATCTCTTCCAGCCACTGTGAGTTGAGAACCAGGAACGACCCTTCCGTGGCAGCCAGCGTGCCCCACCCCAAAGAGCCTCAGGCCTCCACTGCTAAACACACAGAGCAATCCTCACCTAACCCGGATGCCACATTCGGAGGAGGCAGAGCTGGCTCAGAGAGACAAGAAGGGGCATCTTTTCCTGTTCCTTTACCAGACATCTTTCTGCATCTTGAAGGGGTGTGTGTAGTTCTTTGTGTCACCAGCAGATGGCTCTCAAGAGCCCCACGGGAACCAAGGCCCGACTTCCCCAGGCTTCCCAGGGCTTCTGGGGAGTCAGCCCCTTCCTCTCTTTCTCTGGCTGGGGGCCTTCGTGCCAAGTCCTGTAGAAAGTTACACAAAGCATATTGTGTCTGCTTCGTGGATGGCCTAGCTGGGAAGGGGGTGGGGTTAAGACTGGAGGGCTCTCACCCCTTCCCTCCTTCTCTCCCTCCTTCTCTTTCTGTCCTTCCTCTTCCTCCCTCCATCCCTCTTTGGGGCCCTTTCTTTTCCCCCTCCTCCTCTGTTCCCCCTCCCTCTGTCCCTCTCCCCCTTTCCTTCTCTCCCTCTCCCTCCCTCCTCGTCCCTCCCTCCAGTGAATCGTCTCTGGCTGTGCATCCGCGGCTCCTGGGCTCCCGGACGCTTCCTCTGCAGGCTTTTCCGGCTGAGGCAGGATATTCAGGGAGCTGGCCGCGGTCCCACGCTGTCTGTGCCCGCCCTGTCCTCTACTCCAGAGCCTGAGCAGCTCCTGGCTCTGGGGACACAGACAGCTCCTGGCCATGACCCTTCAGTGACCCTCTCTCTGCCCTGACTTGCAATGAGAGATGTCCCTAGGGAACAGGCCGTAACCTCCTTGTGTCCACCCGGTTCTCCCAGGGGCTTCTGAAAACCCGGTGTTCCCTTCCTGACCGCAGACGACCTGCGGACGATGTTTTACCTTTGCTCTTTAACTGCCTACATTGGGCAAGAGCTGTCTTTCCCTTCCACCTGTCACCCCTCTATTATTTCATCTCATGATGAGATACATAGACGTAGGCCTTGCAAAGAGCCCTAGCAAAGCAAGGAAAGAAGACACAGTTGTGACTAACAGCCTCAACTTCCTGCCCATGGGGCTTTCCTTACGATGACAGGCTGCAACCTTGAACTTGGAGCAGAAACAGATCCCTTCTCTCCCAGCTGGCTTGGGGCAGGAATCTTATGGCGGTGATACTTAATGTAACTAATACGGTGGGTGTCCCAGTAATGTTTGGTCCTGGGGACCTGGGGATCTTGGTTCCCAGGGGGGACAAATGAATGACAGACAGACAGCACAGCAAGAGCCCACCACATCTGAAGCTCCAGCGGTGGCGGCCTGGCCATTTAGGACTCCTCCAGCGGTCAGCAGGGAAAGGCAGCCATGGCTGGGCTGGAAGGAATGGGCTGTACTGCTCTTCTTCAGAAAGACCAGCTGCCTTACAATGCTTCCTGATGAGGAGGAATGTGCCTCTTTGGTACCAGCTCCCCCCCCATTGGCATTCTTATACTTTAACAGTGAATGGCAAAGTTGCGCAGTGGTGGTTATTAAGGGCGGGGTAAGCAGGCCTCAGGTGCAGGCCGGTCTCCTGTTCCTCAGGGAAATCCATGTCCAGCTGCACATCTGCCCCTTGACGCCCAGGGACTTAATGTGACCGTGGAAGAGGAAGGTGGCAAGTTCCAGGTAAGACTCTGGGACCAGCACGGCAGCACTGCCTCCGGGCATCCTGCTGTCCCCCTCTTTGAAGTGCCTGGGAAAGTGTGACCAGTCAGAATCCCCAAGAGGCGGTGCTTAGCTGGAACGCACCCGTTGGCATCCTGCGCCTGCTTGGTGCAGACTGATTGGGATCCCAGACAGCTGTAACTTAAGTGGGGTGAACTTGGTGTGCAAAGCAAGGGGGTTTTCCCCGCAGTGTGGCCGGA
Source organism: Typhlomys cinereus (assembly GCA_023101885.1). Lineage (NCBI taxonomy): Eukaryota > Metazoa > Chordata > Mammalia > Rodentia > Platacanthomyidae > Typhlomys > Typhlomys cinereus. The sequence goes on along the minus strand of JALPQD010000007.1, from coordinate 3,632,538 downwards.
CTCTGGCGGGTGGTCCTAGTGGTGGCCCGTTGGGTCCCCCTTACCCGATAGATCATCCTTGGCTCCCTGGAAAATGGGGCTGCACTGGAGATGCTTGGAAGGCGCGTCCTGCCCTTGGGGTTGGCTCCCGACCACGTGGCTTGGTATGGGGGCTGCGGAAGACTGGACAGACTCTGGTCTCAAGGCTGTGTCCACTCGCTGCATCCACGTGGACTTCCGGAGTCCTCCCACCGCGGGACCCTGCCCTGCTCTCCTCCACGAGGGTCCCCTTAGGCAGGACCGCGCTTGGACTGTTTGCTTCACCTTTCGCTTCCTTTGGACCTGACCCAGGGGAAACGGCCGAGGGAGCATTGGGGAGAGAGGACCTTTATTCGTGTGGTCTGGGCTGTCCCAGAACCTTCTGGAAGAATGAGTGGAAGGTTGACTGTGGGACGGCACAGCACACCCGGCTGTTCCGCCCCCGCCCCCAGGCCTTCAGGCTGTTTGATTGGGCTGCAGAGATCAGCGCCACGGCGTTGGGCGTTGCGGGCTGTGAGTGGCTGGAGAGGAGGCAGCACCCCGCTTGTGAAAGTCGATGAGGAGTCTGGGGTTCCAGCCTTACACGGGCACAGCCCTGCCTGGAGTTCTCCTCTGGCGCTGTTCATTGGCTCAGGTGTGTGGGCCAGGTGTGCGGCCGCCTCTTAGGAACGAGGAAGCCTGTGGGAGCATCCGGGGGTCCCAAGTCAGTGGCAGAGTCCGGAGGTGCAGGGGCAGGTCCACCCGGCTGTCCCCGGAGGCCACGGGCCAGATGGCTGTCAACCGCAGACCGGAGGCTGGAGGCCCCGTGGGCGTGTCAGCGCGTGGAAGGCTGGTTAGGACCCTTTTCTGGGCTGCAGTCGGCTGACTTCTTGCTGTACCCTTCCACAGCGGACCTAGCGCTCTGGCCTCTTCTTACAAGAACGTGAGTCTCATTCTTGGGGCTTCTAGCCTTGTGACCAGGTGATCCCCCAAAGACTCTCTTCTTGATGCATCACAGAGGTGACTGGGTCTCAGCATAGGGTTTTGAGGTGGAGAGGAGGACACAGCCCTTAGTCTACAATGGGACATAAATTCCAGCCCTGAAATTCTGGCTCAAGGCTTATCCTGTATCTATTGCTCTTAATAATGAAATAGTTTGAATATTAAAACACCATTCATTCATTCCTAGCAATGGAAATGGGTGTGTCCTGATTAATTTCTTCTCATGTTTTATTCAATTTCAAGTTTACCTTTTTCTTCTATTTTTCATGTGTGTGTATATATATATGTGTGTGTGTGTGTGTGTGGGGTAACGTGCAGTGAGCATGCGTGTTCACTTGTGCGTGGCCATGTGTGATACAGAAAATCATCTGAGATGGCGCTTCTGTCATATTTTTGAGACAGGTCTGAAATCAAACTCACAGTTCACTGATTAGATTACTCCCACTCACCTGCTTATTGCAGGGATCCCCAGTCTTTGTCTTCCGAGGCTAGAATTGCAGGCAGATGGTATAGGTGAGATCTGGGGATCTGAACTTGGGTCCTCAAGCTTGCCTGGCAAGCTTTAGCTACCAAACCATATTTCCAGCCCCATCTTCTTTTAATTTTTTAATCTCTTTAATGTTTCAGACATGAATGCAGTAAATTTATGGTATTTTCACATCTTACTCTCCACTCCTACCCCCTCCTATTCCCATCACAACTCTTCTTCTTCCCTGCTAGTCCCTCCTATTTTCTTTTTATACGTGTGGCCCACTGAGTTTCATCAGGGTTGCCTTTGCTGGCACGTGTCTGAGCACTTGTATTAGTCATATCGGTGGGTGTGGACCATGAGGAAGGCGTCCTCCACATCAGTACTAACCCTCATCAGATTCCCAGAAAGGTGTAGAGTCTCTTGGGATCTCTCCCCTTCTGTGGTAAAATGTCGATAGAACAAACCCCATGAAGGTCTTGTGGAAATCTACACAATTCACAGATGCCAGAGCCCTGTCATATCCAGGAGACTGTGTCTGGCTGCACTCCTCTTCCCCTTCTGGCTCTTACAATCTTACCATAACTCTCTCCTCTGCAATGTTGCCTGAGCCTTGGGGTGGGAGGTGGCTTCGATGTTCCATTTAGGACCAAGAAGTCCACCGTCACTTTGACTGCAAAGCGAAGCTTCTAGATTGAGTGCTGAGTGCTCTTCCAGTCTATGGGTATGATGACAAACATTGAAAAGGCAATTTAATAGAATGTCTTTCGAGCTAAACCTTTATAGCTTGCACCCTCTCTAGAGTCTATGTCCTCCTCTTTCATAGGTTCCTGTTCTGGTTTACAGTACCAGAGATGTGATCTCTGCCGAAAAATGGTCTTAAATTCAACCGGAAAGCTGTTGGTTGCTCTTTTGACATTCATGCCACTGTTACATTGATGGTTGTTTCCTCCCAGGGTGGTTGTTTCTGCAGCTTGAAGCTTTCATAGATTGATGAGACTGTTCCTTGCTTTTCATAGTACTTTCTGGCCCTGTGAAAGGAGGAGGAAGCTTCTAGACCATTTCCAGCTGGTGTTTTATGTCCTGTCCTGTGATCAACTTCTGTTCCATCTTCAGTAATAAGAACTTATGGTCTGTTTCTGGAGGGGCACCCAAGAGCAACGACAGACACCTATACTGTTTTGGGGGGCTTTGAGATTTCTCTGACCAACAAGCTATTAGGAAGTATATCATACCTCATCCTTGTTCTTAATGTTTTTGGAAGTGACATCAGCTGACGGTAAAATTTAAGCTGATCTCATTTATTTATTTAGACACACTGTGTATTTGCTGCTTCTCTGTATCTCAGCTCATTTGACTCTTGTAGTTACCCAGTGAGACATGTGGCATTATGTGGCAATATTCCCACACCATAGTTGACGAGTAGGAGTGACAGAGAGTTAAATCATGGATCCAGTAGAGAATTCCAGAATTTTCCTTTCTACTCCAAGAGTGTGACCCCCCTATATTACTTAGCTTTCATTGCATACCAAACCACTTGGAAACTTAATGAATTAAGACAGCAACCATTTATTCATTCACCATGAGTCTGTGTGATTGCAATGTGGGCTGGAATCAGCTGGATAGAATCTATCTATCTATCTATCTATCTATCCATCCATCCATCCATCTGTGTATCTATCATCTATCTATCTATCTATCTATCTATCTATCTATCTATCTATCTATCTATCATCTATGTATCTATCATCTATATATTATCTATCTATCATCTATCTATCTATCTATCTTTATCTATCTATCTATCTATCATCTATCTATCTATCTATCTATCTATCTATCTATCTATCCATCCATCCATCCATCTATCTATGTATCTATCATCTATCTATCTATCTATCTATCTATCTATCTATCTATCTATCATCTATCTATCATCTCCTGGGCCAGTCTTGACTGGGTTTGTACATGCTGACCCTGGTCACTTTGTGGGCAGAGTTCCAGGGTCATGAGTCTTTCATCATGCAGGGGTTTAATTCAGTATCTTGGCAAGGATTTCTATAGGAAAGAGAGCAAGTCACAAAAAATTCCTCTTTCCTTCCTTCCTTCCTTCTTCCTTCCTTCCTTCTTTTTCCTTCTTCCTTTCCTCCCTCCCTCCCTCCCTCCCCTCTTTCTTCTTTTCCCTCCCTTCTTCCCTCCCTCCCTTCCTATCTTATTTCTTCTTTATTCTTTTAGTGTTCCATATATATAGTGAATTTATGATATTTTCACTCCCCCATCCCATCTCCCTCTTCCATTACATCTCTTCTTTTCCCCTGCCAGACTCCCTCCCATTTTCAAATCTTTTCATGGGCTCCCTCCCATTTTTAAATGTCCAAAGTCTCTACATCTCAGTTGTTACCTTCCATTGACCAAACAAGTCACAGCTCTAAGTTCAACACTAGTGGGTGTGTCACTGCCCTGTAGCGTGGATTCTGGGTGGAAAGCATTTGTGACAAAAATTTCAATTTATCATATTTTGTTTCCAAAGACATTTTTCTTAATGATGAAAATGTGTTTTTTTTTGTGTGTGGATATGTATGTATATGTATCTGCGCAGGTGTGCTAGTTTGGGAAATTTGGAAAATATAAATTGTTAAGTATGAAATGACCTGTCATGCACGTTTAGAGATATTAATGTTAACATTTATTGTATCTTTTCCTTAACTGTCTTCATATCTAATGTGTGCCTGGATATTGCACATATGTTTAGGTAATATTTCTTGTGAAAGAAATCTTCCTCTGCATGTGCATATATGTGTTTGCAGGTGTGTAGATACACAGTTGCATGTACGTGTTAATATGTCTGCATGTGGAGGCTTGAGATGACATTGGAAATCATCTGATTGCTCTTCCAACTTCCTCTTTTGAGGCTGGGTCTCTCATTAACAGGGCTTGTCAATAGGGCTGGTCTGCTTAGCCAGCTTGCTCTGACAACCTCTAGGTTCTTCCTTCAAGACCAGAAATACAGGTGGGTGCTATACTCATCTGGGATTTTTTGATGGGCTCTGGGGGTTTGACTCTGGTACTTGCATTTATGTGCAAGGGCTTTGGCCCCCGAACATTTTCTTGCTTGTCTGAGCTTGTCTTTCTGATTGGTATTAACTTATGAGCATTTTTCCACGTCATCAAATTACTCCTAAAATTGGGATACTTTTAAATACTATACTATGTCTGTTTTTATCTCTTTCCATCATACTTCATTTAACACTACCTGCTTGTACATACGTATATACATATTTTTTTTGTTGCTTATGCTTACTCCCTTTTTTGGCTTTGATAAATACCCTTGTACTGAATATTCTGGGGTACGTATCTTGCTCTGTACTTCTGGTGACTTCCCCCCAGGGCAGATTCCTGGAAGCCAACGGTGGGATCGCAGGAGATGGCACTAGTAAGGCTTTGGGTACGTCTTGCTAAATTGCATTCCTGGGATTCGCTTTGCTGTGGGCTGGCTTCCATCACAGCGCTCTGCAGCACATTGTACAGAAGTTGAAAAAAAAAAAAAGATGGACAAGGTAAAAAAGCAAATGAGCCTTATTTGCATCTTTGGTTACAGCCGGGATAAACATTTCAGAAAGGACATCATACAACTGCCATTTTTCTTCAAGAGAAGATGTGCATTGTTCCTTTTGTGTGAATGAATCTGCTGATATTATTGAAGTTGCTACCTGCTTGTAAGTAGTTTCTTCTCTAGGTTATGTCTTATTTTGTCTGTTATTTTATTTTATTTTATTTTTTTAATTTGTAGACACTCGACAGTGTCTCACTGTTTTTTCAGTGTTGAATCTGCTTTTCTTAATTTTTGCTTTTGTAACGCCCATGGCTTTCACGGCTGTGATGTCACTCTCAATCCATCTCTCGAGGAATGTGGAATGTAGAGGGTTCTGCGGAGCAGCAGCCTGGGGGAGGCCTGTCTGTCTCTGGAACTGGAATTGACAGGTGGAGATGATTCTCACCTGTGAAGGCCCCTCTAGCCGGCCCGCAGATTGCCCCAGGCTCCCTATCGACTGCCACGGGGCTGAGCAGCAAAGGCTTTGTGGTGTGTTTGCTGTGAGCGCAGCGAGAAAACGGCTCCCCATTCACACCTGGCAGTGTTTCTTCTTACGGGGGCATCAGCCTGGCCCAGGGGTGGGCAGCTCTGCTTTGCGAATTCCTGGGCTGACAGAACCACACCCCCAAGGCCCAAGTGCTCCTTAGTCCTTTGTGCCTTCCCCACTGTGTGAATTTGAGCCCCACTGGCCAGCGACATGCACACTTACTGTGCAGTTGATTGTGAAGGACGAAGTTTCCCCCATCTCTGACCCGGTGTTGGGGGTCCTCTTTTATGGTGAGGGCCATCTGAGTTTGAAGAGGGGGGGCAGAGAGGACGCCTGCTGGCTGACTTTGACAAGACACTTAATCATCATGAGCTGCTTCTAATTCAACCTCCGTGGCACAGCCAGCGCTTAATACGCACCCTCAGCAACCACAAAACCCCACCACCAAACGCCTACAAACACAAGAGAGCCTCCGACTGCAAAAGGCCCCAGACACCACCCACACCCCCACCACCCTCAACTGCCGCCCGGCAAGAGTGCGCTAAACCCCGCCATGCTACCTCACCTCAGCACAATGAGGCACACTCTTATGAGGTTTACCCTTGTTTCCTTGTCGGGCATGCCATAAGCTTCTCCAGCTGCAGATTTATATAGCAGATGGTAGCTGTCGCAACCTTACACCATCCTCATTGCATGTCACGATTCAACGTGGTGCCCTTTCTATCCCAAGAACCAGCCAGATATCGGGCTGTGCTGCGTGGGTGCCGTGCCGCGTGGGTGCTTCCCAGCATGTGGTGTTGCTCACACGCCCACCCACGTGCTCAAAATGGTGTCAAAGGTTGCTCGTAAAACAGAGTCTCTCAGGATGAGGCACAGGCTGAAGACATTGTTTTACTCAGTACGGGGTAACTCAGGACTGGACACCACCTGCTTGCAACAGCCTTTTTCACTTTCTTCTTCATGATGCCGTAAATCGTAACGTCAGGAGGACCAACCATTTCTTGGGTATATAGAAGCTGCTGGATGAGTGGGAGAGATGGCTCAAGGGTTTAAACCTCTGCCTTGCAAGCAGAAGGTCCTGAGTTCAGATCCTGGATCCCATGTAAAAATGCCAGGAGGAAATGGCAACAGCTTGTACTTATGATCCTGGAAGGCAGAGACTGGGAAACTCCAGAGCAAGACAAAGAGGAGGTAGAGCAATCTGGGGTGGTTCTCCAAAATCACTCCTGGGCCTATATGGCAAAGTTCCAGACTAGTGATAGACTTGCCTCAAGCAAAAGGTGGGAGGAGCCTGAGGACTGACTCCTGAAGTCATCCTTTCTCCTCTACCTGCACCTGTGCACACGTGCACACCTGTGGATACAAGTCTAACCCCCCCACAGGTGCACATGCACACCTGTGGATACAAGTCTAACCCCCCCACAGGTGCACATGCACACCTGTGGATACAAGTCTAACCCCCTCACAGGTGCACGTGCACACCTGTGGATACAAGTCTAACCCCCCCACAGGTGCATGTGCACACCTGTGGATACAAGTCTAACCCCCCCACAGGTGCACATGCACACCTGTGGTTACAAGTCTAACCCTCCCCAGGTGCATGTGCACACCTGTGGATACAAGTCTAACCCCCCCAGGTGCACGTGCACACCTGTGGATACAAGTCTAACCCCCCCAGGTGCACGTGTACACCTGTGGTTACAAGTCTAACCCCCCCCAGGTGCACATGTGCGTCCATAGTTGTATCCCCCATCAGTGCACACGTGTTTGCGCACCCACACGTGTACCCACTGTAAGTGTACATGCACAGGTACCTCCACAGGTGTGCTCTCCACAAGTGTACACGCACAACACATCCACAGTATACCCCCACAAGTGCACCTGCACCCAAGAATCATCTACAGAAAACACCCCTGACCAGTGAGAGACCGTGCCTCACACGAAAGGTGGCAGAAGCCTGAGGCTGACCCCTGAGGGCGTCTGCTCTCCTCCACCTGCACCTTTTACCCCCAAGTGCACAAGTCCATGTGTTTCCACAGGCATTACCTCCCGTGTGAACCTGCACATGTGAATAGCCACGGGTCTGGGTCCCACGAGTGCACATGCATCCTTGTCTGCACAGGTATTGCCCCTCCACACGAATGTGCACCCCCGACAGCAGATGGTCTCCCATAGGGTGGGGAAGTCACGTGACCTTGAAGAATACTTTGAGTCCTGCGAAATCTTGAGCACATACTGTGAAATCTTCATATCCACAGTCACATGCGGCCGTTTTTACTGGCCCATCCCACGCAGGAGCAGCTACATGCTGTCGCCCCACACGTGACCATATCACAAGGTGCAGCCTTCTGCTCCTGCTGACAATGTGGGAACAGAAAATTCAAAACCACCCCTCTTAAATACATCTCCCAAGGACCGCAATGGTTTGGCTAGTTGAACCAAAATGAACGAATTCATGAATTCCCTAGAACAGACAGCAAGTCCCTTGATTCAAGACTCTGCCTCATTTGTTTTGGAGAAGTGTCAACTGGTTGCCTTCATCCTGGGGCTAACAGTTGTGAAACAGTGTTTCCACCTCACATGCATTGTAAGGCCCTGGGTCGTCTCTCCTGCTAGGAGACTAGATTAATCTGGTCCTTGTGCAAAAAGGAACCAAGGGCTGCATCATTACCTTAAGCTTAGCCTGCACAGCGCACCATGACATGCCGGCTGTGTTAGTTCCATGCTCCCAGACATTGTGCAACAACGAAAAACAGATCGTGTGGCCAAGGTATGAAAGAATCTCAGGGCGCTTTCCAGACGACCTTCTTGGTTTCCTAACTGAGTGTGAATTACTCAGTAACAATGGACTTAGCTGAAGTATTATCCACTCAAAACAACGTTGCTATTGTTCTTGATATATAAAGTCCATGTGAGATGCTGCTAAGATATAGAATGTATTATGGGTAATTATGCAATTACTGTATTTCTCTGAAGCGTGTGTTTGGAACTTCGAGAAATGGAGATCTCAGCAAATCTAGATTTTAATTAACCTTGGCTGCGATCACAGTATAACTCCTTCGGTAAATAGGAGAGGGATAATAATTATTATTTGGTGAACAAGAGGAAAAAATGGAAAGGTTAATAAAGTTCATAAATTAGCTCTTGGCTACTCTAGTTTTTGTAATTTGTCACCCTACTTTAGGGACATTGTGAGGGAAATTATGCATTCATTTCTTTAAAGACAGGGTTTCATGTACTCTAAGCTGGTTTCTGGCTTGCCGTGTAGAGTGGCCTTGGACTTCGGGTCTCCTGCCTCCGCCTGCGAGCTGGGGTCACAGGTGTGGGTGGGTCGCGTGTTATGAGCGGCGGGTATCAAAACAACGAGGAGGGGAGGATACAGGAGGTAGAGAAAGAAAGAAATGAGAGGGAAAGAAGGATGAGGAGAAGGAAAGAAAGAGGAAGGTGAGAGAGAACCGAAAAGGAACTGAAGGAGGGTGGGCGGCGCGGGCGGTGGGGCGGGGGAAGGGTATGTTAGGGTGGAAAAGGGGAATGGGGGAAGTGAAGGTAAAAACCATCAATGAAAAGGGCGGGAGGCAAAGGGAAGCAAGTACAAGACTAAAAAAATCCGAAAGGAAGGAAGAACAAAACCAAACAAGAGCATGAGAGAGAACGAAGAGGAGAGAAAAGAGAGAAGAGAGAGGGCAGACAGGTAAGAAAAGAACGAGGGGGTTGGAAGGCAGGAGAGTTAAAATAATGATGGAAAAGAGCAAAGGGCACAACGCGTAGGGAAAAGGAGAGGACGAAAAGAAAGAAAGAACGGAACGAAAGCAAGGAAGGAAAGAAAGAAAAAGACAGGGAAATCGAAAAAAAAGAGTGGCAAGAACTCAAGCAGGAAGGAGGGGTAGAACAATCAAAAACACAACCAGGACACGCTACTAAAAAAACAAACAGGTACCAGCCAGAAACGAAAAGTGCAGTCGGTGACGGAGTAATCCGGAAGTAAGGAATTTCCATGTTTAGAGAAGTAATGGTTTACGCCTTTGTAATCCCTCTCTTCATGTGTAACACTCGGGGTTATCCTTCGTGCGGGTCAGGGGACGTAGGGCAGGAAGGAAGAGGGAAGGGAAGAAAAAGGTAGGTAAGGCAGGAAGAAAGGAAGACATAGAAAGTGAGGGAGCGACGGAAGAAGGGGAAGAAAGCAAACGCTCAAATGAATAGAAAGGAAGACAACGGGAATAGACAGTAAGTGCGGGGAGCAGGCGGCGAGGACGGGTAGGGAAGGAATGAAGGGGAAAGGGAAGGAGGGGGGAACGGGGCGAAGCAGACACGGAAGTGGGTAAGAAGGATAGGCGAAGATAAGCACGAAATAGAAGAACAAGGCAGGGATGAAGATCAAGTACAGAATAGAACAAATGATCGATGGGAACGCAACGAAAGACCACACTGACGAAAGAAGGGCAGGAAGATACGCCTCGATCCGGATAGCCGAAATCGACGACCGCATAAATAATGAAGGAAGAAGATAAAGAACAAGAAAGATACAGATGTCCTACGTCATTCCGGAAATTATTGCAGGACTGACACCCGACAGCAAGACATCTGAAAAACAACTCCACCTCACACACCGCTCCTTTTTCCTCCACTCCCTCCTTCCCTTCTTTCTCCTTACTTCACATCTTATTTCCTTCCTTCCTTCTCTCCTTTCCTGCCTCCCTGCCTCCCTCTCTTCCTTCCTTCGTTCCTTTGTTCCTTCGTTCGTTCGTTCGTTCGTTCGTTCGTTCGTTCGTTCGTTCCTTCCTTCCTTCCTTCCTTCCTTCCTTCCTCCCTTCTTCCCTTCCTTCTTTCCTCCCTTCCTCCCTTTCTCCCTCCCTCCCCCCACTTTTTCTCTTTTTCTTTCTTTCCACCGTGCTTTGTCAGTAGACCTCCCAGCCTAGTTTGTTGAAGTCTGTTTCCACTTGGGATTTCTGGTGCCTGCTGATACACCGCCCTCCAGAAAATTCTGTGCGCTGCTTTCCTCTGCAGGAACGAAGCATCCTCAGTCAGGATGATCTTTAGGAGTCCTAGTGATGTTCTGCAGGGTTAGTCAGGAGCTGACTGTGGGACCCAGTGCTACAGCAGTGACCCTAAGGTGTGTCGAGGCTGGATACAGCCAGACGCTCCTTACAGTGTAAGGATGGATTTCCATCATCGTGTCTCACAGGAGGGAGAGAGTCCCACGTGAACTGAGCCGGCCTTTGATTTGTGCAGAGGTGCCCGTCGCTTTAGGAGGAGAGGGAGCTGGCGTGCTGAAGTGCCGTGAGCAGCTCAGTGGAGGAAATTACAGGAAACAGGAAGTAGATTGGTCCAAGGAAGCCCACGTGCGGTGGGTGGCCAGTTGGTGTAGATCAAGTTAGCATCTGCCCTCTCCCTGGGGGACAGGGTCCCCTTCCATCTCTAGGTGTTGGTGACACTAAATGTAAGTTCCTTTGGTAGTCTTGAATTTACTGTCTTGTTTTGCTTGCACATTAGCGTGTGTGGGTGCGTGCGTGCGTGCATGCATGCGTGCGTGCATGCGTGCGTGTGTGCGTGCGTGCATGTGTGCGTGCGTGCGTGTGTGTGTGGGTGCGCGCGTGTGTGCATGCATGCGTGTGTGTGTATGTGTGTGTGTCTTAGAGGGCACTATGTGTCCCTGGGGAAGCCCAAGGGTGACTTTGGGAATCATCCTGGATTGCTTCTACCTCCTTTTTCACTGTGGGATTTCCCAAGCTCCGCCCACTAGAGCCGGAAGTGCAGACTTGCTTGGGATCTGGGATCCCACCTGAGGACCTTCAGCTTGGGGGATAGAGTCTTAACCCCTGAGCCATCTCTCCAGTCCTGGCTTATTGCTGTAAGTCGTCTTTGGGATGTGTTTTGATGATACACATGAGACTTACATGTGTTCCGATCTTCAGAGACCATCTTTGAAACCTCTTCAGAAAGGGCTGAGAGCCCAGAGTTGTTGGTTGCTGTTTGGTTAAGGAAAACACCTTCCCCATGTGTTGGGCGCTGTCCCTGAATAGTCACACCAGAGCTAAACGATGGTCCTTGGTTGCTTTGGAGGATGTAGGTCAGCTGCGAGGCTCCTGGGTCTTGACGTGTGGTGCAGGCCGAGTTCTGGCCCCAGTGGGAAGAGGTGCGGCTCGCTGTCCCTCAGGCCTTCATTCAGTTCTGCCTCGCTGGCGTGGGACCCACTTTGCATCTGCAAAGTTGGGCTAAGAAGCTAAACCCTCTGCTTCTGGGGACTGCTCTGTCCCTAGATACTATCACTGTCAGATGGTGGTCTTGCTTAATTTTTTAAAATCAGTATGGGTCAAATACAGACATTTATCATACACTAATCAAATCCAGCCACAAGTTCCTAGTTACATAGTCCCCAGTTTCTAATGCTCACTGTTATACTTCAGACCAGCCTTTTTTAAAAGGCTGTGTATGATGGGTGTATATATAGGTGTAACAGTTACTCTTAACTATTGCTGTGAGAGAACACTCAAAGTCAAACAACTTAAGGGAGATTTATTCAACTCATAGTTCTAGAGGGGAGAAACAGACTTTCATGGCGGAGGTGACATGGCTGGTGGCTGAAGCTGGCAGGCCAAATCACCGCAGACTCCAGTAGGCTAGTGGGTGACGGCTGAAGGCTGGAGGATTCCTGGAGAATCTGTTTTCTTCTCAGTCTTCTGCTCTATGGTCCCTTTTATCTGGTCCACAACTGGAAGGTCCAGTGAGATCGAGGGAGGTTCAATCGCATCCAGGGCTGGTCTTTGTATTGTAAATGTGTTAATCCAGATCATCTCTTCAGTGGTCTCAGCTGATCTTAGTTAATGCCAGGTGTGCCAAGTTGACACCCAGGATTAGCTATCACAAAGGGCGATGTGTATACATGCATGTGTTCATGTGTCAGCATGGGCATGCACCAGCCCAACACGTCTGTAATTAGAGGGCCACTTCATGGGGTGCTCTTCATCTCCCACTTTGTTCGAGACAGGGTCTTGTTTTTGACCCCCTGTGCCACACATCGGCTGGCTTGGGGGCTTCTGGGATTCTCCTGCCTCGCATCTCATTCCTGGAGCATAGACGTGTCCCGCCGCTCCTGGCTTTACACAGGCTCTGAGATTCACACTCAGATCCTCGTGCTTGTGTGGCGGGCCCTTTTGCCCACAGTGATAGTTACTTTAGGGTCAACTTGACGGTTGCAGGCTGAGTTTGGGCACAGCCGTGAAGAACTGAGAGCAGCCCTCAAGCAGACCTGCAAGTGATTAATTGCTGTGGAAGACCCAGCCTGTGGTGGGCGGTGCTTTCCAGTGGTGGGCTGGATAAAAGGAAGTGCGAGGGGGAGGGACTTGCTCTTTCTTGCCCTATGTCGACTTACTGTGCTGACTCCACTACTGGTCTGCTGCCGCCTTTCTCCGCTGCCGCTGCCGCCGCCGCTGCCTCTGTTCATAGCTGGTGGCGGAGCCCAGCCTCTTGGGCCTTGCTCCTGTTCATCGCTGAAGTCGGATTCCAGCCTCTGCCATCTTTCCTACTGTTGTTCCTCAGTGACGTCAGAACATCTTCTCCTTGCCGCTGGTCATCACCGATGTCACAGCTCAGCCTCTTTCATGGCCCTCCAGTGTGACGGAGGTTCAAGCGCTTCTAGGGACCCTTCTGTCTTCTGCGGTATTCTGCTCAAGAACTGAGCAGCTACAGGCAGCTACTGTCGGACTACTCTAATTTATTTTGTAAGTTAATCTAATAAGTTCATATATATATATATTGATTCTGCTCCTCTAGAGACTTCTGACTAGTACACCTGCAGAGATATCCTCCCTGTTCTCCCCTCTCAAGTTAAGGTGCTTTGTGCTTCCTTCTGTGAGTGAGAGCACACGGTACTTGTCCTTTGAGTCTGGTTTTTTTTTTTCACTTAATATAATGACCTTCAATTCTGTTGCAGTCAGCCTGCATGGTTGCTGATAAATGACCATCAAATGGTTTAAGGGAACAAGAGTTTATTCTCTTATGATTCCTGGTTTCAGTTCTCAGTCCAGCTTAACGGGAGAGCACGCACCAACACCAGGGCTGAGGGAACTGGCCACATTATCACTGCATAATGGCTGAGAGATGGACAATCCTTACTTGCTAGACCAGCATGTCTGGCCAAGTATACAGAAGGATGCCCACTCTCTCAACCAGCTCTCTGTGATTTATTCCAGAGCCTAATCCCACCCACCATGGGCTGGGTCTTCCCCAGCAGCTAGACAATCTCCTTCAGGTTGAATTATATCCTGTTGCATATGCATACCACACTTAAAAAATATTCATGGGCTGGAGAGATGGCTCAGGGGTTAAGACTCTGCTCAAAAACAGAAGGTTCTGAATTCAGATCCCATGTTCCACATAAAAATGCTAGGTGGAAATAGCAATGTCCTGCAATTCTGGCCCTGGTGGGCAGAACTTGGGAAATCCCAGAACAAAACAAAAAGGAGGTAGAAGCAATCCAGGATAGTTCCTGAAGTCACCCTTGGGCCTCCAAAGGGACACACAGAGCCCTCTGACACATTCATGCAAACACATACACACACACACACAAATAAATAAAGTTTAAGAAATTATTTGTAGGTCTTGGGAGATGGCTCAGAGGTTAAAGTCTTTGCCTAGCAAACAAAAAGACCTGAGTGCAGATCTCTAGATCCTATGTAAAAATATTGAGCTGAGATGGCAGTGGCCTGGACTTCTCAAGTGTGCTATCTTATTTTTTTGGCGTATGCATCTATTGTATCAGAGGGCACTGTGTGTGCTTATGGGGGCCTGTGGAGGGTGACTTTGATAATTATCTAGATTGCCCTTCCTCCTATTTACACTGCTCCGGGGTTTCGCAGTCTCTGTCTTCTAGGGATGGAAGTGTTGACTGCTGCCATTTCCTTCTGATGTTTTTATGTGGGATCCATGATCTGAACTCAGGTCCTTCTGTTTGTGAGGTAGAGGCTTAGCCCCTTAGCCATTTGTCTATCCCTTAAGTACCCTCTTATACACACACACACACACACACACACACACACACACACACACACACACGAATAAAAGGAATCCATAATCTGTTGAGAAGGACTTTGGCTGATTTTTGCTTGACCTGCAGGCTTTCCTCTTATTTGGTGTTTCCCTCCCTCCCTCCCTCTCTCCCTTTTCCTCTACTGCAGCAGGTGTTTGTTGAGTGGCCCCCAGCATGTCATCTCTAGATATCGGCATCCTCGCTTCATGCTGAGAGACCAGCTTATATTCTCCATCTTTCTAGAACTTTTCCATGTGACCCTGTGAAAGCCCCTTATTTCTTCGGACATGTTTCTCATCCCAGAAACTAGAAGGAGAAGGAAGACTAGTTTAAAAAAATCTGGTTCTACTTAGAATTTTTTTCTGTTGAATTGCTTTTTAAATAGACTACTTGCTCAATCAGTAAGTTGAATTTCAGAGAAGATAAATGGTGTGTCCAGATTTATGGAACAAATCTGGGGTGCAGTGGAAGCTCCTGGTTTTGGTTGCTGCAGCACACCCTTGCATCTCTCAGGGCTCCTTCAGGTCAGCGGTGTGTGCTTTCTCTGTCTAGCTGTGAACTCTGGGCAGAGAGGCGCCTCCGTCTCCTAAGCTGCCAAGGCCACAGTCGTGCAGGCTTGGCACAACCTGGCTGGTGGCCTGGATGGATTCTGAGTGGGGGCTGCGGCAGAGACGCACCCGTGTGGGGCTGTTTGATGTCAGCTACCAGCTTTAGACATTCTCATTTAGTTACCTTTCCTGCCCCAGGTAATGTGTTCAGCCGCTTTTCCCATGCATTAATTTTAAGTGAACTTTTTTTTTTTGAGATCCCCTGTATATAGCTAGCAAGTTTTGCTGAATAGAGGTTATTTTTTTTAACATGATCTTATATTGAAAAAACTCCAGAGTCTATGAAAGGGGACAGCGTGTGGCTGGTGACTGACTTCCTCCGCTTACTGCAGTGTGAAAAGTTAGCTGACAAGAGTGAGCCTTCAAAGAATTAATTTACAAAGCTGCTCGGTTTTAACACTGCAACCTCAGCCCAAAGATCCAGAGAGAGGAGAAAGTGCTGACGTGGGAAAAGTTCTGAAGATGGCCTTCTTTCTTTCTCAGAAGAGGAGGGTGGGCTCCTGGGGGAGGGGATACCGCTGGGGCGCCCATTCTCTGCAAGGTGTGTTTGCCTTCCAAGAAGCTCTGCCGGAGAAGTCAGGATGTTGCTCTTCCTGCAAACCCATCTTTTATTTGCTTATTATATATTTATTTATTTTACTCTGTGTGTGTGTGTGTGTGTGTGTGTGTGTGTGTGTGTGTGTGTGTGTATCAGAGGGTTCTGTGTGAACTTGTAGTGGACTAAGGGTGAATTTGGGAATCATCCCGAATTGCTTCTACCTCCTCCTTGTTCCGCTAGGGGATTTCCTAGGCTCCTCCCACCAGAGCCAGGAACTGCAGGCTGCCGCTGTTTTACAGGGGATCGGAACTCAGGATCTTCTGCTTGCGAGGCTAAGTCTCAACCCCTGAGCCATTTCTCCAGCCCCTGCAAACCCGTCTTTATGCGGCTCAGGATAGGCTCATGCCTCTGCTGGCTTAAGGGGAGAGCCTTATCTTTTAGTTCCAGCCACTGGGGGAAGGGTAGGGGCCCCTTCACATGGAGCGTCCTGTGCTTGGGCGCATGCAGCGTCTCCTGGCAGCCCGCAGGCCAGGGGTGGCCAGGCAGAGCTGGCATTGAGGCTGCGGCGGGCGTCAGCTTTGGAGTCAGGCAGGGTGGTGAGCGCTGCCACTCACTCTTGGGTCATCATTGCAAACGAATTGTCTCACGGAGGCCATTTCCTCACCTGTGAAATGAAGATTGCCCCCTTGAGGGCAATGCAGTGGCGCGAGCATCTCTGGGCGCAGCTAGCTCCCGGCTCGAGCATCTCTGGGCGCAGCTAGCTCCCAGCTTGTTGGTGACCCCAGGGGGTGTTGGTCATGATGCAGTAGCTGCCTGCTGCTGGGGGCCATTGTGTGGGTGGGGCTTTTCTGTCCACTCAGCATTTTGCAGCATATGTCCCCTCGTGATTGGAAAGTAAACCACTTTCTCCCTCTCTACCATTTGCCTCTTCTCTTCCCTTACTTTCCCTCCCTTCCCCTTCCATCCCACCCCTCCTATCTCTCCATTTCTCTTTTTTTCTCTTCCCTCCTTTTCCCTTCCTTCCCCTTCCTTCCTCTCCCCTCTGTTCCCTTCCATCCCACCCTCCTCTCTCCCCATTTCCCTCCTCTTTCCTTCCCTTTCTATTTCTTCCCGCACACCTTTCCCTTTTCTCTTCTCTACTTGTTGGGTCCCTGGAACATTTTCTTTTCTAAATCAAGTTGTAGATCCCTGTAGTTCCTCTCGTCTCCAGTGGCCTCTCATCTCGTCCTTGGTTCTTCTGGCCACTCCCTGTCATTACACGACTCCCGGAACCCTGTGGTTCTTCTTGTGTGTCTTTCTCCTTCTTTAGCGGTGGTGCGTGAGGATCAGAACTGGACGAGGGTTTGGAGCGTCCTACGTAACCCTTTAGATCTACCTGTATCTGGAGACACCGCATCTCAGCCTGACTTTTAAGACAGCATGTTCTGCCCTGGTGATGGGCAAACCCCAGCAAGGGCATTCTAATGCCTGCTGCATGATGTTTAGAGTGGCAACTTTTATTATGATGCCTTCTTGCCCCACCTGGAAAGATCAGTAGAGCCACTTGCGTTTGGATGAGGATCCACAGTGAACCCAGGGAGGCTGCTGTGTGGGAGCACGGAGCTGCTTGCTTCTCTCATACATGAAGGAGGTGGGGGTCCCCTGAAAGATGGGACTCAAGTTTCTCTCCCAGTAATGGTAACAGAGAAAATGTAGGTGTGCCATTACGCCTCTCTGTGCCTCAGTTTCTTCCTTTTAAGCTGAGGGTGCTGACTTCTTCATTTGCTGAGTACTAAGGTAAAATATAATTAATATTTATAAATACATAAAGGTGTAAAAGCACATAAATCTATAAAGATGGAAGTATAAATAAACCTTATGTTTATAAATTTATAGAAATATATGAACAAGGTTACAATAATGCACAAATAACTTTATAAGCTACATAGCAAGAGATGCAAACATTTTCCTGCTCACTGGACTGAATTTACTTCTGCCCAGTTGTCCCCTGAGAATTCATAAGCGTCTTGGTCACTCGGGCTGGTTGCAAGGTGGAGAGTGTTTCCCACCGCATTCCTCTCCTCAAGGTTGAGTTCGAGGGTCCTGTTTCTCTGAGTGTCTATGACCCACGGCTCCACGGGAGTTTTCCTTGAGCCTTGTCCGTCCCACCTGCTGCGCCTCCCCCTGCTCTGGAGACCTCACCTCTCTGCACACAGTCCCCAGAGAGTTCTGCCAAGGTCAGGCCTTCTAAGTCTCTCTCTCCAAATCCCCTTGCACATTCCATAAGTAAATAACAAGAGTGTGAAGTTAGCCAAAGAACTGAGAATTTGTTCGCAGGTTGCTTCGATTTACGAGTCTTTGATTACAGCGAGAGGTCAAATACTTTTTGCCAGTTAATTGGATTTATTTTCCTTTTCTGGCCAATTTTCTGTTTGTGTTTTTCCCCTATTGCCTCAGGCGCCTGTTTTGCTGATTGATTTGCATGCAGCTGACTCTCCGTTTTGCTCTATTTTCCCTTTGGTGAGATATCAAAGTCCTTCATGTGTGAGTATTACACAAATGTTTGCCGTTTCACTTAAAATTTTTAATTAAAAATCTTTAGGACAAGATACGGTATTGAGTAATGCCTCAGCAAACCAAAATTTAAGTCTTTAAGCTTAAGCTGCATCTTTAGAAGACTTCAGTGAGAATTCTACTTTAGTATTTCTGTTGTGGGCAGTTCTTTGCCGTGTCTGGATTCCTCTCCCGCTCAATGTGCCACAGTTCTATCGCTTTGCCTGCCTGTGCCGTTCATGGACTCTTGATCTTTCTTCTTTATTATCTTGGCTTTAAAATTCATCTTAATTTCTTTGACTTTATGGCTTCTCACTTGTCATCTGTGTGGTTCTCTGCTCCCTTCCTCAAACCCCACTTAGTCTTATAGATTTATTTATATGCCTAAATGTCTGGAGTGTGTGTGTGTGTATAGAACAGGCACAGTGTGTTCTTGTGGAGGCCCAGGCTGACATTGGGAATCATCATAGATAATTGTTCTACTTCCTTTTGCTTTGCTCTGGGGTTTCCCAAGCTCTGCCTTCCAGGGCCAGGAGTATATGCTACTGCTGTTTCTATCAGTTCCTTTTATGTGAGATCTGGAGATCTGAACTCAGATCCTTTTGCTTGCAAAGCAAGGCTTTAACGCCTGAGCTATCTCTCCAGCTTCTGGATTTTTCTATCTCCCAAGATGGATGTCATCGTATTTTGTTTTGCTATTTTTTCACTATGAAATAGATTCCAGGAAGTTAAGGAGCACATGTTGGTGGTGTAGATATTCAGAGTATATTCAGAGTCAGGCAGCCCGTGTGGCCAACAATCAAACGAGATGGATGGAAAGATGCATGACAAAATGATAAAGGACCAGAGGAAAGATGACGTCAGCGGGAAGGAGGGAATGACTAATAGCTGATCTGAAGAATGGATATCATCCACATGCAAATGGTACACACTGAAATTTTTCTGAAACTCAAGTAAGTTGTAAAGCTATGACGAGAACCTTACTAGAAAAAGAATGAAGCCAGGCAAACATCTGGACATATTGATGAAAAGATCAAATTCCAAGGCAGCCAAAGAATTCTGAAATTCTTAAAGACCAAAACCCACCAAATAATAAACAAACCCTAAATATATATCTTAAGGCTATTTTTCTGCAGCGCTGAACCAAGGTCCACGGGGCAACAGCCACCCAACTAGAAGAACAGGACGGGTGACTCACACTGTTTATGCCCAGCCAAGCTGCCATTTATAATTTTAATATAAGAAAGTGTATTTTCTTGTTCAATAGAAAAAAAAACATGCTTATTGTAGGAAACAAAACCATGCCATGAAACTTTTCAGAATATCTTTAAGAAATTAAAATTCAGGCTGGTGAGATGGATCATTGGACAAAGATGTTTGCCACCAGGCCCGACAACCTGGGTTACATCTCTGGAGCCTACGTAGTGGAAAGATCATTGACTGCCTCCTGTGAGTGGCACGTACACTACAAGGCACAACACAAGGAAAATGAATGCGTACTAAACCAATGGCAAAAAAGTAAAACAACTGTGCTAGTGAGATATGGCATCATCCTGATAATTGATGGCTAAATTCTGGGCACGTCTGTGACTTTATATATATATAGCTAAGACGAGTCCTAAGCAAGCCTGCAGGAGATGGTCTAGTTGATACAGGAAGTCCCAGCCCATGGATGGCGGGATGATCTCTGGGCAGGTGGATAAGGTGGACGGAGCAGTCTCAGTGCTTTGGCATGAGCTCTTCTGCCAAGCTAAGAACTGTAATCAGAATCCGAGCAAGAATGAACTCTTCTTAATCTCCTAAGATGCTTGATAAAAAGTCAAGATGTTTGACTTTACCAGCAAAATGCAGACAAATGTAGCAGCAACTTGAAATCCTTCAGATCCAGATTTTTGAAATGTGACCTTTCTCATCGTTTCCTCTTTTTTTTTTTTTTTTTTTTGCCAGGAGTGAGAGTTTGGCATTTTGTGGGTTTTATGCTCACTCCTCCCCCAGGCTCCCATGTGCTGACTAGAATTTGTCTCTGTGCTCACGTTATTGCTGCATAGAAAGGTGGGATGATGGTTTTGGTAAAGGGGACCCGAAAAGCAATAGCAATGAAATGTAGCATGGAAACAAGTGGACTGGGCACCTGCAGGTTCAAGATTCACGTACGTCTGTCAGTTCCAAAGGAGAACCAGGCGAAGCCTGTTTGTAAGTGGAGCGCATCTGCAGTCATTCAGAATTCTGTAAGTCAGAATTATCCGTGATTCCGTTGACATAAGTCCACTGTGTGGGCAGAATCGCAGTTTGTCTATTCAGTTCTTCAGTTCGTTTTCATGACTCCCGGGCACCTAGATCACTGAGTCTAGTTTTCTAGGAGCATGTATCGAATGACGGTACTACGTCTGTCCCCAGGTATTGTGCGCACGCATGAAAGGATGCACCTCAAATGCTTAGCACAGCAAAGTGCCAAGCATCAGGCCATGAATCGAGGTGGCTGTCAGTTACGGTAGCAATAAGCAGGCGCACAATGGTGCCGGCTTTCTTCTCCTGCTTTTGCGTCTCTGCAAAACCAGAGATGCTTCAAATCAAGCACACCGGGAATTAAACATTCCTTCAACATCTGGTAATCAATTCTCATATTCATAAACTTCAGCGATCTGTTATCAAGTAATGGAGGCCTCTTGTGGAATTAGAACTTTTTAATTAATTCACCTCACAGGTACTGATTGCCTCTGATTTATAGCTCCGTTTGCACACGTGTGAGAGAGACAAAGGGGCGGGCTTCATCTACGCATCCCTGCACACAGTCTTCAGGCTGGCTCTGAGTCGGCCTCTCTTCTTCTCAGCCGGTCTTGCTCACTGTGGGCAGGATTTGCCTGCAGTGTCTAGTAATGCAGATCATCTAGGTCACACGTGCCCTGACCCGCCGCAAGCCCCCAGAGCATCGTTGTCTTTTCTCCCTCCCCTGGCTCCGCTCACTTTCTGTCTCTCATCGTCGCCAGCATATGAGAGCCAAATGCTATCAGTGTGACTGGGTAGAAAGATCTTTTGACCCGGTGCTGGGAAATCTGGGTTTCGCTTTTGGTCTCCTTGGCTATTACATCATGGTGGTGGGCTAGACTTTATCTTCTTTGAGGAAAGTGGGCTGCAAGCTGTGTAGGATCCCAGGTTTCCAGGATGAGAGAGCACGGATGCTAAAGTGAACAGCTTTGTAGGTGCAGGTTTCAAGGGGGAAGGGTTCTGCAGTGCTGGACACAGTGAGACCTTGTCTTGACTGGCAGGAAGGATGAGACTTTCTTCCACCCCTGATTTTTTTCTATAAAAGGGACAAGGGACCATGCAGAGGAGTGGGGTATTGCTTATGCTTCTCATCGCTGTGGCAAAAGACTTGATAAAGCAACTTATAAGAGATAAGAGCTGGAGAGATGGCTCAGGAGTTAAGACTGTCTCGAAAACAGAAGGTCCTGAGTTCGGATCCCAGGTCCCATGTAAAAATGCCAGGTGGGTATAGAGGTGGTCTGCACTTTCGGCCCTGGTGGGGAAGCAAGAAGGAGGTAGAAGCAATCCAGGATGGTTCCTGAAGTCACCCTTGGTCCTCCACAGGCAACATAGTACTCTCTGATACACACACACACACACACATACACACACACTAACTAAAAGAAACGGAGAGTTCATTTTGGCTTATGGCTTCCATCACGGCGGGGAGCATGCCCTGGGAGCCTGAGAGAGAAGGTCACGCTCCGTCCATAGCCAGGAATCAGAGAGAGGCGAATGTTGGTGCTCTGCTAGCTTTCTCTTTTTTATTCTTTCCTCATAACTGTGCTGCCCCCATACAAGATGGGTCTTCCCAGCTCCATTAACCTAGTCTAGAGCTCCCTCGGGGACACGCCCAGAGATCTGTCTCCTAGGCGAAGCTAGAAGCCATCATGCTGACAATATGAACCATCCCAAGCGGAAGGACGCCGCCTGGGAGGGAGGTGTCCTGGCTCTGTCACCCCTCCCTGCTGCGTGATGATCGTAAGACGGGCAAGGCTTGGCGCCTGTGGTTCTAGTCTCTCTCTGAGAAGTGATGAGGGGGCGGAGTCAACTTTCCAGACTTAGAGTTAAGAGCACGCATTGGAGCCCAGAACGGCGCACTGGGTTGCTACTCGTGATCTGTGAGCTAGCTGACTATGCGCTCGAGAGATGCGCACAACCTCTCCCGGCCTCGCTCAGCCTTAGCCTAGGAGTGTTGCTCACAGCAAGCTACCTTGCGAACAAGCTGCAGGGACTTGATAAGGAAATGAGCAGAACATTTATCTATCGGGTGTAAAGTGCCCTCCGGATGGAAGTTATAGCTGCAGATGATCTCGATTATCCTTTCAGGCGTCAAGATCTGGGATTCCAGCTGTCCGTGAGCTGGCTCCTCCCCAGGCAGCTGCTGGGTAGGGTCACCTCAATTTTCAGGTTGGGAAATTGAGGCACCAAGCACCAGGCAGTGCCTTGGTTGAGGATAAGACACACTGTCTCCCGTGGGAAGAAAAGCTTTCTATTGAAGAACCACCTCCAAAAAAACATTCACATAATGGTTGTAGCACTTGGCCTGCATGGTTGCTGATAAATCACTATTACATAAATGGCTTAAGGGAACAAGGGGTTTATTTTCTTACGATAGTCCAGTCACAGTTCTCAGTCCAGCTTAGCAGGAGAGCTCACACCAACACCAAGGCCTAGGGAACTGGCCACACAATCTCTACATAATGGCTGAGAGAGGGACGATCCTTACTTGCCAGACCAGCATATCTGGCCAAGTGTGCACAAGGGTGCCAACTCTCTCAACCAGCCCTCCATCTTTTATTCCAGGGCCTAGTCCCACCCACTATGGTCTGGGCCTTTCCCATCAGCTAGCCAATCATCTGCAGGTTTGTTCTGGGCTTAATTCAACCACTAATTCTCTACAAATGTACCCAGAGCTCAAACCCTCCTCTGCTTGACTAGGACACTCAGTAAACCAGGAGAGAAGAAAGAGTGACCAGGATGGTGGTTGTATTTGAAGGCAGGGCTTTTTGTGAGGTCACAAGAAGGGAGCAGAGCTGCTAAAATCTTGTCACTGGCTTTATGACAAGTGTCCCCAGGCACCAACCACCTTCTTTTTGAGATAGTGTCTCTCATGGCCTGAATCTCACCAAGTAGGATAGTCTGATTGGCCAATGAGCTCCAGGGGTCTGCCTGTCCCAGCCTCCCCAGTATTGGTTATACAAACTTGTCACCATGCCTAACTTTTCCTTCCCTCTTTTTTTTTTTTAATGTGCATTTTGGGGATTGAACTCAGCTCCCTACACTTGCACAGCAAGCCATTTCCAACCCAGCTGTCTCCCCAGAAGCCGCTCTTGGACTTTCTAGCTTCCAGAAGTGTGAGTGGACATACCCCCACTCTTTGTAAATTTCCTCATCTTGGCCATGGCAGCAGGAAGGGGCCAAGACAGCTGGTCTCCGTGTCTGGCGATCAAGAGTTCCAAGTTGGTGGCATCAGAGTGTTGAAGACGTGCGTGACATGGTGGGGCCAGCTTTGTCCAGTGCGACTTCTCTCCTTCTTCTGGGGACTGTGGCTTCGCAGCTTCCTTCTCACAGGAACCCCCCCCCCCCCGGTCTCCTGGAGGCTGAGGCGTTCCTGCTCCGGGCTCCCAATAATTAGATGAGGAGTGCTGACTGAGACTTGAGAGGTGAGCATTGCATGAAGAAGGCTGGAAGGGCACGAACTGATGAGGTCGTGGAAAGCGTGGCTTCTTGTGCACAGTGTGTGAAGTCATGGAAATGAGGTGTCACAGTTGGACACAGGTGTCAGCTTGACAGTGGAGGATTTGAGCTCTGGGCACATTGGTAGAGAATTGGTGGTTGAGTTAATCCCAGAGCAAACCTGCAGGAGATTGTCTAGCTGATGGGGAAGGCCCAGCCCATGGTGGATGGGTGGAATAAAATACAGAGAGCTGGGTGAGAGAGTCGGCATCCTTGTGAACACTTGGCCAGATATGCTGGTCTGGCAAGTAAGGATCGTCCCTCTCTCAGCTGTTACATGGAGATGGTGTGACCAGTTCCCCTGGCCCTGGTGTTGGTGTGAGCTCTCCTGCTAAGCTGGACTGAGAACTGTGACTGGACTATCGTAAGAAAATAAACCCCTTGTTCCCTTAAGCCGTTTGATGGTGATTTATCAGCTACATGCAGGCTGACTGCAACACGAGGCCTGGCTTGGTGTGTGGTGTTGGCACAAGAAGCTCTGGGAGACTCTGATGACAAATGGGCTGCAGATGTCATAGGCAGGTGACTTCCAGGGACCCTGCTATCCACACAACTTACTTTGTCCATCTAGGCAGCCACCGAAAGGTACAAGCCAGGGAATAAATAATCTTACTTGCATTCCAGAAAAGTTTTTCTGATGTCTGTGGGGCAACGTTCAATCCCCATGGAGGTATTCCCACGTGCCAAAAGGGAATTCCAGACAAGAAATAAACGAGTTCAAATAAAACAGTGACGTCAGAGAATGCAGAAAATTGTGTGAGAAAATTTGAGAGTTGAGTAGTAAGCAAGAATGGAAAGCTTGGTGGGATGGGGCAGAAAGAGAGGAAACGCAGAGAGGAATCCTGCATTATGTGTCTATTAATCTATTATATGTTTATTATCTATAATGTACCTATTATCTATCTACAATCTATTACCTATTAATCAGCTGTCTATATCTATTCTTTGTTTATCAACTATATTGTCTATCATCTATCAGCTTTCCTTTACCAATTATCTGTCATCTATTATCTAGCCATCACCTCTACCTACTTGCCTACCTACCTAGCTCTCATCTATGGTCTACATATTGTTTCTGTTTATTTTGAGAAACGAGACAGCTCTTCCAGCTTAGAGGTGATATGAAGACAATATGGAAGGTTTGGTAGCAGTGGTCAGGAAGAAGCAGAATAATGGAGTTCAGCATATGCTAAATGACATAGTCTAACCCTTTGGGATCATAACTAGGCAAAGTGGGGTGACTGTAACAGTTATTCTTAACTATTGCAATGAGAGAACACCCATAATCAAATAATGGAGAAAAGGAAATTTATTCACTTTGTGGTTCCAGAGGGGTGACACAGTCTTTCATGGCGGAGGTGACATGGCTGGTGGCTGAAGCTAGAGGCAGGCTAAGTCACGGCAGACATCCAATAGGCTAGTGGGTGACAACTGAAGGCTGGAGGATTCCTGGAGAGTCTCTTCTTCCCAGTCTTCTGTTCTATGGTTCCTTTTATCTGGTTGGCTACTGGGAGATTCCAATAAGATCTAGGGAGGTTCCAATGGGCTCTAGGGCTGGTCTCGTATTGTAAATCTATTGATCTGGATCATCTCTTCAGGTGGTCTGACAGTTGATCTTAGTGAATACCAGGTGTGGTCAAGTTGACATCCCAAGATTAACTATCACAGTAACTAAGCATCCGATTGGGTGAATGTCTTTTGCTGATGTCTATGCAGTGCATTTGGCTCAGACGCTCTGCTGAGAATCTCTAACTGGTACCACCTGGCATGGAGTGCTAAGTCCTGTGTTCATCTCTGCACACCCCGCACCTAGACAGGCTGCCTGGACAGCTTGGTGGGATTTGCATAGTCAGGAGCCTTCTCTTCTTTGCTGATGCATGTAACTTGTCTGGGCTTTTTTGTTTGTTTTTCAAATACACTCATGTCCACACTGCCGCCTGGCTGGTGGATGCTCTTGTGGGTTCCACATGGCTTCTCTCTAAGCTCCTACTTTCCTGCCTTTTCTCAGTCAGTGCTGGGCCTTGTTGCTTTGAGGAAGAGGAGGGAAAGGAGAAAGAGTGTTACGAATGCCCTTTGGTAAGAAGCTGCGGAGAAACCAGACTCTGCCATCAGAAAGAGTCACAAGATGTCGTGTCTGCAGTCCGTAAGAGTATGTCCTCTCTGGTAGAGTTGGGGTTGAGCATGTGGGGTAGGTTAATGTGGACCGTCAACTTGACAGGATCTAATCACCCACGAGACAAGGTTTTGGTTTGACCTCTGGCCTTGCCCGTGAGGGGTTGTCTTGGGCTGGTTAATGGAGGTAGGAAGACCCACCCTGAAAGTGGGTGGTACCATCCCTTGGGCCGGGGGCCTGGACTGCACCAACAGGAGACGGGTAGCTGATCACAGACCTTTCCTGTTCTCTGCCTCCTGACTGAGGGTGCAGTGCGACCCGTCACCCCAACCTCCTGCTGCCGAGACCTCTGTGCTGTGCAGGACTGTACCCTTGAAATGGGAGCCAAAACGAGCCATTTCTCCTAACACAAAGGTGTTCTGTGACAGCAGCAGGCAGAGTCAGTGCCATAGAGGGGTGTCACTTTGAACTGTCAAACACGTGGATCATATTCCTGTGCCTCCTTGGTAAGAACCTGTGGATGCGCGTGGCCCTCGTTAAACAGCTCTGCTCCCCAGTCAGTGGATGATACGATGATTCAACGAGGACCCGTAGCCAGGTGCTGGGGCCATGCATACATCGCATCGGAAACCCCCGATGCCTTCAACACCTCTTGGAAATGATGATGTGAAGCTAAGGAAACGGGGTGTCCCGGTTTTGAATGTGAGTTGCTCCCCATAGACTCATGTGTTTGAATCATTAGTTGTTTGGGAAGGTCGTGGCACCTTTAGAAGGTGGAGCTTGTAGAGGAAGGTGGGTGGGCCTTGAGGTTGATTAGCCTCACCTGCTTCTGGGAACAGCCTGCCTTTGCGGCTCTCAGCCTCCTTGCTGGATGTGACGTAGGCCGTCTCCAGCTTCTGCCTGCCAGCCATACTTTTCCACCCATAAAGGAATGCATCCTCCCTCTGGAACCGTAAGTGGACTAAATCCCCCTCCCCCCATAGTTGCTTGATTTCGAGGGATGTCTCACAGCAACAGAGAAGAGGAACAGGTACTCGGGGTGGACGCTTCAAATTCTGGACAGCACATTTACGGCTTGCCATGTGAACACAGGATTTAAAGAAGACACCATCAAGTCGTCAGCTTGAATCAGCTGTGGGAGGAACCTCCGGCCATCCCCGTGGGGGTTGTCTTGATCTTCTCTGGGGTGGGGGACCTTCAGGGTACGTATTGTCTGGCCACAGCCCTGGACTGAATGGGGATCAGGACAGCTGAGCATCCACATGCGGGTATCCACTGTTCTCTGCTTCTTCACGGTGGCGGATCATGACCAGCTGACCTCCCGCTCCGCAGTTCTCCTGCCACGATGAACCGGAACCTTGAACCTTCATGCAGAAATAAACCTTTCATGGGACTATCAGAACAACGGAAGTTAGA
The DNA here is from genome assembly GCA_023101885.1 of Typhlomys cinereus. Lineage (NCBI taxonomy): Eukaryota > Metazoa > Chordata > Mammalia > Rodentia > Platacanthomyidae > Typhlomys > Typhlomys cinereus. The sequence goes on along the minus strand of JALPQD010000007.1, from coordinate 3,604,996 downwards.
CAGGTGACGTGTGGAACTCTGAGTAGTGGGCGCATCTCTCCCTCTGCTGGTGTGGACTTGGCTTCCTGTGTATGAACTGGTACGTTGGTTTTGTCATTTAACTGCACTGAATACCTCTGTCATGCTCTCTCGTTGCTAACTGCCCCCCGGCTATGGTAGCTTGAAGTTCAATTATTAATGGTACTCCAGGCTATTTAAAAATATGTGATTTTAGGGAATCGGTAAGAAAAGTGGGTGTTTTAATCTGGAGCCAACAGGGTCTGCAGGTGGGCGTGGTCACATCCTTGAGCCAGGGGGCAGCGTGTCTCTCTTCAGGATGACCTGCCGCTGGATTCGCTTCACACTCAACATTCAGAGCCTGTTGTGTCCGTCCTGTCAAAGGTGAACATTTGCTCCAGGGTCTGTAGTCCTGGACAGGCAAACTCTGCTTCAGTAGGAGGGAATTCGGCCTGAGACAGGAAGGGCTGAGTGTTCTTACAGCTGCCTGTATAATTCTGAGTCTGTGGCATCTGAATTTTCCAGTCACTTCTACATTCTTTTTTAATTATTATTATTTATTCACTTGAGTGTGTGTGTGTGTGTGTGTGTGTGTGTGTGTGTGTGTGTAGAACCACGGACGAATTCAGGAACCACCATGGACGCCTCCACCTCCTCCTTGTTTACTCTGCCCCGGGAGTCACCAGAAATGAAGGCCGCCCCCGCTTCCACCTGGCATCTATATGTGGAGTCTAGGATCCGAACTCAGGACCTTCTGCCTGCAAGGCAGAGGCTTAACCCCTGAGCCACCTCTCCAGCCCCCATTCCAGCATTCTTAAGAGAGCAAGATGGCTTGTTTTTTATTGTCCATGGAACGTATGTTGTGATGAAGCCACTGGGTAGCGGGACCTCCTGGCTTACAGTGGTGGTCTCTCCTGGCTTACAGTGGTGGTGTCTCCTGGCTTACAGTGGTGATGTCTCCTGGCTTACAGTGGTGGTCTCTCCTGGCTTACAGTGGTGGTCTCTCCTGGCTTACAGTGGTGGTCTCTGCAGAGGGGTGGCAGCATCTGGGGAAGCATAGACGGGGGGGGGGACAGGTGGTTCAGGAGCACTGAGTGTGTGCAGGGGGGACACATGAGTGAGCCGTGAGGAACCTAATCAGGGGTGAGCCCAGGACCCTACAATGCACAGCTCCCCAGTGTCCTACAGAGGAAAAGCGACAGAGGAGTGAGCAGGGGAAGTCATGGTTTGGGGTGACCTTTGCCGAGCCGGGGACTGGTGATGGCTGGAGAGAAGGTCGGTTGCAGGGCTGGGTGTACCCATGGGAAGCAAGCGGAGGCCGCAGGGGTGGGACGGCGGCAGCAGAGGCTGATGGTCAGAACTGAAAGGTAAGAGGCGTCTGATAGAAACGCCCCCGTGTGCCCCGGGGCGGGGGCGGGGGATGCAGCCTCTCCTATAGGCCTCTGATGCAGCCAAGTTTATGTTATGCTGATTACATTGGGAAACGGAATATTTTGTGCAGATCCCAACAAAAGCAATGGATAAGTGAGGTTTGTTTACTTTTTTGGAAACGAGTCTTGTTGGAAGCAGAAACCTGCTTTTAATCACAGCTCATACGACACCAGTTGTGTGGTAAGCAGAAATTGGTGTGGTGTGTGCTGTCCGAGTATTGGGTATCAATAGAGGTGGGTTCCAGGCCTGTGGGCCGCTGACCCTCGAGAAACCCTGGTGTCTTATGTCCTCCTAGCACCCCTGATATTCCTGTGTGAAAACACAGATCTGGACCACACCTCCGGGTACTTTCCAGCTCTTTCTGCTGCCGCGGACCGTGGGTTCCGGCCAGCTGCGGCTTGCCCGCAGTAGTTAGCTGCTTTGGGAAACCTGTGGTGCTGGCTGGGAAAGTTTCCATGCCTCTGTTTTGCCCGCACCCAGAACAACCCTCCTCTTCCTCAAGTCTGTGTTTTCACCTGTGAGTGTCCTATGCAGACCGTATTTGAGGCCTTCTCTGACCGTTGGGGGACAGTCAAAGGATCGAGTGTGGAGCCTCATAGAAAAACAAAACATTTCTTTTTTGAGCCAGGTTCTCAGGTAGCTCAGGCCGCCCTTGAACTCTCTATGTAGCAAAGGATGGCTGTGAACTTCCACTTCTCTTGCTTACACTTTGTGTGTGTGTGTGTGTGTGTGTGTGTGTGTACAAAAGGGCACTTGAGTATGTGTCCCTGTGCAAGGCCTAAGGGTGACTTTGGGAGTCATCCTGGATTTCTCTACCTCCTCATTCTTTGCTCTGGGGTTTCCTGGGCTCTGCCTTCCAAGGCCCAACGTACAGGCCACCGCCATTTCCACTTGTCCTTTTTACATGGGATCTAGGATCTGAACTCAGGTCCTTCTGCTTATGAGGAAGAGGCTTAACCCCTGAGCGTCTCTCCGGCCCCTTGGTTTCTGCTTCCTTGTGCATCACAGTTGGGCACTCCCATGCCCATCCCATGCCCCCCCATGCATACATGTGCCAGGCAGACGTGCCACTGATGGAGCTGCCCAGCCGTAGACATGCATTGCTTGCAGTTCTGGAGGCTGTGGGTGTGTCGGGCGAGTGCAGGGCTGAGCCCACCGAGGCCAAGGGGGAGGGGTTGTGTGGTTCAGGCTTCTCTTCTGGTGCAGATCTGGTAATCTTCATGCTCCTTAGTTCACAGCGATGTGATCCTCATCTGTTTCCATGTTCCCAAGGCCCTGAGTGCTTTTTTCTGTCTTCCCATGTCACTTTTCTGGGAAGACCCCAGTCTTACTAGTTCAAGGCTGCTTCCCATGCTGGTAGACCTCGTCTTCATGAGTTGCCAACAGGGTCAGGCACCTAGGAGGTTGGTGCTTCCATATGTGACCCTGGAGGGGGCTCCACCCATCTATCCAGGTGTCCCCTGGAGTTCTAGGGTGTAAAGTTGGGGACTCAAGGTTCCCAGGGCAGCCTAGGCTGAGGCCGGAGGGACATGGAAGAGCGTAATATCCAGAGAAGTGGGCGTGGCAAGAGAAGAGAGGACCAACCAGCACTCAGACAGGATGGTGACCTGGACCCCCTGTTACGGTCCAGGGACCCCATATTCCTCCTCCCAGGGATCCGACTCCAGGTCTAGCCTGTCCCCCCCACCTCCCAGCACTGGGTTGGCGACTCTCTTCTTGTTCTTACCTCTTTGTCTCCTCAGGTTTCATTATGGAAAATCCCTCTTGCAACGCTCCTGACTGGGTCTCTGGGAGCAGCTTCAGTGGTTGCTACAGCGAGAACTTTCTTTGAAGTCTCATGTTTTGTTTGAAAGCTTTGTGCAGATTTGTGAGTTCTCTTCCATTTTTCAAGTGTACGCTCATGTGAAAATATTATTTGAAACTACTTAGCTTTGATCTTGTGGGGAGAGGGGGGCATGTTTATCCTTGGCTTGCTGTATCCCATTCGGCCTTAGTGCCAAAACTTTAAGGCAGAATGTCTTGGCTGGCTGTTTCCTGGAGGTTTTGGCTTGTGATGTCCATTCTCACTCTATTTTTTTAAACCTGGGTGGACAGCCTCCCAGGGAATGCCCCTCCTAGCTGCTGGACCACCTTCCTTGGTGGCCCCTAACCATATCTCTCTGTTTCACAAATCCCAGTAACCAGACAGGGACAGATCATATGTTAGGCAGGGCTCTGGACAGCAACAGAATTGATAGAATAGATGTGTACTGAAAGGTAATTCGTTGGATTGGCTTACGAGACATGGTCCAGGGGGTCCAGCAATGGCTGGCTGTAGCTGCTCGGTGCAGGAGTGAATGTGTCAGCATGCCAGACTGATGCTGAAGGCTGCAGGATTCCTGGAGAGTCTTTGACTTCAGTCACGTTGGAAACTCTGATACCAATGAAGAATGACAGGAGCAGGAAAGATGAGAGAGAGAGAGAGAGAGAGAGAGAGGGAGAGGAGGAGTGGGAAGAGGTGGAGGAGGAGGAGTAAGAAGAAGAGGAGGAAGGGAGAGAGAGAGAGAAGAGGAGAGGAGGGAGGAAGAGAGAAAGGGAGAAAAAGGAGAAAAGGGGAGGAAGAAAGAGGAAAAGACGGAGGGAGTGAGGAAGGGAGAGAGAGAGAGAGAGAGAGAGAGAGAGAACATACTCTTCTCTTTTGCACTTCATTTTATCTGCTACCAGAAGGTGCTACCCACATTTAGAGTTGAAATGTGATATATTTCACTATACATATCTCACCAAATATCAAACATCTTAATCCAGTTAATCTCTTCAGGGTCTGATCTGTTAGTCTCAGCTCCTGTCAAATTGACAAGCAAGATTAAGTCACAGATACCATCCAGGAAGGCTCCACCCATCACCCAATCTTTGTCCCTAAACGAGGTGTACCCCACTTCCCAGTCCTTCCCGCTGGGTCAGGACCAGTGGGTCTTCCATATGTCTTGGGGGAGTTTTAAACCATGGTCCTTCAACTATCCTCTGACTTAGACATTTTGAAGGGTCAAGAAGGGTCTTTTAGACAAGCTCCTCTCTCTGTCAGCTGAGGGGCGTCTTCAAGGCAAACTCCTCTCTCAGCCAAGAGAACACAGTGAGGAAGGACAAGGTACCTCCTCTCATATGGCTGATTATTTCCCGTCTAGTTCGAGGTCTTTAAAATTCCATTCATTAATTTTATGTCATTTCTAAATGCTCAAGAATATCTTAGGGTGCTTAACTTTTTAAAAAAACAGTATTATTTCTAAAAATATATTTTTAGAAATGTTCATTGTATATATTCATTGTACATGGTACCAAATGTAGGAGGAGCACTTCCACACAAGTATATACACCTCGCTCCTCCCTTTCTCTCCCTTTAGTTCCTACAGCTCTCCAGGTAGTTTCTCTTCTAATTGCGTGTCCTAGATGCAAACACGGGTTTATTTACCAGTATACATCCCAGGAACCACGAAAGAGAGAAGACATATTTATTTTTCTATGACTAGCTTAATTTGCATCATGTGGTATTTCCAGTTGCATCCATTTTCCTGCAGATTATAGATTGCCCTTTCCTCTGCTGTTGGATACCTGACTGTATTCTGTCACTTAGCTCCTCTTTAAGAAGCAAGGAACATGTATGTGCAAATGATTCTGCGATGTGTTGACTTAGAGTCTGTCATACTTAGATGGAGTGTCATTTTGAAGGTTCAGGGTTTGAGCCCTGGGCACATTTGTAGAGAACTAGTAATTGTTGAGTTAATTCCCAAGCAAGCCTGCAGGAAATTGTCTGGTTGATGGGGAAGACCCAGCTCATGGTGGGGGGAACTAGGCCCTGAGCAGATGAGTAAGATGGAGGGAACTAGTTAAGGAAGTTGGCCAGACATGTTGGTCTGATAAATAAGGATTGTTCCTCTCTTATTGTTGTATGGATATATTGGGGCCAGTTCTCTCAGTTCTGGGCATTGGTGTGGACTCTCCTGCCAATCTAGACAAGAAACTGTAACTGGACTATCATAAGTCAAAATAAAGCCTCTTGTCCCCTTATAGGTCATTTGGTCATGAATTTGTGAGCAGCAATGCAGAGTAACTGCAACAGAGTCCTTTGGCCCGACACCCAGGAGTAGGTTCAGCTTGGGATCTTTGCTCCACTGCCAGTGTGGAGTGTGAAGAACAGGGGTTTAGGTGCTTGAAAGACATGGGTTCAAATTTAGCCTTTGTATTCTGAGTACGCGACCTTGTGACGGCCTGTTTCCTCATGCGTAGAGTGGGGGACACGAGCTGCTGCTCAGAGTTCCATGAGGTCCTGGGTGACAGGGAGCCCGACGGTATTGTCACAGAGTGGATACTCCACCTGCGTGTCTCCTCCTTGCTGGGGGACTGAGATGATCCCCTTGGGCCTCCAGCAGTGACCCTCGGGGATAGCTGGAGACTACCTCTTTGCTAAGTCTTCCTTCTGATTTCTCCACCTGCCTAGACAGTGTGTGGGGGGGATCAGGACTGATCAACACCGCCAAACCGATGTCAGCTATGAGTATCACTGCCCACTCAGTCTCATGGGGCGCCGGATCTCCCTGCTACCAGTGCTCCTCTTACCACCTGCATGTGGCTGTCTGGGACCAGAATCCTCTCTCTACCTGGGTTCACAATGTACTAACTCACTTGCTTGTCTATGACATTGTAGGAGTCCCTGCTTGATTCCTCTTTGTCTGAAAACCTGCCGACAGACTCTGTGGAAGGCAGGAGTCTTCTGCTTTTCTCGCCGTTCTCAGTGTCTAGCACATTTCCAATTCTGTTATCTAGGCCCTTAAAGGATTTTAATGTCTGCTTTTCTGTCTCGGAAAGTGTCAGTAGCTAACCTCTGCAGGCAGGATAGAATGTACCAGACAGACTCTCTTCCTTCTTATATCTTCCTACCCACTGTGGGAGTTAGTATGCATTCAGAGAGATCCGGCAACTTGCCGAGAGTTTTATGGTTCCTAAGTGGAAGCGAGGTGGGTGGGGATGGGGTCTGGTTGGTGTAGGGGCCACAGCGCACTCGAACACATAGTCGTGGGTTCTGCGGAATTCGACCTTGCTTCCTTAAGCCTTGTCCCCGTCCAAGGACTTCAGGGAAAGAATAAATCCTGCTTCCATGCAGACCACAGGGCTCCTTAAGAAATCACTTCCTTATGGTAGCTCTTTGCAAAATGAAGCTTTTGGACTGCAGACATAATTTCCTGCATGAGCACACAGCATTGATCTCCTCTAGCATTCCCCCCTCCCCCCGCAATGCTTCCAGTGTCTCATGGTTTTCAAGATTCATATGGATGGAATAAATGAAGAATAACTTTCTGTATTGCAGTGGTATGAGAGCGGTTCCCCAAACCCTCCTTCACCTGCTCCCTCCAGCTTCACATCCGTCCCACATCTCTGCTTGGCAGGTTGGGTGGACCTTGGCTGGGTCCTCTGGGGGGGTCATTAGAGAGTTTTGTGTTTGTACATACTCACCAGTTGGGATAATTGCTAATTGATGTTGCTTTGCTCAGGTTTCAAGTCTGTCTTGCCTATCCGTTTCTGCAGTACCCTGGTAGCCATATTCGTGTATTTTGAAATTGTGAAAGAATGATCGTCCTACTCTACTCATTCCCTTTTCTGTGGGACTGTGCAAGGTCTTCTCGCTTGACATTTGGCTTGGCCAGGTGCCGACTCATAGAAGTTAACACAGAGGATGCCAATTAGAGACAAGTCCTTTGTCAGTTGCACTTGACGCTCTCCTGACATTATCACAAGGACATGCCTGGCTGGTGTTGCAGTTTACTTTCATGATTGCTGATAAATCACCATCACATGGCTAAAGGGAATAGGGGTTTATTTCTTATGATTGTCCTCTTTACAGTTCTCAGTCCAGCTTAGCAGGAGAGCTCACACCAACACCAGGACCGGGGGAACTGGCCACACCATCTCTACATAATGGCTGAGAGAGGGACGATCCTTACTTGCCAGACCAGCATGTCTGACCAAGTGTACACAAGGATGCCAACCTGCTCAACTAGCTCTCTGTATTTTATTCTAGGGCCTAATCCCACCCATCATGGGCTGGGCCTTCCCCATCAGCTAGACAATCTCCTGCAGGTTCGCTCGGGGTTTAACTCAACCACTATTGTCTACCAATGTGCCCAGAGCTCAAACCCTCCAATGTCAAGTTGATACCTGTGCCTGGCTGTCACAGCTAGTCAGTTTCAGAAGGGGGTCCCAGCAGAGCCCACTGCCATGAAGTTCCAGCTGAGGGCCTCATACATCAGCTGACAGGTTGGACTTCTTCTAAATTCAATCGTTAGGCTCCAGAAATTATTTCCTTTTCTGTGATGTGCAGTCACTGTGTTGAAGGGCCCTTCACAGTCATCCATGTGACTTTTGGCAGCCCCTGAAGGAGACGGGCCTCTCCTTCACTTACCAACCCTGGATCTGGCTCATCATCGAGGGAGTGTAACTCTGACTTTTTGATGATTTGCATTAGACTTGTGTTCTTCCAGCCTAGAACTCTTCCAGCTGTACAGATAAGTAAGAATTGGGTAGCATGTCCATCTGCTTCTCTTCTACGGGGCCTGCTGATTGATTAGCAGCACCCACTTGAGAGTCTTTGGAAACTAAGGTCTTGGCAGTGCCCTTCAACCTGTAATCTACAGCTAGTTTTTCCTGTTGTCTGTAAACCGCCCAGGTTAGCGGCCTCTTCCTGCTGTAATTTCCGACGTGTGCAGAAGAGAAACAACAGAACTCCTCAAGGATGCCAGGCTTCTCTCACAAGCTCAGTTCTTTTCGTTGTGGGAAGGGAATGGCCTCTGGATCTGCCATGGGTGGGAACAGGTCTCATGAGATAAATCCATTCTAACAGTCCCTCTCCTTAAGTCTCTGCATATTCTTATATGGCATGGAATATATAGCAGTCTGCCTGCATGGTTGCTGATAAATGACCATCAAGTGGCTTAAGGGAACAAGGGGTTTATTTTCTCTCATGATTACTGGTTCTCAATCCAGCTCGATGGGAGAGCACACACCAACACCAGGGCCGAGGGAACTGGCCACACCGTCTCTACAAACAGCCGAGAGAAGGATGATCCTTACTTGCCAGACCAGCATGTCTGGCCAAATGTAAACAAGGATGCCAACTCTCTCAATCAGTTCTCTGTATTTTATTCCAGGGCCTAGTCCCACCCACCATGGGCTGGGCCTTCCCCATCAGCCAGACAATCTCCTGCAGGCTTGCTCTGGGCCTAACGCAACCACTAATTCTCCACAAATGTGCCCAGAGCTCAACCCTCAACTGTCAGCTGACACCTGTGCCCAACCATGACAGCATAGTCTAGGGCGTTATGCCTTCATTTAGAAGCCCAATGCACTGTCCATTGCACAATGGAGCCACCTATGTCTTTACGTGCACTGGGACATATTTGGCCCATATTTCAGCCAGCTGGTCAACCACTGACCAACCAACCAACTGACTAACCAATTAATCAGCCACCCACTCATTCAATCAACCATCCAACCTCCAATCAACCAAATAGTTATTGACTGTTTTGGTTCCTCGAGCTCCAGCATTGAATCTGGAATCTTTGCTTTATTGTTTCCTATTCACACTTGACCTGATCCAACTTTGTTATCATTCCACCACTATTCTATTCCTCTTCAGATCCAGCATCATTCAGAATTGCTGGGTTTCTGTCTAGATAAGTGGGGAAAATCAGAATTACTATAATTCAGTGGGTGGAGCATATAGGTAGAAAGTTTTCCAAATCTTTTCCTTTTTATTCTTTATCTGGGCCACAGGATGTGACCTCCATTACTGTCAGCTACATAAGTTCATGGAAAGACTGGAATGTATTGTATTTGGAAATAAGCATCAATTTAGAGTTGAGAATATAACTTCAGACATGATTTGATACTGTCCCAAATGTACCTAAAGTCTAACTTGCTTTCACAAATGTGAACACCATGCAGGGCCGTGTTAAAAGGCCCAGTTCCACAGCAAGCTTGTGTTCAAATTCAAGTGCTAGCTGGTGAGTGTTGGGAGACTGTTTTCTCATCTGAAAAAGTGTGATCTTTAGAGTCATTTCATGAGCTAGTTTTCGGCGGTTGCTATAGCAAACGATTATTGATGAATGGTTTACAAAAACACAATGTATTTCTTTAAGCTTCGGAGGCCAGAAGGCCAAGGTCAAAGAGCAGGTAGGTTGGTTCCTTGGCGGCTGATCTCTCTGCTGACCCTTCACATGGTTGCTGACCGTGGTCAGGTTGTTCAGGGTCTACGCTAATGAGATGATCATTTTCACTTGATATCTTTTGGAGGTCCTGTCTGAGCCCAACCACAGTAGGATGTATAAGGGGTCAGGCTTTGAAATGTATATTGTGAGAGGCACAATTTGATCCATGAAAACTCTCCCCATATAGTATTATTGTAAGGATTAGTCACGTGAAAAGGAACACATAGAAACTGAAAAAACTAGGCATTTTCTCCTAGAGGAAGACTCTCAGAGGACTTTATTAAGATTATAGAAGACATGAGTGATTTGTAAAATTTCAGTTTAGGTAATGGATATATGTAAGAAGTTTTCACTTGTATTCCTCAGCGTTTTCCAGCAAAGAACATGTTCCTGTCAATTATCATGGAGGTACACTGAGAGATAAAATTGAGCCTTTGGCAGTATTAATATGCAATCCAAAGGAAATGATGTCAAATTTTGCTTTAAAACTGTTGTTTATGCTTTTAACTCAAGCTTGAAGCTTTTAAATGTGTCTCAGTTTATTAAGAGTTCTTCACAAATACGTTTCGTGAAGAGTCTTTTCATCCTTACTATGTGCCGGCCCTTGAGCAGAACAGCTTGTGCCATAAGGTAAGATATTCCATATGTGCAGAGTCAAATGGAATGGAGCAAGACCACCTGGGAAAAGACAGAAAATTACAATGCGCGTGAGAATCAAAATCATAAGAAAAAGCCATCACTTACACAGGGACAGACTGCCCAAAGTGCTTTCCTGCTTCTATAAAGATGCTCCTCGCAGAGACCACCAAGCAACCCACTAATGGCAAAATAGACACAGGGCGACGTACATTTATTTACCTATAAAACATGTTAAGGACTAAACATCGTTGTTCAGAATTTGGAAATTATCCCTCTGGGTCTGCTGGCATGAAATAAAGTTTCCCGCGAGAATATTCTCGATAGGTCTGGTCTTTCTTATGTGGGAGGTCATTGCAGTATATCTTAGCCAGGATGCCCAATAGACCCGTCAGGAAAGGACTGTTCTGCCATGAAGCAGCAATGACAGGCAGCCTCTGAAGAGTATCTTTTGCTCAAGGACGAGCTGGGTCCTCATACAGAAGACTGGAGATGCAGGTAGGCCCAAGGCAGATGTCAGAAGGACACGGAGGAATTGAGAAATCTGAACATTCACTCTTGGCTGTGAGTTATTGTCATAGTTAGGCACAGGTGTCAACTTGATAGTTGAGGTTTGAGCTCTGGGCACATCTGTGGAGAATTAGTGGTTGAGTTAAGCCCAGAGCCAACCTGTAGGAGATTGTCTAGCTGATGGGGGAAGGCCCGTGTGGGTGTGACTAGGCAGTGGAATAAAACACAGAGAGCTGGTTGAGAGAGTTGGCATCCTTGTCTGTACTTGGCCAGACATGCTGGTCTGGCAAGAAGGATCATCCCTCTCTCACCCATTATGTAGAGATGGTGTGGTCAGCTCCCTCAGCTCTGGTGTTGGGGTGAGCTCTTCTGCTACGTTGGACTGAGAACTGTAAGAGGACAATAAGAAAATAAGCTCCCTTGTTCCCTTTAGCCATGTGATGGTGATTTATCAGCATCCATGCAGGCGAACTGCAAGAGTTATTAAAGCTGATCCCTTCCGCATGTGGTGGCTCTCTGGAGAGCAGCCAGACGGGAACTGCTAGGAATGGCTTCCTGTTCTAGAGGGAGATTCTTAAGACTCAGGAAATTTGAAGAAAACAAAACAAAACAAAAAAAACCAAAAGCAACTTACCAGACTCAGGAAGTTAACAATATCCAAGTCTTAGAAAGTTCCTGAAACCTACAGGTTTCATATGGCCCTTCTGTAAAGACTGCTACAGAGAGGAGGCGCTTCCACGTTACCTCCTGAATACCTGCAAGCTGTGTAGGGAGGGAGCTCAAGGGTTTCAGCTTTCATGAGTCGTCACCCGTGCTGGAGTGGGCTTTGCATCCTAACAGCTGTCTTGCGTGGTCTGTGCTCCTGTAAGCAGCCCCTCCCCCACGTTGCTGTAAGGAATCCCAATAAACACATTTGTTAAACAAGTTGGACTTTGGAAGCATGGTTACTTTGGTCTGTCCTCAGTTCCCTATCTGCAGTGATTAGACGTTTCTTTATGTCTCCCTGGGGCAACAATGGAAAAGCCACAGTCGTAAATCAGTTGCTCCTCTTGTTTTTGTGCAATTCTCTGTCTAGCTCTCTGGGGCGCCTCCTCCTGTGGCTGCTCTCCAGGAGCTGTGGGATGGTCCCTTCCTGCCACACTGCTCTGTGTTCAGAAGGCTGCGTGGCGATGCCGGGGTCCATCAAGCCACTCTCCCACCTGCTGGCACTGAGTGCTGGTGCCCAGGAAACTCCTGCATGTTCCGTCCTCAGGAACCCTCTGGGGGGACGTGGTGTAGCTCAGGAGACCCCACTTCTGCTCTTGCCTGGACCCGAGCTTCTAGAGCCCTTAGATTTAACCTAGGAGGCAGGAGGTGTCACAGCAAACTGACCTGGAAATAGACAAGACGGAAGATCCCGGGCAAGACATAAATTCTTTCCCCTCTGTCCCCAGAGCTCTGGGGGGGGGTGGGCTCCCCAGAGAGAGCATGCTTTGAGAAAGCCCCAGGGAATTAACTTGGTAAAGCTAACCCACGCGAATTATCCTCAGAAAAACCTCAGAGGCCAGCGGTGCTCCTCTGTCTCAGGAAGGAGGCGAGTGCCCAGCCGTCAGCGATTCCCTGCCAGCAGTGACTCGGCTCAGTTGTTGAGCTGGACCCTCACATGGGGTCTTTGCGACTCTCCAGGACATCAGGGGGATCTGGCCTCTCTGACTTCCCGCCAGGCAGCTTCTGCTTGCAGCGTCTACACAGATGGGGTCTGCTTCGATCCTGAACATCTCTTCAGGGCAGCTGCGTGGGGAACGATCTCAGCAGGTGGCGACCGGCTTCCTCCAGCTGCCTACGTGCTCCGCATTTCATAGAGTATTTCTATGAACTTCAGTGAGAACCCGCCATCAAAATCACAATAGCACCTTCTCTTTTGACATGTGCTATGGTGTATTAGTATAATCAACATCTCACATTTCCTATATTTCTAAAAAGGAGTCTTCAAAAAATAAATATTAATCCAGTTTCCATAAACAACGCATATCCCTAGCTTCCTCTGTCATCTCAATCCCCTCCACCCCAATCGTGGCTCAGCAAAGTCACGTTTCTTCTGTGGCCAATTGCTCCCCCTCTCCCCCAATAGCCCATCTCTGATCCATTTCTGTCCCCTCCATTTTTTCCCTGTGGTATCCAGAAAGACCTTTCTAGAACACCGGTCCTGCCTTGTTGCTTTTCTATTTAAAACCCAGTTCAGTTTCCATTGCCTTAAAATCAGTCTGTAAGACCTTTGTGTTGTCCACCATCTGTCCTCCATCCCTACCCTTGTGTGCTCAGTCTCATGGGGGATGCACCTCTCCCCTCAATAGATCTCATAGTTGCCTGCCCATTCTCTTGACCTGCCCATCCTTTCCTGTGTTCACACTTTATATTAGTTATTTTTTTTTGTGTGTGGCTCTAATCAAATACCTGACCAAAAATAGCTTACAAGGGACAGATTTATTCTGGCTTCTGGTCTGAGAGAATAGCGCCCATTGTGGCAAGTAAGGTGCTACACGGTTCATGGTAAGGAGTGCAGGTATTTGAGATGCGTCGTATCTTGGCAAACAAGGGCACAAAGGGGGGATGCTGGCCTTCTCTTTTATTCAGCTTTATTCGGCCCAGGACCCCAGCCCGAGCGATGGTGCCACCACATCCGGGATGGGTCTTCCCTCCTCAGTTGAACTTTTCGAGAACTCCCTCTAAAGCCAGTCAAATTGGTAATGCGGATTAATCATGTATCTGCAGCCCGCGGCCCCCGTGTTAGCTATTTATACATCTAGCATGTCAGTTATTTGTTTGTCTAGTATGTCTCCCTGAAGACAGGATGGCCTCCATCTTTATCAGTTTCAGAGGTTATGTTTTGATAGCCACAGAAGGAACATTGTTGGTCTTACCGATATCTACTGGCTTTTGGCCATCTGGAGTGTAAGTCAACCCTATCTAGTAGTCTTTCATGAGACGTAGAGACACTGCAGCACTGTGTAATGCACTAGCTGCTTCCCATGGTTAAATGTGATGGTTTCACTTTGATTTTCTGTTTATTAAATAGCATTACATGAGACATTTAGCTCCTTAGTTGGCCTAATCATGTTCCAGGATATTTAGAACCCCGTTGGGCTGCCATAGTGCCTACCTCAGTTAGGGAACACACACACACACACACACACACACACACGGGAGCGGGGGGAGAGAGAAAGAGAGAACCTGAATTTTTCATGCTCTTTCTTGACTAGCATTATCAATAGCCATCTGGTTAGCAAATATTTGATTTGCAAAGGAGAAAAATCTTGAATCTTTCTTTTTTTTTTTGAAAACAAGTTCTTAGAATTAGTGTACAAGAATATTTATAGGACTTAAAACTGCTTAGACTTGAAGCAGGAACCTTTAAATAGAGTGATTTCTTAGAGGCAGAGGGTTGAATTCTGTCCTAGGTGGAAATCTCCTATGAGCGAGTCTGTGAGACCACCTGACCTCACAGAGAGGGGGTTTCACCTTCAAGCATGTGTGTTGTGGTACACCGGTTCCACGTGGCTGCTTTCTGAAGACGCGCATTTATTTCAGACGCTCCTCTAACACGCACAGCAACTTGGCAAACTTCATAGTGTGTGTGTGTGTGTGTGTGTGTGTGTGTGTGTGTGTGAAAGAGAGACAATCTGCACACAGTTAATCATTGTGTAGGGCATCATTTATGCTAATATAAATCTTAGCTTTTGTTACCCTTTGCCATAGTTCCTATTGGACACTCTAATTTACCTACACTTGGGCTTCCATCATTATTAACATTTCAGCCATTTGGCGAATGCTGAACATCTTTGCTGAGATCCCCTGTCTCGTGTGTTGGGAAGATAGATGGAGATGGAGCGCTCGTTGGCTGGACCCCGCAGGACCCTGGGTGGGAAGAAGGGGCAGACGCATACAGCCTGAGCCACGTGGCTTCCCTGTGACTGGAGCCGGGGAAAGGACAGAGTGCGCAGGGAGCAGCGACCTTGGGAAGCTGGGAAAAATTTTATGTGATAAACATACCCTAGGGAAGGAACCGCTGGGAGGTCACTGGAAGGAGCCACGTGTGGTAACATGAAGATCAAACTGAAAGAAAAACCCAGGTTTGAAAATGCCCCATGAGTAAGAATTCAATTTTTGGGATCTCCATTCTGTTCCCTTGACTTTAATGCTGCCTGACTTACTTATTAGAGTTTTATAAGCTTTAATCTGGTAAGGAAGATCATCCACTACCTTTAGCCTTCCTTTGCTGATTTTATTTTTCAAAATTAACTGTAATTTTTTATTATTTATTCAGTTGTGCATGTGTGCGTGTGTGCATGTATGTGTATGTGTGAGCATGTGTGTGTGTGTGTGTGTGTGTGTAGAACCACGGACGAATTCGGGAACCACCATGGACGCCTCCACCTCCTCCTTGTTTACTCTGCCCCAGGATTCACAGGCTCTGCCCTACCAGGACCAGAAACGCAGGCCACCCCCGCTTCTGCCCGGCGTCTATACGTGGGGTCTAGGATCCGAACTCAGGACCTTCCGCCTGCAAGGCAGAGGCTTAACCCCTGAGCCACCTCTCCAGCCCCCCAAATTAACTTTATATACATAAAATAAATTTATTTATATAAAAGAAGTATATAAGTTTATCTTATATATAAATATAGTATATACAATAAAATATCAAATATATTTAAAAATATAAACATTTAATACATAAAAGAAATTTAAATTTCTTTATTTTAAATTATATTAGCAATGAGTTCATGTGCTTTCATTGTCTATTACCTACCTAGTCCTCCATCTCCTCCCATCCTTCATGTTTTCCCCTCCTATCCCTTTTTCCCCTCTCCTGTGTCTCCCTACATGTCAAAGCCACTGGGTCACCTCTAAGATGACCACACTAGTCAGTGTTTGGGCACCTGTCAGGGATGAATAACCCACTAGTGGGTAGACTGGGGCATGTAGAAGCCCCCTGTCTTTGTCTAGCACCATTTCCATCCAGGTCCCTCAGGGTAGTGTCATGTCTGATGGAATCTTCTCTGTCCCATGGCGAAGTATTGTTAGACCAGCTATTGCAGAGAGTCTGGTGGAACTAGACAGGGTTGCACCGAGTTCTCGGATACCACAGCCCTGACACGAACAGCAGTTACTCTCTGACGTTACTTCTCCCGGTCCGTCCTCGGGCTTTTACGTACCTGCCACTCCTCTTCTGCGAGGTTCCCTGACCTTCAGGATGAGAGGTGGTGTAGACGTCTGATTAGGTCTGAGCCTCCACAGACACTTTTACATTGCATTACGTGGTCAGTTGTGGTTCTCTGCATTACATATCTTCCATGGCATGTGAGTCTTTCTTGGCTGAGTGTCCAGTGCTTCTTTGATCTATGCGTATAATGGTAGATGTTTAAATGGTAGTGTGTACATGTGCATGTGCGTGTGCGTGTGCGTGTGTGTGTGTGTGTGTGTGTGTGAGAGAGAGAGAGAGAGAGAGAGAGAGAGAGAACTGTGTATCTCTGTGGAGGCCCAAGGGTGACTTTGGGAATCATCTTGCATTGCTTCTACCTCCTTCTTGCTTCGCTCTGGGATTTCCCAGGCTCCATCCACCAGGGCTGGAAGTGCAGGCCACTGCCTGGGGTTTTCATGTGAGACCTGGGATCCAAACCCAGGACCTTCTGCTTGGGAGGTGGAATCTTAACCCCTTGTGGCACTACCAATTCAGGGAGCCCTAGCCCGGCTCCCGAATTCAGGATAAGTCCGGACATACAGACATGCCCCGGACATGTCCCAACAGAGGACCATGCAGGCGGAGGCATGAACGACCAATGAGAAGCGGCCGTCTAACCTGCCCCTGCAATGGACACCTAGTAAACAGTTAAATGACTGGTGGCTGTCCCCCCCCACCCCCCCAGGAGGGACAGCAACACCTGATTGGACCCTGACCCTATCTATATAAGCCCAGACGCCCTTAATGACTCTGAGTCTGCAGTCAACTCGTCCTCTGCCTGCTGCTTCTCGCCTGACTCCCGGGGTCTGGGTGGTGACCCTGTCGCCGGCTCGCCCATTCGCCTCGAGCCCATGAGGCTCCTGCTGTTTCCCCTCTTCCCCCCGGCCGGCCGGTGGAGATTTGGCAACAACCCCTGAGCCATCTCTCCAGGCCTTATTATCCAGTTTTTATAATTAGCCCTAAAGTTTGTTTCCTCCCATGACCTATAGTCTCCTTGTCTATGAATATCTGGGTTGGTTTACAGTACCAGGGATATATTCCATTACTTCCCCCTTTTTAGGGTCCTTCCCCAAACTCCCATCCCTCATTTTATGTTTCTTTCTGGTTTATGAGTATTAAATGGATTTTTCTTTGTATTATTCTGAAGGTTCAAAGTTCGCATCCACCTCTAAAGGAAATGTTTATCTTTCTGTGTCTGGGATACCTCAATATTATCTTCTCCACTTCCATCCATTCATTAGTGAGTTCCATAATTTCATTTTCCTTGACAGCCGAGTTGTATTGCATTGTGTATGTGCGCCACATGTCATCGTCCATGCATCCAGTGTAGGACATCTGGGCTGATTGCATTTCTTTGCTCTTATGAATTGAGCTGCTATAAACCTGGGTGTGCAAGCATCTTTGTGATATGCCATCCTTGCTGATTTTCTTCACAATGCACACAACTGTTCTTTGTATTTTGCTTTTGGGGTCGAGAGTTCTGAAGACTGTGTGCTTTTCTGAAAGGACTCACTGGGTCCAGAAGTTATAATACATAGTTATAATTTATTATAGGGAAAGGAAAGAGACCCAAGCCTGCTCAGGAAGAAAGATTGTGAGGCAAGGTCTAGGGGACATTAGGCAGGTGGTAGAGTTTTATGGATATGTGGCCCCACTGGCTGCCATAATAGCACACAGTGGGGCCGGCCACAGAGGTTTCCTCGAATCTTGGTGTCTGTGAAATAACCACGCACCTTACTTCAGCTTCTCAGAGGGATAGTATCTATCGAGTTAGATACTTCCTCTTAACCCCAGCAAAGCAAGCGCTCATATGTTTCTCCACTAATCACCAAAAATCATGATCAGATGATCAAACCAGTTACAGCAGGGCTCAAACAAGCAAATACACTCTTACTAGGCAGACTATTCCAACGACTCAGTTCTGGGAATTGACCACAGGCCAGCCCTGGAGACAAACCTTCCCTGGGAATGCGTCAGGTCCAGCAACCCAGGCCTGTTGAATCAACTCACACCTGTCCACTCTTCCCACTGGATTTTGGAATCAACTTGTCAAGTTCTACAAAAAGAGCCTCGTTGGAATTCATGCACGGAATATAGATTAGTCTAGGGGAAACTGCTGTATTCATGGTAGCGATCTTTTTAACATACATGAGATATTCTCCATGTATAAAGATCTTTATGCCCTTCAAATTACTTTACAAATGTCATGCACAATTTTTTGTTGGGTTGTTGATCTGTGGATGTTTTAACCCTCCACACGAGCTCTTTGGCTCAGTGTTCTGCTTCCCAGACATGACTGCAAGCACGTGCACACCCGGCCGACCACTGGAGACACACGCAGACGCTGGCTCTGGTGTGCTGAACTTGTATCCAGTAAACCTGCTGATCTTTCTTTTCAGCTTTATTATCCATACATTTTTTCTGGAGTTTTATTTAGAAAATATACAAGTTTCCTGTGGCAAATATATTAAATTTATGATTCACTTAGTAGCATACAGCAATGTAAATTTCTTCTTTTCCAGTTTTGGAGGCCATAGGAAATCATGAGCCTCTCCAGGCTAATGTCAAGGTGTGAGCAGGGCTGTTATTTTTCTGGAGCTCCAGGGAGACCATTTCTTGGTCTGTGGCGCCCATCCCACAACACTCCATCCTGCTTCTTGAGTCATTTGTCTCTCCTCCTCTGCTATCCTCTCCTCAGCCATCCTGTGATTGCGTTATCTCTACGCTGGGAGCCCGGGACTGGTACAGCTACTGTTGCTAATAAATTTACGACCAACTGGCTTCAGGAAACAAGGGGTTTATTTTCCCTTGCGATTGTCCAGTTAGATTCCTAGTCTGTTGGCAGGAGAGTCCATGCCAGCATCAGCGGCTGAAGGAACTGGCTGCAACTATATCCGTATAACCACAGGACTGATGCGAGAGGGGCAAACTTGGCTAGACCAGCATGTCTGACCAAGTATACCAAAGGATGCCAACTTTCCCAGCGAGCTCCCTCCGTCTTATTCTCCTGTCCAGGATTTAGCCCCACCTCTCATGGGCTGAGCCTCCTTATCAATCAGACGATCTTCTGCAGGTTTGCTTGGGACCTAACTCAACTACTAATTCTTTACAGATATGGCCAGACACAAACCTTCAGCCGTCAAGTTCATAACTGTATCTAACTATGACAAGCATCATGTTCCAAACTCAAAACCCTTCCGTTAATCACATCCACAAAGTGATGAATTGGTGTTGCAGTGTCTCTTCTGTTGCTGTGATAAAATACTCAGAGCAAAGCAATGTTAGGGAGAGAGCGTTCTGGCTCACGGTTCAGACGTACCGTCCATCATGGCGAGGAAGTCGTGGCATGGAAGTTAAGTGGCCGGATCCGGAAGCAATCGGTCACTTTGCATTTACATATGGGAAGCAGAAAAGGATGAATTCTTTGCTTTCTCCATGTGTACAGTCAGGATCCTACGCAGGGAATGGTGCCTCACACAGGGGGTGGGTCTCCCCACCTTGATTAATGTAATCAAGATAATCCCCGAAGGCCTGACTCCCAGGTGATTTTACATCAGGTTGACACTCGAGGTGAACCATCTCAATTGGCAAAACATCCTTGTGACAGTTTCTGGGGGGAGGGGATTGGGATATGGATTGGTGGGGGACCATTTTTCAACCTAGTACAATTTCATTGTCTATACGAGGTGTGAATTTAAGAAAATATTTTCTGCCTGAGACAGAGAAAGATAAGAGGGTTAGCACGTGGGCTCCAGGGTCAAACTCAAGTGGCCAGGTTTGCACAGGTACCTTTGCTGCTGAGACATCTCATTGACTCTGCAGATGGGCTGATTTCTTTCCTCCCTCCATTTCAGTTCATATCCCATTTACTTCTTGCCTATTGGATCATCAGGATTGTCGAATATTCCTAAGGCCACGTGGAAGGTCAGGTCAGCCTGGCAGGCGTTGCCTTCATGATGACGATACTTGTAATATTTCACCATTGTATTTTGTTTGCTTGTGGGCAATTGTCTGGTTCTGCATCAGATTTAGAGGCTCTTTATTCCTAGTCCAGGATGCCTATCCTGGGCGGGTGCTGGGTTTTGTAGTAAGCAGCTTTCTCTGAGTCACTTTGAATTAGAAGCACGCTGTCACTGCCTGCTGCTGCCCAGCAAGTCCTTTCGACTCAGTTTCTGAGCAACAGCCCTGTACTGTGTCCTGTTCTACGGTTTGGTTTGGCCAACTTGTTTGGTCTGGGCTGCAGATGCCATTTGGAGGCTCTACTGGTGAGCGGCGGTTCAAGGTGACCTCATCCTAAGTTCCAGCTGTTAGCTCGTCCTCTCGAGGACGCTGCTTCTGGTGCACATTTGTGATAGCACGGCAGCAGACAACGATCTCTCAGGGGCCTTTCTAGTCTCTGCTTGTGCCATGTCTGTTGGTGTCCTGTTGGTCAAGCGAGTCACATGATGACCCCGAGCCAATCTAGGAGCGCCTGCACACGAGTTTGCATGTAGGAATTGGGGAAAGTGCTTGCCAGGCCAGCTCAGTGACCTGAATTCAGATCTCCAGATCTCATGTAAAAGTCCGATGCAGTGGTGTGAACATCTGCAATCCTGGTGTGCCTACAAGAAATGCCAGGTGGAGACCCAGGAATCTCCAGAAGCTTGTGAGGCAGCAAGCCTGGCTTAGTACTGAAGTGACCAGATCTCAGACAAGGTGGTAAAGTAAGGAATGACTCCTGAAGGTTGTCCTCTGACCTCTACACACATGCTATGGTACCATGTATCTGTACACACACACACACACACACACACACACACACACACACGCGCACACACATACACACACACACACACACACACACACACACGCAAACCCTGCCCCCTCACACATATACACACAGGCTTATATCACACACATATACACACAGGCTTATATCACACACATATACACACAGGCTTATATCACACACATATGTACACACAGGCTTATATCACACATATGTACACACAGGCTTATATCACACATATACCCACACCATCCTCTGCTGTCCCCCATCCCCTGGGCTCATATATTACACACAAATACGGCAGCCTGCTATATGCAGTGCTTATTTGTGGATCAGAGCAAGGCTGGGGGGTGTCTCCTCATGCATGTGTTGAGTAGTGTCTCCAGTCACACATTTCCCTCAATTTTCTCTCAGATGTTGAGACACAAACTCAGTGCCACTCGGGCGCTGAGGAAGGAGGAACAGAAACATTTCTGAGCTCACTGAGGTTGACTTAGAGGGGAGAAAAAACCTTAAGAGCCTAGTTTTCTCTTCCAATCCTGTCCTGGACACATTGCTGTTCAGCTTTCTGTTGCCCACGATGGCTCTTTGCTAGCACAGGACAGCTCGGTACCGCCAGGACCTGGTTCTCTCCGGCTCCTCACACCTCTTTCCTCCTTCCCACCAACTAGCCAATTGCACTTCTGTCTTTTCCAAATTGAAACTTGGTTGTCTCCAGCCCCTCATTCACCTCTTTCTTCCTTTCCATCAAGTAGCCAGTTACACTCCCTTCTTTTCCAAATCAAAACCGCATAAAACCATTGGGTTGAGTCCTCCTGCTCTCCGGCCCTCTCGCTCCAGCTCTGCCCTTTATAATTTTTAGCGTTCTGATTATAGATTA
This sequence comes from Typhlomys cinereus, assembly GCA_023101885.1. Classification (NCBI taxonomy): domain Eukaryota; kingdom Metazoa; phylum Chordata; class Mammalia; order Rodentia; family Platacanthomyidae; genus Typhlomys; species Typhlomys cinereus. Next base: position 3,583,322 of record JALPQD010000007.1, on the reverse strand, counting down.
AGATTATAAGGGCAATGCTGGTGCAGCTTCATCTCGAGTGTTGGTTGCATTTCTGTGCTTCTCAGGAAGCCCCGGGCACTTCAGTGATGAACTGAGCAGGGGACCCTTAGCAGCAACTGCGGAGTAGTTAAGATGACGGATGGAGAAATATGGGGTTGTGCTCAGTCAGGTCACCGAGTTCCCGGGAAGAGAGGCGTCATTAAGATGGCTGGATAATGCCTCTCTGAGCGGGAGTCTGGGCGGGGGGCAAGCAATCAGCATGGAAGAGGGTCAGGAAAGGGAATGGGGTGATCTGGAGGTGGCTCATTAGCATGGCGCTGAAAGAAGGGGTGAGGCTCGTGGGGGACAGAAGGAAGGAGGGGTCAAGCGCTGCCAGCAAGAAGGTGGAGCGTGGAAGGAACAGCTGGCCCTTGTGTTCCAAAGCCCGGGTGCCATCAGAACCCTAGATTCTCTGTTCCAGCCGCTCGTGCTAAGAACCGAGGGCGGTTTCTTTGCTGCGACTCCACTCATTGAGGCTGGCAAGCAAATACTGGACGTCCAGGTTATGCTCTTCTTTGACTTTCATTCTCCAAAGTCCCGAGTTAAGCTAACAGTATTCTGAAGAGTGACAGAGTCCCCAACCTGGGTCTCTGCCTCTGTAGATGGCTCCTCCCACTCCAGCTGAGTCCGAGAGAGATGGGAATCTACCAGAACCGGACATATGCAGTTGGGTTCTGTCTGCTCTGACCCAGTCTCTGTCTCTGCCTCCCTGGGCACCCCGGAGGGCTGTGGACTGATGTGTGGTGTGGATTTCTCTTTGCTATAGGCCCGTTAACTTAATATTGGTTTCGAAATATTGGTTTTGAAGGTTATGAGCCTTGTCAACAAGATACCCCTCCTTGACAGGTCACATGACTTCTGTATCTCCACCATTTGGGGTATACTGCAGAAAGGTGACTTTTGGGGTCCTTGCCCCTGAGTGATGTCAGCAATTTTTGACATAACTTTGGGATCTGCCATTTTTAGCATGTTCCAATAGCAGCGCTTTTACCGACTTCACGGTGAGGCCACTGCTTGGTGGGCAGCCTCTGAGGCAGCATTTTCTTTCCAGAACTTTGGAAGCTGTCACGTTTGGAAAGCTTCAGAAGCAGTGCTTTGCAGACTGCCAGACCGCATGCTCAGATCTCGGCTTTCTGAATTTCTCAGCACATGTCTTTCTTCTCCCTCATGCCCAGCGCAGACTTCCGAGTAGCTGTGCAGTTCTATGGGGAGCTGTGAAGTTGGCTCTTCTCCCTGGACTGACCGGCTCCAGCGACCTTCCTACCAGGGGCATTCAGTGCCCCTCAGTCCCATCCTTGCTTGTGGGAACCAAGGCTGCAGCCTTCATCTCCTGTCCGCCCAGGTGAGACATCGGGAGGAGGCTGCGGCATCTTAGCCACGTGGACCAGGCCTCAGACCTGTCTGGGGCCTTGGTAAACCATGTGATCTCAGAAATGGACCACTTCTGGGCTGTATCTCAGCTTTTGAGGTTTATGTCTGTGTGACAAACCTCCCTTTGTTGGCTCAGAAGAAAGTTCTTTGTTCCCACAGGACTGACTTGTTGTCTGAGGGAGAAAGAAGGTGTTCATGATATGTTTAGTCAGGCATCTTCAGAAAGGCAGAGCAGATAAAATCTTTATGAATCCATCTGTCCTCTGTCTATCTGGTATCTATCTAGCATTATCATCTATCAACTCTATGTATATATGTATCTCTATCACTTATAAATCTATCTATGATTCATTAATCTATATATGAATCTGCATTGGCTCTATTAGCATCTATCTGTTTCTCTAGTAGCATCTATCTATCATCTGCCTATCTACCTATCTACTACTGAGAGCTGAGGTCTTTGTAGCCAGATGTAATTTCCATGTTTCAGCCTGAAGTTGGAATTATGCTGTCTGACTCTTTGTGTCTCTCTCTTTCTCTTTCTTTCTTGACTTTTTTTGTAAGGTCTTCCACTGATTGGGATGTGTGTGTGTGTGTGTGTGTGTGTGTGTGTGTGTGTGTACTACATTGAAGGTGAATTATCTCCCACAGGCTCTTGTGTTGCAATACTTGGTCCCCAACTGGTGGCTGTGATTGGGAAGGTAATGGAAAGCGGAGCCTCGCTGGAAGGAGCAAGTCACTTGGGGGGTGGTGGGCTTGAGTTTTGGTAGCTGGCCTCAGTGTCTCCCACCTCTTGCTCTCTCTGTCTCCTGCTTAGACCACCCTGCCTGTCACCCTATGTTTCCTGCCACAATGCACTAGAATCTCGAGACAGGTAATAAATTCTTTCTCCTTTAAGTTGCTTGGGTCCAAGTATTTTCTCACAGCAGCAAAGAATCACTGTGGTAATGCATATATACGAAAGTAAAGTGAGTTTGTAATATATGCTGGGATACACTTGAGAGGATGTTCTGCTTTATCCAAAGTCTATTGTTTTTTTAAATATTTTATTTATATATATATATTGTGTGTGTGTGTGTGTGTGTGTGTGTGTGTGTGTGTGTGTGTGTGTATCAGAGGGCACTCACTGTGTGTCCCTGTGGAGGACCAAGGGTCATTTTGGGAATCATCCTGGATTGCTTCTACCTCCTTCTTGCTTTGCTTTGGGATTTCCCAGCTTCCGCCCACCAGGGACGTAAGTGCAGGCCACCGCTGTTTCTGCCTAGCGTTTTATGTGGGACTTGGGATCTGAACTCAGGACCTTCTGCTACAAGGCAGAGTCTTAACCCCTGAACCATCTCTCCAGCCCCCTCCCTCCTCCAAAGCCTACTGTTTTGAATGTTGATCTCATCTTTAAAAGAAATCTTTACAACATCTAGATTGATGATTAGCCAAACGCCTGGGCACCAGACAAGCAAGCCAGAAACCCAGGTCTCTGCGTCCTGGCTAGAACAGCCGCAAGAAGAGAATGAAGCATTGTGGGTGGGAACCGCTACCATGACTTTAACTTTGTCTGCTGTGAGACACGGACAACTCAGGGCAGAAGGAGGAGGTTTATTTGGCCCATGGTGCTGGAGGAGATCTAGTCCCTGATGGTGGGAATCGCATGGCTGGAGGCAGCAGCAGGAGGCGGGTTCAGGTCGCTGAGACCATGAAGTCTTGTGAAGTCAGAGCGAGCGACTGGAAGGAAGCAGGACTGAGCTGCTAAACCTCGAAGCCGGACGTACGTACCTCCCTCTAGCAGGACTCCACCTCCTAAAGGTGCCGTAACTGTCCCAAACATTAACATCAACGGAGTATTTAAACACATGAGCCTGCGGCGGCAGCTCACATACAAGCCACCACAGGAAGTGTTTAAAAAACAAATCCAGTACCAGACCAATCTGCTGCATGAACGATAGACGGAGTAGGCCAGAAGCACCCCAGAAGGTGGGCGCCCCGTCTCCTGGCTGGCTCTTCTTGGCAGTACGTGGCCTCTTCAGACAAGTAGAGAGTGTCTTTTTTTCCCCCATTCCTGAGCCAGCAGGCATCTCTCTCCTTTGGTGCCAGGAGCGCCACTGGCTGGAGCCTACCCGGTGAGAAGCTGGCCCTTTGACCATCTGTAGTTTTGGACCCAGTACCAGTTTGCACTTTGTGTTTTGAGGAATTAGCATTTCTGAGAGTGGAGTACACTCTCCGCTTCAGCGGATCCGATCAAGGCGTATGTTTTGCACGCCTGCCGTGGGACGTTGTGCTTCTAGCAAGTGGCTGTTTCTTCCAATTAAAGTCTTCGTCTCTTGGCGGGAAGCGGGAAGCAGGAAGCATGATTACAGGCGGCCTCTGTGTGTTCTCCGAAATCCCAGAGAGTTGTCTGAGCCCCAGTTCAGAATTAAAAATAAACTCGAGTTTCTAAAAAGCCATTCTTCCTTTAGGCTATGTGATTGATACTTGGCTGCAGTTTGCCGGCAATATTGCTAATAATTTCATAACCAAAGAGCTTAAGGGAACAAGGGGTTTTTGCTCTTTCTTAATGATTCTGGTTACAGCTCTTAGTCCAGCTTGGCAGGGGAGTTCATACTAACATCAGGAGCCGAGGGAACTGGCCACACCCTATCCCGGGGATTGCTGCGAGAGGGACGAACCTCCCTTGCCAGACCGCTGAAGTACCAAAGTATGCCGAAGAATGCCAACTTACTGAATCAGTGCCCCCTCTTATCCTGCTGCCCAGGGAAGGTCCCGCTCACTGTGGGCGGGGTCTTTCTGCACCAATTAGACAACTTCCTGCTGGCTTGCTCAGGGCTTCCGTCAGCTGTTAATTCTTTGCAGATATGCCCCTAGCTCAGGCTTCAAATGTCAAGTTGACACCTATGTATGCAACTGTCACAATACCTATCGAGGGCAAAGCTGCTTGAGGCTTTTTGCAGAGACGTAAACGTGTGGCTTCACCTACAGCAGACAGACAATAAGGTGGTGTTTGCCAATGCTTTTCTGGAATCTCCAGTGTTACTATGAGACCAAGAGCTTGTCTCTTACCTCTCCCTCCTCAGAAGTCAGATCTTCTTGCCCCGGGGTCTTTTATTTTCCTCCTGAATCAGTGGTTAGGTCAAAGGCAGTGGCTAAAAGCTGAAATCTATCCATTGCTCTTTTGCAATCTCTCACTGCTGTGTTCAGGTCTACTCAAGACCTCGTTCGGCTCTGTGAAATGGTCACCGTGTTTGCACGGCTCTGCTCTGCAGTGGAGAAAACCAGGAACAGAGAATAACTTACTCAAGGACCTACCTACATGCCCGTGTGCCCCCTAGAGGTAATGCCGTGTTCTAGTTTCATTAGGAACGTAAACGTACAATTCAAGAAAATGATTTTGTGCACATCTGCCCCTTGGTCAGGGTTCTGGTCAGCTGACAGCAAGAGTGGGCGGTCGCCTCTGGCTTTGGGATCAGGAAGGGCTTCCTTGTCTGCGCTATTTTGAAGGTTCCTGGGTGGTCGAAGCAGACAGTAGATGGACATGACTTTCTGGTTCATTCCAGATCCCTATGTCATATTTGGTGAACAAAATGTGAGCTCAGTATCAAGATATCACAAGTTCAGGGTGCTGAGGTGATGGCTTAGTAGTTAAACCCTTTGCCTCTCATGTTTGAATCCCTAGATCCCCTATAAAAATGCCTGGTGGGTATAGTTTATAATTTTTTTTTAAATTTATTTTTTAGTTTTACAAGCATATTGAGTACTAATCCCTGCTTCCCTCCATTCCCCCCCCCCCCATCTTTCTCTCTTCCCTTTATTACTCCATTCCACTCCTCCCAGCCTCCTGCCTGGTTGCTTCTATGGATCCCAGAATTCCCTCTGGTGGCCTGTAATTCTGGACCTGGAAGGCGGAGCCTGGAAAACTCTAAAGCAAAGCAATGAGGAGGTAGAGCAATCCAGGATGATTCCTGATGTCACCCTTGGGCTTCCACAGGTGCATACACTTAAGTACATTTTCGTGTATTATGCGTGTGTGTTTGCACGCACACTCACATGTACACACGTGTACAGTGTGCAGAGAAAAGTGTGTATCACCTACCTTAGGTAGGATCCTCGCTGCGGCCCACACCTGTGGGCCTGTTTCTTGGTGTTCACAAAGCAAGATTCCATTCATGTCTGCGGAGGTGCGTAGTGTACTTCGCTGCAAAGCCAACAGAACAGGTGACCCATTTGAAGAGGTGAAGAGTGTTAAGTAGTTGTCGTGTTAATTTGCAAAAATATTCTTGCAAGTGCTAAGTGCAAGAAAATATGAAAGCGTGGAGGGTGGAGTGTTTGTGCCACTGAAGATCTGCCAACTTGGAGCTTCTGGCCACTTCCGATTTCAAAATGAGGTCTTAGGCCCTGAGTTCGCTGCATTTCTATCCCATAAAAAATACCAGAGGCCATCAGTTTAAAAGAAGATAACGTCTATTTCTATTTATTTCTTTATTTGTGTGTGTGTGTGTATGTGAGAGAGAGAGAGAGAGAGAGAGAGAGAGAGAGAGTGTGTGTGTGTCCCTCTGGAGGTGCAAGGGTGACTTCAGGAATCATCCTCGATTGCTTCTACCTCCTTTTTGCTTGGCTCTGGGATTTCCCAGCCTCTGCCTGCCAGAGCTGGAAGTGCAGGCTGCTGCGTTTCTGCCTGGCATTTTTAAGTGGGACCTGAGATTTGAACTCAGGACTTTCTGCTTGTGAGATGGAGTCTTAACTCCTGATCCATCTCTCCAGCCCAGGAATGTGTATTTTTTCACGATTTTCTTCAGCTTTCTTAGTGATCTGGTAGATTTCTATTTTTTTTCTATTCTATTCATTTCTATTTTTTTTTACATTTTTTATTATTATGTCAGCTCATACAAACTTAATAGGTACACCAGTTCCCTCCCTCCCTCCTCCCCCCGAACCCCCTTCTCCCCCTCCCCATCCCCCAGTGCCTCCCGCCCCAATTCCCAGAGAGTCCTTTCTTGTGCATGCCTGACTCTCCTCTGGGCCTTCCTCTCCGATGATGTACAAGGACCCAGTGGCATTTCCCTGAACCCTTTCCTGTGTTCCCCTTAAGCACAGGAACACTACTGTGGCTGCCAATCCCTTGCTTCCAAGGATCTTGGTGCCTTTAGCAAATGCTAGACTTTGTGAGGTCAATAGTGTGTTGGACATTGCTCAGGGCATGCAAAGTCCAATTATGATTGCTTCGGCCCTAACTTGTGTGGAGTATCTTGCAAATCATTGCTCCTCCCATCCTTTTGCTCTTACACTCTTACCGCCCCCTCTTCCGCAAATGTCCCTGAGCTTCCGGATGGGGAGAGATTAGTCTGGCCTAGTTCTAGGTGGTTGATATAGAGTCTCTGAAGTTCTGGATTGTGGTTTGTTGATTTTCTTTTGCAGTTTTGCTGCTCCTGCAATGCCCTTCACTCCATCCTGATGGGCATTGTATGTCACCCCCTGGCCAGAGACAAAAAGCTGTTAATCTAGAGTCTTGTTATAAGAGCACATTCAAAGGTAGATGTAATAAAAGTAGGAAACCACAGTGAGGGAGGGGTCTATCACCCATTTGCAAAATGGCTACTTTTTATCTGCCAGACTATATGCCCTCCTCTTCTAGTGAGATCATACCCCTCAGTAGTAAATGATCAGGAACGAAAGTCTGTGAACTTAATCAGATGTCTCATTACTTATTTGAGTCCTTGATGGAGGCCCATTTTCTCTGCTGTAACATGGTCCCCTCTCTCCTTGTTTCTGGTGTGGCCTTCCTACCCCATCCCTCCTGTTCATAATCCTTGCAATTACTGTAGGTATTACAGAGATTTTTCTTTGAGTGTCTCTAGGTGGGCTGGGTGGGTTTGGTACTAGGAGCCACCTATTAGGGAATACATACAGTGCTTAATTTTCTGGGTCTGGGATACTTCACTTAATATAATTGTTTCTAATGACATCCATTTCCCGGCAAATTCCAGTAATTCATCATTTTTGATGGCTGAGTAGTACTCCATTGTATAGATGTACCACAGTTTCCTTATCCACTCGTCAACTGTTGGACATTTGGGCTGATTCCATGACTTTGCTATTGTAAACAGTGCTGCTATGAACATGGTCGTGCTTGTGCTATCGAGGTGAACCTCTGCTGTATGGGGGGTTATACCCAAAAGTAGAATAGCAGGGTCATATGGCATTTCAATCTTTAATTTCTTTAAGAATCTCCAGACGGCTCGCCAGAGTGGCTGTATGAGCCTGCATTCCCACCAGCAATGTAGAAGCGTTCCCCTCTCTCCACATCCTCTCCAGCATTTGGTGTTGTTTGTATTGTGGATTTTTGCCATCCTGACCGGAGTGAGATGATATCTCAAGGAAGTTTTGATTTGCATTTCCCTGATGGCTAAGGAAGTGGAGCATTTTTTAAGATATTTGTTAGACATTTTAATTTCATCCCTGGTAAAGTTTCTTTTAAGTTCCAGGGCCCATTTGTGTTTAGTTTTCTAAGTTCGGTTTTCTAAGTTCTTTGTGCACTCTGGACAGGAGAGCTCTATCAGATGTCTGGTTAGTGAAGATTTTCTCCCATTCTGTGGGTTGCCTTTGAGCTCGTGTTACAATCTCCTTTATCTGAACAGAAGCTCTTTAATTTCACAAGATCCCAACTGTTGAGAGTTGGTAACAGTGACTATGCCATTGGATGTCTGTTTAGGAAATGTTTGCCCAGCCCAATCAGCTCGAGGGAGTTCCCTATCCTTTCAACTATGGTTTTTATAGTCTCTGGCCTGATATCAAGGTCCTTGATCCATTTGGAATTAAGTCTTGTACATGGTGACAAGTACGGGTCCAGCTTTAATCTTCTGCATGTGGAGATCCAGTTTTGCCAGCACCATTTGTTGAAGATGCTGTTCTTTTTCCATTGGATTCTTTGGGCCCCTTTGTCAAAGACCAAATGGCTGTAATTTTGTGGGCTTATATCTGGGTCTTCAACCCTTATCCATTGATCTGTGTGTCTATTTTGGAGCCAGTACCAGGCTGTCTTTATAACTATGGATTTGTAGTATAGACTTAGGTTTGGTATGGTAATACCTCCAGCAGTGTTTTTGTTACTCAAGATTGTCTTTGCTATCCTGGGTCTTTTGTGCCTCCATATGAACTTTGAGATTGTTTGGTCAACTTCTTTGAAGAATTGCTTTGGGATTTTAATTGGTATAGCACTGAATTTGTATATTGCCTTTGGTAGGATGGTCATTTTTACGATGTTGATTCTGCCAATCCAGGAACAAGGGAGGTCTTTCCACCTTCTGGTGTCTTCTGCTATTTCTTTCTTTAGGGTTTTAAAGTTTTCATTGTAAAGGTCTTTTACCTCCTTGGTTAGGTTTATACCAAGGTATTTCATTTTTTTAGGGGCTATAGTAAATGGGATTGTTTCTCTCAAGGCTTTTTCACTTCTTTCATTCTGGGCATATAGGAAGGCCTCTGATTTTTGCACATTTATTTTGTATCCTGCCACCCTGCTGAACTTCTCAATTAGTTCCAGGAGCTTCCTGGTGGAGTTTTTGGGATCACTCAGGTATAAGATCATGTCATCTGCAAGATAGCTTGACTTCTTCCTTGCCGATTTGAATCCCTCTTATGTCCCTTTCTTGTCTTATGGCTTCAGCTAACACTTCAAGTACAATATTGAATAGAAGTGGTGAGAGTGGACAGCCTTGTCTAGTTCCTGATCGAAGTGGGAATGCTTCCAATTGTTCCCCATTGAGCATAATCCTTGCTGTGGGCTTGTTGTATACAGCTTTTATTATATTGATAAAAGTTCCTTCCATTCCTACTGTCTCCAGCGTTTTGATCATAAAAGGCTGTTGGATCTTGTCAAAAGCTTTTTCTGCATCTATCGAGAGTATCATGTGGTCTTTGACTTTGGACTGGTTTACATGAGAATTACATTTATTGTCTATTTCTATTTTTTTTCGGATGAAAAAACTTAAGAGTCTGGTGACCAAAAAACTTGCCCAAGGTCATCTAGCCATGGGAGGATCCAAAGTCAAAGTCACATGGTTGCACAAAGTCGAAATCACGTGGCTGTACAGTTTCGAAGCTTGTACTCTGTCGTGGTCCTTGCAAAATCGCAGTTCTGTTACTTATAAATGAAAATAAAAGCAACATGCTTGTTAAAGCAGATAGGCGTGAGCTGCAAGCGTTAGCCTGTGAGTGAGGAAGACAACGAGTCTTAAGTTCTAGTTCTGGGCCAAGGTGGGCAGAGCATCTGGAAGAAGTGAGAACAGGGCTGCGCGGCTACTGCTCTGCATCTTGAGAAATAACATCTTTGTGGTTGGGATGGTTCATTCTGACTGTCAAGTCGACAGGCTCTAGGATCGCTCAGGACTCAAGCCTCTGGGACCGTCTGGGAGGGAGTTAGATTTGGCTAGTTGAGGTGGGAAGACCTGCTTGAGATATGGGCATGGGACGTGGTCCTGCACCGAGCGAAAAGGACAAAGAGCTAGAATGAGCCTTCATCTCGCTCTGCTCCTGACTGCAGATGCTGTGACCAATCGTCTCATGTTCCTGCAGCCATGCCTTGTCCCCCATGATGGACTGTGATGATGGGCTGTGTCCACGCTACTGGCCACCACACTGCTGGCCACAAGGGTCCTTTTCTTCTTTAAGCTGCTTTTGTTTGGCATTTTGTCACAGCAACGGGAGAAGAGACGCATCCGCTATTCATGTTAAGGGGTAAAGCTACCACTCTGGAGACTAGACGGGCGAGACCCTGTTAGAAGGTGGACCGGCTTGAGCTCAGCGTTAGGGCTGCAGACCCCCGTTCTGTAATACAGTGGTGATACGGAAAGCTTCCTTTCATCTTCCCATCATTCTGCTGAATAGAAACACATTGTCTGCAGTCATGCTGAAATTCATCACGCAGTAAATTTAACAAGTCCAGTGGAGGGACACAGGCCTTGTAGTTACTGTTTCCACTCACTGGAGGCAGGACTTTTAACCTCTTGGGACCCCATTTCTATAGCTGGGAAGACTAAATTTTCCTTAATGACTAAATGAAATATTTAGCACCATGAGTGACTTTTTAATAAATCTTCAAAAGGAGCACCTATTGAAGGTGCTCATGCATAAGTCTTCCCATCCCTTGGTAATGATAAAACTTTCCAGAAGAGGCCATGTGAATGAAGGCTACCTTGCCTCCTTGGCTTGGAGTGTTTGGTACGGTCTATCTCTGTTGTTCTAGAGCGGAGCCTCACCTACGTCGTCTTCTTAGGGCCTCAGCACAGCAGGGGTAACTTCCTACCCACATACTCAGGACAGGACCGTGCGCTAGGTTCAGTTCTATGAAATTGTCGGCTTTCCTTTCAGTTAAGCTAGTCATTGCTACCCTACTAACCGTGTCTGTGGAGTTCAGTGGCTCGGCCTCCGGGCCCCACCTTTGAATGTCTTTATGGGTGGGCTGACTCCCTGGTCTCTGGAAAAGAACACAAACATTTGCAGCCCATGTCTCTGCTTTCCAGAAGCATTTATGGGAGAATGTCTGTATGCCCCAGGGACAGGAGCCTAACATGTCTGCAGGCCTTTGGCTGGGCTCTTTGACATGTGCCCTGTCATGGGCTGAGCGCTGCATCTTGGCTGGGATTCTTCATTTATTTTGCCAACATAAGCCTTAACATCATTGCAGTCTCTTCTATTTCCCACAAGCTGGAGCTTCACAATTTCCCCCTTGACATCTCATTAAACATATTCTCATCCTGTGTATCACGTGCAGAGAAGAACTGAAATCATTCGGAGAGGAAAAAGTTTTCCCCCTGAGTGTATGACATATATAGACCAGGGTCTTTCTGGACCTCAGGGAAGCAAAGAAGGATAAAAATTGGGACTAAATGGGCAGCGTGCAGCATGATCCCAGAGCACAGGCCCCACATGCCTATATCTTGAGAGACACACATACAACGGCTCTGGCACCAAAGGAAATAACAGATCTTTAGTTTTGACACCAGTGTGATTAGCCGTGCCCTGGGGAATGGGTTTCAGGTTGCTCTGAGTGACGTTCCACTGTGGAAGCGATCATGTGAACTTTTCATAGTCATTGAACCAAAGAAAGTCATCGATCAAGGCGGTAAGTAATCCACAGGTGGAGACAGACAGGTGAATTACAGCAAGGAAAGACGTCTGATGATGCGCTTAGCTTTTGGGTCAGTGGAAACCTGTGGTCTGCTATGAATATTTGAATAGTTTTACCTGACAGTCAGAGCAATCAGTATGGCTGCTATAGAGGATGCAAATGGATTTTAAAAGAATTGAAGGGAATCCACAAGAATTTTGCCCCTAGATCTGCGATACTATAACTCTCCTCACTCATGGAAGTTCGGATTAATCAAGCCTCCTGCACAATCTTCCACATGATTGGAGCTCTTTCAAGGACCTTGAGCTCGCAGATGTAAGTAGCAGCAACTCTGCGCATGCCCACTGCAGCCGTGGATGGGCACGAGTCACCTTGCACAAGCTCTTGCTGGGGCCTGAGCACAGCTTCGAGACAGGGCAGCCTGTTTGCTCTTGAGGTTTCTGCAGGAGAGCAGATGGGAGTATGGGGGTGCCCATTGCTGAGTAGGGGTGAGCAGGGACCTGTCCCACCTCTGTGCTTTCTAAGACAAAGACCGTTCCGTGTTGTCACCTCCTCACGGGTGGGCTCCAGGCCTACTAAGCTAAAGTCTGGTGCCCGGCACATGGCAGGAGTTCTGGGAACGTCTCTGATCATGGTTAGTACCTACAGCACAGTTAGACACGCCACGGATGACCACGGTCGACCATGGATGGCCATGGACTACGGTACAACTTCTTCCCTGTTGTTGCTTCTTCTGCTGTGAGACACACTCAGACTCCAGCTACTTAGGCGAGAAAGGGAGATTTATTTGGCTTCCGGTTCCAAAGGGGACATAGTCCATTATGGTAGGAATCACACAGCAGAAGGCTGGAGGCAGAAGCAGCAGGACACCATCATCATCAGATTGGCAGAGCGAGCAGAGAAAAACAGAGAAGCAGCAGGACCAGGCCAGCAAACCTCAGGGCCCGCCCCCTGCGATGTGCCTTCCTCCAGCAAGACTCCACTTCCCAAAGGTGCCGCAACCTTTCCAAACATGACGCCAGCTAAGGACTCAGACACAGGAGCCCAAGGGGAGGGGCGACTCACACTTAGACCACGGCTTTCTTTCCTTATCCCCTTGTCCCATACCTAGGTGTCCCAGAGTTTGGAAATTGTTCCTTAGAAGGAGAACATTGTGCTTCTAGACAAGGTACCAGGTTTGCTTCTTCTAGCCTCATGACCTTAAACATATTACCCATCTTCTCTGGGCTGTATGAGACTTTCCCAGGACACAGTACAAACTCCTGGTCCCTGGCGGTCCACCTGCTGCCTTTAGATCTAGCTCCCAACAATGGTCAGGGCTGGGTCACCTCTCTGCCTCCATCCTTATCTGAAAGTGAGAGTGTCATGGTTAAGCACAGGTGTCAACTTGACTGTTGAGGGTTTGAGCTCTGGGCACAGTTGTAGAGAGTTGATGGTTAAGTTAAGCCCAGAATAAACCTGAAGGAGATTGTCTAGCTGCTGGGGAAGATGCAGCCCATGGTGGGTGGGATTAGGCCCTGAACAGGTGAATAAATCACAGAGAGCTGGTTGAGAGGGTTGGCATCCTTCTGTTCACTTGGCCAGACACGCTGGTCTGGCAAGTAAGGATCGTCCCTCTCTCAGCTGTTATGTGGTGATGGTGTAGCCAGTTCCCTCGGCCCTGGTGTTGGTGCGTGCTCTTCCATCAAACTGGACTATGAACTATAACCAGTAATTGTAAGAGAATAAACCCTTGTTCCCTTCAGCTTTTGATGGTCGTCTATCAGTAACCATGTAGGTGGACTGCAACAGAGAGTTAGACCAGTTTCTGGTTCTTTCGGTAGATATGACCAAGCTCTGATCAGTATAGAGTTTGATGCCAACACAACGCCACACACGTGAGACACCACAGTGGCTGCCATGGGCCTCTGCAGGGCTGCTCCCCCTGTCACCTTCTCCAGGCACAGTGATAACTCCGTGCTTTGTTTCCTCACGAATTCCTATCACGGTATCTGCAACTCTTGTTGACTTTGCACTTATAGATCTGACCTCTTCACCTCAGGGCACACTTCCTGCACTGACAGAATGCATCCAGGTTGCTCCTGTGCTAGCCAGAGGTGTGCGTCACACATGCATGGCACGTGCACCAAACTCTAGAGAACCAAGGTAGACCAGGAATCCCTTGTCCCATAGCTCGCTGCCGTTATGATTCATCGATGCCATCCTGTCGTTTGGTAAACCAAGACGAGTCTGATTATATTCCTAATGCATTAGTCTGGAAATGTTTGTATTAATATAACAGATTTGAACACACGTGGCCAATGTTGGCATGTGGCAGGTACTGTTTAAAAAAGGAGAGGTCAACTGGGAAGCTTAGAATCCAAATCTTCCCTTTAATTGCTTCCCATTTTGAATAGCTTATGAATATTGCCAAGAAAATAGGCCTCTCTTTTAAGCTCGCTTTCCAGCATCTGTACTGATAAGTCCTGGTATTTGTTTTGGACATAGGTGTGCATTTGTGAAATCAGTTTGTGCTGTGTGTTTACATGTCTTAGTCCACTTGGCTCCAACAAAGCACCACACTTGGAATAGCTTAGAAATGACAGAATATTCTCACATAGCTGAAGCTGGAATGGCCAAGAGCAAGGCAGGTTCAGTGTCTAGTGGGAGCCTTCTGGAACTTTCTTCTGTGTGTTACATGGTAAAGAACAGGAGTCTCCCCAGGGTCTCTCTTAGAAGGATCCTAGTCCCATTCCTAAGGTTTCTAGTCCTGGACACCTTCTAGAGACCCCATTTCCTAAGGCCATAGTCTTAGAGGTCGGTTCTTAGAGGACACAAACCTTCAGGCCATAGCAGCATTGTGCTCCGTGTCCTTTAAAATATTTAATGATACAATGTCATATTTCCCCAAGACATTGCTTTGTTCTAGGAGTGCTTTTTACTCACCACATATCTATTTCATCAAGTGCGTGAACAATAAATTATTGAAGCAGCACTTGTCGTTGGACACAGGGCCCAGGTGGAATTTCAGTGTATTTGCAGGAGAGAAGGTGGCCGCACCAAGAAGTAAAGACAAAACGCCAGCAGAGGTCAGCGCGAAGGAGGAGGGCTTGAAAGTGCCACCAGAAGATATGGCAGGGAGATTTTATTTGGTTAGAGAGAAAGTCAGAAATGAGCCACGAGCAAGTGGCGGCGGTCACCAGAAATTTCCGAAAATCATTTGTGGAATGAAGGGGGAGAAGGGGTGGGGTTACCAGGGAGAAACCCGGGGAGTGTGGGCGGCGAAAGCCTCTGTCAAAGAGGAGTCTACCAAGGAATCTAAGAAGGGCAGATGAGAGATGGGCAGAGCAATAGCTCAGATGTCAATAGGAAGGAGACAGCCGGGCAAGGCTAAATGCTTCAGGGAGACAAGCTAGCTGAACGCCATGAAAGTCGCCTGGGGGTGGAGACAGCCTCTCCAGTTGGCATCCTCAAAGCAGTTTCTTTGGCGAGTTGGTTCAGATGCCGTATTAATTGGTAGATGATTGACAGATCACTCTTGTGTTCCGTGACATGGCCGGGTGAGTCAGGAGGCCGTGGGTGATGGTCGCCCCAGAAATCGAGGTAAAGACAGAGTGGTTGCCTCTTGCCTGCAGACCCCAAGTCTAATGCTGAGTGGGAGGATAACTGACCGGCTGCTAGAGAGAATGTCTGCTCCCCGCCTTCCTTCCCTTCCCCCGTCTGCCCTTCACACGCAGGATCAGTTCTGGGCTGGGGACCTGATCCCAAGCATGTGTTCCTTCTGCAGACACGTGTCACGTCTTGGGTTCTGCTGAAGCGAAATGTACGTATCTGCTCGGATCCCTATCACCCTCGAGCTACAAGTTCAGGTGGCAGAAGCCCGGCGTGAGGCATAAGCCTGGTCGCGGCGGCTTCCTGCGCGTCCTCAGCTGAGCAGAACCTCCCACCCAGGGGTCCGGGGTGAAGCTGACTCAGCCAGCTCTAGTCGCCCTCTGTCATGGCTTGTTTGTGAATGTCCCCCGTGCGTTTGAGCACGTGGTCCTCGGTGGAGGGTGCTGATTCGAGAGGCTGTGGAACCAGGAAGAGCGCCCCACTGGAAGAGGGTCTTCGGGAGAAGGCCTTGATTGACAGCCTGGTCCTATGTCCTGTCCAATCTCTTCATGATCTGTGGACATTCGACAGGTGACCCACCAGCTCACTACAGGCGGAGCCCCAGCTGCCACCCCTTCCCACCGCGACCACTGCATCCCTTCAGACTAGGGCCAGAAGAAACGCTTCTTTCCTTCTCATGTTTCTTGCTGTGTTTGGTCATGGTGACGAGGAAACGAATACAGCTCCTCGAATCTATTCACTGCCTCTGGGCCGCAGCTAAGCTCCCAAACCCAATGACGAGCATCCGAATGTCATCCAGAGACCAAGGAGAAGCACCGTGCCTCTGGGAATGGCCCTTCAATAGTCATTTTCAGTCATGACGCCACCAGAGTCTCAGGACGACACCCTGCGAGGGAGGAACGTAGCGTCCATTGTAAAATTTTCAAAGAGCCTGTACTTGGCGATGTGTCTAGGTCACAGAGCCAGTGAGCAAAAGGGTATATCTCTGTCTTCAGGCTCTGAAGCTGTTATTAATTACAAATTAATGGTTTAGTTCTGAAAGTAACCCCTCACCCATGCTCCCATAAACAACTCTAATTAAGCTCACTGGGTCACGCATGTAAAGAAGTCAAGCATGAAAGTAGAAGGGGGCAGAGTTGGTGTCAATGGGAGTGGGAGGGGGACAAAGAGACTAAGGGGGCGTGAATGTGTTTAAATTACATTCAATGCGTGGGTAAAAATGTCATAATATAACAATGATCATGTATACTTCATGTCACATAGACTTAAAAAAAGTATTGGTTTAGGTCAGGACTTCTTAAGGACTGTTCCGCTTTGTGACTGGGCGCTGCTTCTGAGTGGAAAATGGGACAGGCTTTGTGAATAGTGAGACACAGTGAAGGGACCATGGTAGGTACCATGGGACCTACAACATGTTCATGTGTATCGCGACTCCCTCAAAGACGTCCTGCTGTGTGCGTCTCCTCTTTGATCTTTTAAAAACCACAATACTGGGGCCAGCAAGATGACCCCGTGGCTCTGGAACTCACCATGAGGCTGGGTTTGATGGAAGTGGACATCTGTTATCGCAGCACTCCTCAGGTGGAGACGGGAGAGTCAGGTGGGCCCCGGCCTGCTGACCCTGGGTTGGCACACAGCGGACATGGGCGAGACCCCCACAGCAAGGCGGGAGGTGAGAACCAACTCCTGGCAGTGGTCCTCTGACTTCCACACATGTTGGGGCACACATGTCCCCCCCCCCAGCATGAAGGACATTCCAGGGACACCCTCAGAGAAGCATTTTCCAGCATCGGAAGTGTTTGAACAGAGGGCCAGGCGTGTCCAAGGCCGCGGCGAAGGGCTTCTCGAGTGAGTGGTCTTGCCGTCTGCTGTGAAGATGAGCAGCAAGCCGTGAGCACTCCGCACAGAGCCCGGGGCTGCTGAGAACAAGTGTGAGCTTCGTTCAGTTCCGGATCCCACGGAGTGGTCACCCGTGCCTGGTCCCCGATGACCAGGTGCTGGTCAGTATCAACTAGGTCTCCCTAACTAGACATGCAAAACTCTGATGGCGTGACCCCTTGAGACTTTCGGGGACTTTCCCTGGCCTCCGCTGTCTCCCGTTGTCCCTCTGTCCCTGGGTTTTCTAGCCGGGCCGATTTCCAAAGAAGCTGCTGAGCCGCGGAGTGAACCGTGGAGGGAGCACACTCACTGGGATGAGGGCGTGGGAGCCAAGTCCCGCAGCTTGTGTGCATCTTGAGCTGCGACTGACGTCAGAGCAGAGGGGCGTGTGTGGGTGCGGCGGGGTGGCCGCTGGGACAGCCATCGGCCAGTGGCTTCCAGGCTGCTGATCACGCAGAAGGGGCCAGTAGCTGGACATCTCCCACTAAATTATGCACACGTTCCATTCCACCACCAACTCTTCACATGTTCTGTTCTTTGGAACCAGCTTGCCGAGAATCGTGGGAAGGCCCCAGGGGTCCCATATTGGAGAGAGGGCCTGAGAAGCTTATGGTGCCCACGGGACTTAGAAAGGAAGAAGCGAATCCACGGAGGCAGTGAATTCTGTCTCGTAAGGTCTTTTCAACGTGAGAAAAGTAAGGAAGAAATGAGGCGAGTCCTCTGTGATGGATTTTGAAATTCAAGAAAATGCAATTCATCACTGATCATTTTTGGAGGGTGGGAGAAACATGGTCAACCAATAGTATGCATCTTATGAATCTTAGGAATGAGAGTGGGTTGTTCAAAATCTTTTTTTTTCTGAGCTTCTGGAAACTTCTAAGTGCTCTCCAGGTTCACTGTCTCGTAGCTTGTGGCAGTTGCCACATGTCCATCCCACTTAGTAGTTGACCCCTCCATCCCTAGTTAACAGTGCTGTGTGTTAAGTTCTCCAGCTGGGGCTCCGAGATCTTCAGAACCCCGAGAGCCACAGGCTGGGAAGGCTGAATTTGGGCTTTCTCTTCTCATGAGTGAATGCATCGTTCTCTCTACTTCCACGGATGCTTTTAGCCTCGAAACGGAAATCTTTTTGTTCTTTGCAGAGCATCCATCTTTCGGATCATATTCCATTGAGGCATTTTTTTGTCTTTTTTACTTATGGTCGCTATGTGTCCTTAATTTTAAGGCTTTTAAAAAAACTAGCATAGAGTTAGGTTCTTGTTGACTCATATTCCGAGGATGTTGGCTTTCTGGGGTTCTCTGTGAGACTCGCACAGTTTCCATCCCGATTCTCCAGCTCTCTGGTCAAGGACCATGAGGTACCAAGTGTCATTCTCCCTGGGCATGTGTTCTCTCTCTAGGCTTTTAGCCCCTCAATTTCTTGATTCCTGGTGGCCTTCCAAGACCTCCGAACACATCCACAAATGTGTCTAGCTTGTCTAACTGCCTTGGCAGGGGAGCGGTTTTGAAACAAGTGCCGGAAATGGAATTCTGGAGGAATTTACCCAGAAAAAAAAGTCATAGACCTGAATATTCTCAGGAAATAAAAGAAACAAGAAACAAGTAAAAAGACTCCAGCGTTCTCAAGCCCCACCTTGGGCATGTGCAGGTAAAGGAGATGCTAAGATCTGATAGGGAAGGAACGTTAGACTCAGCCAAGAAATTCTTGGGGCAAATGGCTGCAGGAGGTCTCTGTCTTTAGGGCAAGGCTGTGCATTGTGTGTTGTTGTTGTTGTTGTTTTGTGTGCATGTGTATTCTCTGCTGTGGGAGAATCAAGTTAAGCAAATATTTAAATTTCAAAACCAAATGTAATCTTGGTGGTTGCATTTCTTTTTGTGCTTCTTTCTATCATATTATTAAAATCCATGAACTTTTTTTCATTATTTCTTTATAGTATCTGATATGGAGGAAGCTCTAACACAGTGTGTGGAGGGGCTTGGTCAGCAAGTCTGGCAGTCAGTGGGTCGCTAGGTCTAGGATTTGGCAGTGGAGGCAGAAGGACCCCCCCACCCCGAGCCATTGAGTGTGTTCCCTTCCAGGCCGTGGGAAGTCCTGAGTGCGGTGGAGCATTTGAAGATGTGTCATTCAGACTCTGGGCCTGGTCTTGTCCCTGATGCCCAGCTGGGTGATAGCGGTTCTCCAGGGATGGAGGAAGGCTGGGCTGGGGGTCAGACGACCTGGGATAGACCCGACTTCCCCAGCTGTGTGACTTGGAAGAGTGATCTGGTCTCCAGCTGCTTCCTCTCTTCCCGCAGGCTTGCTGTGAAGCACGGACGAGACAATGCAGGAACGTGCTCTTCGCAGAGCGAGTCCTTAACTGGCTCTCTTTCGCTCCGTTTCTGGGTCCTTTAGTCAGCCAGGTGTGAGTTCAGGAGTGTGCGGTCTGTCCGATGGAATCCTGGGAATGGGGTGCTGCTTCACGTCTGAAAGCCAAGGTTGTTCAGGTTCCTGAAAGGACTCGGAACCAAATTCAAGCAGGGGATAAATTCCCATCTGGGCAGGGAAGAGATGACAGAGAATGATGACGTCAGAGGCTGTTGTGCAGCTGGGAGCAGGTCAGATGCTGAGACTTGGTGGGAGGGACCCTTTCAGGTCTCATTTCCAGGCCTCTTGGCACCAGCATTGCTTTTTTAAAAAAATATTTCCATGTTTATTATATGTTTCTATTTGATGTCGCATACATGTTAGAATTGCTGTGGTATACCACGTGGAAGAAGCTTGATATTCTCCACTGACTGGGTTAAAAGGAATGTAAAACTGCAAAATACTAGTCTAAGTGTGAGCTCTAAATGATGGCAAACACACACAAAATAACTTGCTATTCTCCAATTTTCCGAGATGGAGTTCACTATACATTTTTTTTATCATAAATGAATGAGTAGAAACCACATTAAGTATAGGGTACAAATAAATTAAGAGCCTTAACACAAGACTCCTATTTCCTGCTTAAAATTAAGCAACAGGATTTCTTTTTTTTAAATAAAATTTTAGTACATTTTTTGCCTAGTTATACAAGCTCAGTAGGTACCCCTCTTCTTCTCCCTCTCCCCTTCCTTCCTGCCTGTTGTCCCCCATTACACTCTCCCCCTTCCCACTCTTCCTCCTCCTTCCTCCCACCCCTTTTCCTTCCTTCCTCCTCTCTTGGTGCTTCCTGCTTTCTCCCTCCATCCTCCAGAGCATCTGCTTATGTGGGCACTGAATTTTCCTCTGAGTCATCTATACTCGTGAGGGTTCAGGACTTCAGGACTCAGTGGCATAGCTTGGGACTCCTTCTTGGGCTACCCACTAGTATGGGAACTCTATTGTGACTGTTTAATCCCTTGCCTCTAAGGATCCTACTGCCTGAAGCCTTCTCCCCTGGGATCCCTGCTAAACTTTGGGGGGGGGGCTGTTGACATGTCAGCCATTGGCACCAACATTTCTAAGACGTCTTCGAGCAGGGGCTGAACTACAGTAGACCACGGTGGGCGTGTTGGAGGGGGACTGGGAAGTGGGCCGGGTTTGTTTCTGCTTGTGATCTCACCTGCTGCATGATGCTCTGGAGTAAACGCATCCGGTACCTCCCTTACCCTGGTCAGAGCTGCTGTATCAGAAGTGAGACTCATCCCCAGGCAGTGCAGTTCTGGATCCTGCTTCTGGGTTCTGTGTCCTCTTGGTATGCAAATGTGGTTTATGAAGGAAATGATCATTTCCACCCCTGCCCTGCTCCTGCTATGCTTTCGATGGAGGGTCTGTCTTCTCCACCCACACGGCAACTCAGGTTGGAAACCCAACAGCTACTTTTGCCCCTCCCGACTACTCACATTTAAGTAATCAGTACAAGTTCTCAAATTCCTTCTCTCTTCCTCCTCTTCCTAGCCTGCTGCATAAGTCAACCAGCTCTCAAGGAGTTTTCCTGACTGACTGCCCCAGCTTTGAGCTACTCTCCACAGTGTACGGCAGGAGCACAGAGTGCACTGATGTCTTCACGGCAGCATTCTGTTTAAAAGCCCCATGGCCCCTCTGATCTAGTATAGTGTCTGAAACCAGAAAGTTTTGGTCCTGGAGTTGGAGAGCTAGAGAGGGGCTGGGAACCCCAGCTTCCCCACTAAGGGTTTTGAACTTCATAGAGAAATAATGAAAGCAGCAATAGCTAGGGTTGCTTCCTCTCCGAGTGGGGCCAAGTGTCTTCCATCCATCAACACTGGAGATGCCTGGCTCAGCTTCCTGGTTTCCTGCAGTTTTTGAATGGAAAAGCGAAGCAAGTTCCTGCTGGCTGGCGGAAGTCAGAGGTGGCTTAAGTCATGTCCGTCACGGAGGCTGAGGGAGCCAACCGCAAACTCAAGAGCAGAGTCTCTAGGGAAACAGAGTGGGGTTGACCAGCTTCAAGGCCCGCCCCCTGTGATGTGCCTTCCTTCAGCAAGCTCCCCCTCATAAAGTTGTCATAACCTTCCCACACATCAACTAAGGATTCAAACCCATGATCCTGTGGAGGACAAATTACATGCAAGTCATAATATTTCCACTCCTGGCCCCCAAAGGCTCATGGCCACGTGATGATGCAAACCACATGGTCCAATTCCAAAAGTCCCATAGACTATTTATGTAGTTCCAACACAGTTGAAAAGTCCAAAGCCTCTTGTAAATCAAAAGACAAATTACATACTTCCTACAAACAAAAGTATGGAAGAGTGAACATTCCCATTCTAAAAGGGAACAATAGGGACATATCCAGGAATGACTGGTCTGTATCAAGAACAAAACCCAGCAAGACAAACTCCAAATCCTACAGTTCCGAGTCTAGTCGATGAATTTCTTGTTGAAATCATCTCAATTCCAAAGGGATCCGGTTCTACCCCTCCAGTGCAATGGTCCACAGAACACATCACTTTCTTGGGCTGGTTCCTCCCAGGATATACAGCTTTCCTTGGCAGATGTCCAACTTTGGTTTTGGTAGCTCTAACATTGTCACTTCTCAATGGCAAATCAAGCTTTAATTCCATAGTACAAAATGCCCTTCTTGGGCCTCTCTGCAGGATTTTTTAATCCCACCATATACTGCCTGGTTTAAATCACTCAGAAACCTTAGAGGAGGATTCCACATCCTCCTCCCTTTTGCATCTTTGATTCCTCTAAAACCACTACCACATGGATAGTTGTCAGGTTGCTATAACTTTGGGTTAGAGACTGACCTCCTTAAATCACAACTGGATCAGCTTTCTAAGTTATTTGGTATATGGGCTGAGTAACACACCCAAGTGAGGAATGTGCTGCCTCTGAAATCCACATTGGCCCCTTAAGCATTGTGATTTGTCATAGTTAGGCAGAGGTGTCAACTTGACCGTTGGGGGTTTGGGCTCTGGGCACATTTGTAAAGAATTAGTGGTTGAGTTAAGCCTAGAGCAAACCTGCAGGAGATTGTCTAGCTGATGGGGAAAGTCCAGCCCATGGTGGGTGGGAATAAAATACCAAGAGCTGATTGAGAAAGTTGGCATCCTTTTGTACACTTGGCCAGACATGCTGGTCTGGCAAGTAAGGATGGTCCCTTTCTCAACTGCTGTGTGGAGATGGTGTGGCCAGTTCCCTCGGCCCTGGTGTTGGTGCGTGCTCTCCCTTCAAGCTGGACTGCAAACGTAACCAGTAATCATCAGAAAAAATAAACCCCTTGTTCCCTTAAGCCATTTGATGGTCACTTATCAGCAACCATGCAGGCGAACTGTAACATGATTCTTTTTTGGTGGCAGGAAGAGTCAGGTATAACAACTTATCCTTTATCTTATGCCCTCCTACAGCAAGGCTCTGTAACCTAAAGTTGCCATAAACTTCCCAAACATCAACTAAGGATTCAAACACATGACCTGTGCGGAACAACTTATATTCAGACCATGACAACGATCTTGTTGGCCCAAGACAGAAAATGTTTAATCAAAGATAAAGCAGCTTTTAGACAATTCTGAAATATAATGATAGCTAGTGTTTGTTGCTTTTTACGGTAGACTTCTGCTAAACAGTTTTTAAAATCTTTATTGTTATGTATGGGCACATGCTTGTGGAGTCTGGAGGTGGACAGTAGGTGTCTTTTGTCTCTCTCCACCTTATTTCTTTGAAGCAGAATCTCCCAGTGAACCTGGAGGTGACCAGTTTGGTTAGGCCGGTTGGCCAGAAAGCTTCAGGGAGCTTCCTTTTTCCCCTCCCAAGTGCTGGGATTAGAGATGCACATTTGTGGTGTTTTCAGTGTGGGTGGGGGAATTCAGGGCCGGGGCCCCGAGCTCGTGCAGCCAGCCCTTTAGGACCGAGCCACCATGACTTCTCTCACTCTTCAAAACAAATTTGCCAGCTGTTGCTGATACTCTTCCTATTAGAGACGAGATGTGGGCGCTGGGAGGAGCTGAGTTACTCACAGAGATGGTTAGCCTGGGCTGGCATCTTGGCAGGCCTGTGGGCACACCTGTGGGAGATTTTCTTGATTCCATTAGCCGAAGTGGGAAGACCCACCCTAAATGTGGGCGGCATCTTCCAGTAGAGGCCTGGAAATTGGGAGGTCAGATGGAAAGGCTTCAGCTTTTTACTTGCTCGCCTTTGCGCGTCACCGTGAGTTTCTCTACCCTATTGGATAGTTCTGTGCTGCTGCTGCTGCTGCTGCTGAGGTTGCGGCGGCAGCTGCAGCTGCGGCTGTTATTCTTCACTAACATCTGAACTCAGCTCCTTTTGGCCTGAAGACCACAGATGCTCAGGAATCCACCAGGCCTTCAGATCGAGAGTGGGTCTGCTGGAGGGCGCCAGCCTTGTGGACTGAGCAGCTACGAGTGTCCACCTTCTCCAGTCCCGAGGGTTGGACTTCTCAGACGGCATCATGTTAGCCAACCTGATAAATCCCCTTTCAGTGTAACAAATGTTCATTCCATTGCTTCTGTTCCTCCACAGAACCCTGGCTAATACGTTTGCCAAGGCTTTAAATTAGTCGGCTGGTGCCAAAGTCTGTTCTTTATGAGTCTCAGAAGTCTCTAAATTCTCAGTTCTCCAAAACCTTAGACAGAGGATCAATTGGCTGTGTAGTTGTCTAGCTTGGTGACCTTGACCATACTAAGACACACACCCATCTGTGAGATCACACTTAAATTTACAGAGAGCCACATGCATAAAAGCAGACCTGAAAGCCAGGTCTGCTCATCCTTCAAGTATGGGAAGCAGAGAGAGAGGAGAAGCTGCCAATTCAAGGCCAGCCTGATCTACAGAGTGAGTTCTCGGCCATTCGGAGCTGTATAATGAAACACTGTCTCAAAAAAAGAAAAAACGGAAACAAAAGTTTCACAGACCAATAGTTACTCTTACAACATGTTTTCTATTACATTTGTATTTGATCGTGAAAACAAATAAATAAACAAAATGCTGAGCATGGTCTCTCCCCGTAAGTGGTGACCTGCGCTTTGAAAAACAGGGAATTAGAAGATTTTTGGTCCTTTTCTGCATCATGGAATCCCTATGTTCTGCATTTCTTGGAAGTCCCTGCAGACCTACTCAGTTCATTAAGGATTCCAGGAAATACCTTCTCATCATACAGCATGAGCATTCAGCATCTTGTGGTTCTAGCATCCCTGACTATTGTGCCCTACAAATTGTTGAAAAGATATTTCGTAAAGTGTTTTTGTGTGTGTATGTTTTGTAATAGGAGGATTTGCTTTCATTTATCTCATTTACCAGAAAGAATTGTGTCGCTCTGATCACTTCCATATGTATTTGTAAAGCAACTTGGCTGGCTTTAGCATGTTATCCTTTAAGTTATAAGGGCATTGTATTCAACTGAAAGGGACACTCGTAATGGTAATAATTAGAAGACCAGCAAGGCTTCGGTTCCCATGCAAATGAGCATAATTGCAAAAGGACTCGAGTTTTTGCAAATGCATTTTGAAACTGCGGTGGAACAACTTGGAAGATAAATCTCCTGAAAGCAAAAGCAAATGCAATCTGTGTATGTAAATGAGATCAATTAATTTTAGCAGGCAAAATGAGAAAATCAATGATTTTCAAAATCTTGTAATTTGGTTAGCCATTAGTTTCATTAGTCTTTCTGTTCTAAACTTAATTATTCAAATATAGAACCAGATTGAAGTATAATTTGTGAAGAACTCATCCCTAAGTTAATTATGCACAAGCCTTCGCTGACAAATGAAGGAAGAGGATGAGGTTGTAAAGTCCCAGTGAGGAGCGCAGGATTCTTCGTTTGGGTTCAACTTGGGTGATGGTGTGGGCAAGAATCTCTTGACTTAGCTGCTTTCTTTGTGTGTGCATGAGAGTGTGCATGTGTGTATGTGTATATGCACGAGTGTGTGCATGTGTATATGTGTGTGCATGAGTGTGAGCATGTGTGTATGTGTGTGCATGAGTGTGTACATGTGTGTATGTATATATGCATGAGTGTGTGCATGTATATATGTGTGCATGAGCGTGTGCATGTGTGTATGTGTATATGCAAGAGTGTGTGCATGAGTGTGTGCATGTGTGTATGTATATATGCATGAGTGTGTGCATGTGTGTATGTATATATGCATGAGTGTGTGCATGTGTATATGTGTGTGCATGAGTGTGAGCATGTGTGTGTGTGCATAAGTGTGTACATGTGCGTATGTATATATGCATGAGTGTGTGCATGTGCGTATGTATATATGCATGAGTGTGTGCATGTGCGTATGTATGCATGAGTGTGTGCATGTGCGTATGTATATATGCATGAGTGTGTGCATGTGCGTATGTATATATGCATGAGCGTGTGCATGTGTGTATGTATATATGCATGAGTGTGTGCATGTGTATATGTGTGTGCATGAGTGTGAGCATGTGTGTATGTCTGTGCATGAGTGTGTGCATGTGTGTATGTATATATGCATGAGTGTGTGCATGTGTGTATGTGTGTGCATGAGTGTGAGCATGTATGTGTGTGCATGAGTGTATGTATATATGCATGAGTGTGAGCATGTGTATATGTGTGTGCATGAGTGTGAGCATGTATGTGTGTGCATGAGTGTGTACATGTGTGTATGTATATATGCATGAGTGTGTGCATGTGTGTTTGTATATATGCATGAGTGTGTGCATGTGTATATGTGTGTGTGCATGTGTGTATATGTGTGTGCATGAGTGTGTGCATGTGTTTAGAGGCCAGAAGACAGTCTTGAGTTTCATCCCTCAGGGATCCCATCCTTAGTTTTTGAGACAGGATCTTTCATGGTTTTGGGGCTCCCTAAGTAGCCCCAGACATTCTCTTTTCTCTGCCTCATCTGCAGTGGAATTGCAAGTGTGAGCTGCCGTGCCTGGTGTTTACATGGGCGCCAAGTGCCTGGCTCTTTACATGGGCGCCAAGGATTGAGCTCAGATCCTCATGCTTTCTTGGCAAACATTTTACTGATTGAGCCCTCCCCCACCTCTGCTGCCATGTTTCCTAAGTGGAACTTTCAGTGTCTTTCTTCACTTATAAAGAACTTTGATATTGTGTATCTGTTAAATTAAGAGAGTTTGTATATATTACCAAGCCGTCCTCAGGGTACGGTTAGGCAAAGGGCACTCCAGCCGGCAGCTCAGTACTAGGCGTGCAGAGAAGACCCCGGTTACAAGCAGCACCGTCCTTACCTCCCTCTCCGCCTTACTTTACTGGCTCTGGGTGTGGGCATTGGGTGAGAGACTGCTTATTTGGGGAGTGGCGAAAGGGGCATGCATGCTTGGGGTGGCAGCATTTTCCCGTTAGCTGGCAGGCATTTTACCCGCTAGTGCCCTGTGGCTTTCTGGTCTATAAAAAGCTAAGATAGGTTTTCGAGGCTAAATCAGTGGGATTCCAGGAGAAGGTCAGAGCATCAGCTTGGATGGAAAAGACTCATGCAGCGTCTTTGGCTGTCAATGGCTCGCAGCTCATGCGTGGTGGCAGGTGTTCTTGAGACCGTGTGTGTTTCCTTCTCTCCCCAAATTATCTCACTGCAGCAGCTATGATAATGGATCTCTGTGGGAGCTCTCCTCCCTGACTTTGCAAGAAGATAGAAGTAAGGGCCACTCCCGCATGTTCAGGTGAGGAAGAAGAGGTTAGAGACTTGTCTTTTGTCTTTTCCTTGTTGATATTGGATCTCATCTGCCGCTAGGCTGGACTGGAACTCCATGCATGTCATGATTTGAATGCAAATTGTCTCAGACTCATGCATGAATCCTTAGCTGATGCTGGAGGGACAGTTATGGCAGCTTTAGGAGGTGGAGCCTTGCTGGAGGAAGGTTTATCACAGATCACAGGGGGCGGGCCTTGAGGCTGGCCCCCCCCACCTTCCTCTTGCAGTTGGTCCCTTGCTTTCTTTGCCTCTGGGATGGCTACGGTGACCTGAGCTGCCTACAGCTTCATCATCTGCTGCACCTCTTCCACCATAACTAATTCTGTCTCCCCCTCCCCCAACTACCAGTCGAATAAACCTCCCATTGCTGCCCTTAAATCGCACATAAATTTCCCAGCCACACAGAAGAGCGGCCACAACAGAATATCACGCAGGAGGCTTGAGCTTACAGCAACCAACTCTCAAGTGCTGGAAGCACAGGTGTGACCGCTCTCCCTGGCCTAGGAAAGGTTTGGGAACCTCCCCACACAGCCAGGAAGTCCACGCGAGCCCACTTCCAGGGTTGAGGTCTTGCTCCCTCTGAATGGAGGCGCTGACTCCACGTGGAGGCGGTTGACAGCAAGCCCTGATCAAAGGCGCACGCTTCCCTGCAGGTGTTAGGACCGTGGGAGACAGAACTGGTTTGACGTTGTTTGGAATTTTATTTTATTTTTCTCAGCGCCTGGAAGACTGGTCAGCACATGAAAGCCCACAAGCAAAGCTGCGGAGAACAGGCCGGAAGTGGGAAAACCCAGCAGGGACAAGGGGCGGGAAGGGTGCTGGGTTTTCTCTAATGCATCAGACTCAGAAAAGCACAAGGCATTTTGGAAACGTAGAAGAAACACGAGCGACCCGTGCTAGTTGACTTAAGTCTCACTGTGAAGCTGTAGTGATTCAGAGAGGGTGGCACTGCCTGGTAGGTAGCTAATTGCTTAGATTGACAGAAGACAAAGCGTCCATTACTCTATTACCATGTACTGGGGTGTCAGTTTTTACAAAAAAATATTAACTTGCTAGAGAAAGAGACTGTCTGCATGCAGGTGCATTGGTATGTGAGAGACACATGGAGGTTAGAAGATAACTTTCAAACCTTCTGCCATGTGGGTTCTGGGTTCCAACTCAGGTCTTCAGAGTTACATGGGCCTCTCTAGATGCTGAGTGGTCTCCTGGCCCCCAGCACACTATTTCTATACAAATGTGTCCAGTGGGAGGAAATACAATGTTTTCAACAAGTACTGCTGGGAAGTGGAGCAAATACATGAATTCCAACTCTTCCCGTAAACAAAAGATAATCCCAAACAGCCCAGAGGCCTAACTAAACATGCCCAAACGTGAAACTATATAACTTCTCAAGGAAAATGTAACAGAAATGCTCTGCCATTCCCAGATAGGCAGGGTTTCTTTCGCGACGGTTCAAAAACCATTAATCCTAAGAGAAAAGTCACGGTGCACAGCACCTACTAAGGCACTGGGACTTCTGCCTTATTAGGACACTTCAAGGAGAGACACAAGACACACACTGAGTTTTTCAGAACCTGTGTGTTTGACAAAGAACTTGCACTCAGATATAGATAAAGAGCTTCAATGACTCGACAATAACAACCACTCGGTGAAGAATGGGAAACGCTTGAATATATCCTCTCTGAAGATGTATTCCGGCCAACAAGCCCCTCAAAGATGCCTGAGTTGGTTTTTTTTCTTTATCTTCTTTGGTGCCCAAACAGGGACTCAAGCTCTTTATCTTAGACAAGCGAATTAAAACAAGGAGATACGATTTTACCCAGGCTGACTGAAATGATTGGACAGAAGACTGAAATTAAATTTGTTTCTTTTTCTGAGGCTGCCAAGGAACTCCGACTTCCACGAGGTGCTGGTGGGGTTATGGGAGTGGAGCCCTGTTCAAAAGCCACGTGAGAGTTTCTTTTCAGAAATAGATTGCGTTAAGCATGCGCGGAACTTGTAACCTGTCCATTCCACTGCTAGGTATTTCCCTAAGAGAAGCAAAGCATACATATACAGTCTCTCGCACATACCCAGGGTGGGCTTTTCACTTTTCATCAACAGACCCAAAGCAGATCCGGTGTTCATTAACAACCGAATGGCTAGTGCATCCCTTCAGTAAAATACGATTCAACAATAAGAAATACTAGTAAGAAAAACATCATGGCTAAATCTCCAAGTAAATAATATTATAGGTGAAAGAATTCAGATATAAAAGAATAGCGTGATTATATACACACATGTATATGTGTATATATATATGCGTGTGTGTATATATATAGAGAGAGAGAGAGAGAAAGAGAGAGAGAGAGGATCTCACTCTGCTGCCACCCAGGCTGTCCCAGGCTGTGTAGGTCAGGATGGCCTTGAACCTATAGGATCTTCCCATGTCAGCTTCTGAAGTGCTGGCAGATGCGTGCCCGTCTTGATGGGATTTTTTTTACTTGAGCACTTCGTGATAGGAATGCATCAGTGGCAGCCTTGGGCGGGGGGCAAGGGATTGAAAAGCTGAGCAAGGCGACATCTCCATGTCTGCAACAGACAAGGTCCCGATTGGTTGCTGCCTGCCGGTGTTGATACTTGTCACACTGTTCAAGTGAGATGGAAAGCATGAAATTTTATTGGATGTAAATGATAATAAAAAGGAAAATGGAAACAATGTGTCAAAAATCAGAAGTGCATAGACAGACTGTAAATCTATATTTTTGGTACATAAAGTCATCTGTGACCTACATACAATGTTTCTAGATGTGCTGGGATGGGCAGGGTGGGCTTTTCACTGGAGATGGGCTCCTCTCCTGCTCAGAATTCCTCTTCCTGGTGGGTGACGCCTCGTAGGGTCTTGGTCACGGGCAACTGAAGGGCCACCGTTTGTCACACCAACAATCTGACAGCGACCTCATGCTCACTGCTCAGGAGGAGAATGTGTAAGCCGCTGGAATATTATACTTTGGAAAAATGAATTAGCCAAAGCCTCAGAACGTTTCCTCAGTGGAAACACAATGCTGAATGATAAAAATTGTTTTTTTGTTTGTTTGTTTGTTTTTTGGAAACGGGGTCTCCTGTAGCCCGGAACTTGATATGCATCAGAGGATGACCTTGAACTCTGGCTAGACCTGCTACTATCCTCTTAGCTGGGGTCGCAAGCCTGGGCTACTTACTCAGTGTTGGGATTTTTGAGTTAGTTGCATAACCGTTCTGAGCTTTGTCTCCTTATCTTTTAGACATTTATTCAGCCGACTGAGCCCCTACCATGTGTCAGGCTTGGAGACACAGCAAACAAGGCAGGTGAAGGCCTCAGCTTCATGAGACTTGTCTGTGGGGAGGAGGCCTGGTGGGCAATGGGATACTGTAACAAGGAAGGACAGCCGGGTACTTCATGTGCGTGCGTGTGCGTGTGCGTGTGTGTGTGCATGAGAGAGAGAGAGCTCTTTCCTTTGCTGGTGCTTCCTGAGGCTTGAAAGTCCAGCATTTGTGTAGATAGATACCAATGTCTACTGGTAAGTGAACCACATATGTTATTATGAACAAAGGAATAAATGATATGTTTCGGAATTAGAATGGGCACCTCTAGACCATCTAGAACTTTCTAGGCTTCCAGTCTGGTGACTAATTCAGAGCCAGTTGCCTTAGGATTTGTCAACTTTGTTAATTGAACTTTATCTCCCAAGGATTCCAGCTCAGTGGGATAACTAGAATTCAGCATCTTTAAAAGCATTTTCCAGGGAGCCCTGGTCTATCCACTCTATTTGCTTCTTCTAATCCCATATTAGGATTGGGGAAACTGAGAGTCAGGAGGGGTGAGTTTGCCCCACTTGGCAGCCAGCCCAGGATAGCTGGCTAGCACAGGGTTTTATTATGGGGTTAAGAAAAGAATAGAGAGACCACAGCATCCTGGGAACAGAGCCTTGAGGTCCATTTGGCCTTAGTCTTCCTTTATTTTGACTTCTGAGTATCCTCTGAGAATTCTGGGTGCTGGGCCAGCCAGGTAACCAAGGAAGGGGGTGGGGGTGAAAGCTTCACAGCTCTTACCAGCCAGCTCTGGGTACGGGGAGGGCTCGCCCAGCGCCAGGGTGACTGGCTTGCTGTGCCCTTGGCCACTAGGGAAATTGGAAAGCCAGCCCTGCCATCTTGTCCTCTAATTCAATTCTGCACTGATGCTGGGATGTCAGATCTCCGTGCAGATGAGATGACAGCCTGACACTCGTGTCCCCGTCACAGCCCGTTATTTTCAGATGCGTGTGAAGATCTGCAATTGTGTTGATATCTATTAGGTGTCCCTCCCTGGGCAGCTCCATGAGCCCTGCAGACACATTGTAATTAAGTTTCTTCCTCCCCACCATGTCCAAGGATGGCTGCATCGGGAGGGGCTCACGCTCCATCCCATGGTCCTGTTTACACAATTTGCAATTACATTCCTCTTCTGCTCATGTCCACATTAATGGGGGTGGAAGATAGAATGATTAATTTGAGATAACTAAGTCTTTTTATTTTCATTTTATGTGAATGTGTGGGCACATACATGTTTGTGTGTGTGTGTGTGTGTGTGTGTATGTGTGTGTGTGTATACATAAATGTGTAGAGGCTGAAGTTGATATCAGGAACCATCCTCAGTTGCCCTTTTACTTTCTTTTCTTTTTTTTCTTTTCTTTTCTTTTCTTTTCTTTTCTTTTCTTTTCTTTTCTTTTCTTTTCTTTTCTTTTCCCTCCCCTTCTCTCCCTTTCTCTTCCCTTTCCTTTTTCCTTTTTTCTTTTCTTTTTGAGGCAGGATCTCTAATCAAACTCAGAGTTCGTAGATAAAGTTTGTCTCCTGGGAATTCCCTCTCTCTGCCTTCCTTCTGAGAGTGGAATTCTAGGCAGGCTGCAAAGCCTACCTGGAATTTTATATGGGTTTGGGGGATCCAAATTCTGGTCCTCTTGTTTAGGTGGCAAGTCCTTCAACTGCAGAGAGGTTAAAGTCCTGAAGTGACCACATCTTTTGGGTAAATGCCACACTGATCGACAGAGAAGGCCATCAGCTCTGTCTCCGTGACTACGACATATGCTGTGTTAATGACAGCTACCTTCCCTCTACAGGAGCTTGAACACGTGAAAGCAGAGTGGTAAGTTGAGGAAGAGCAACATCTGCCCCTTGTGCAGCAAGACCGGGAGCCAAGTGGTAGGCCGCCTTCATTAGATGCTGCGTGCAATGCCCAGCCTACTGGAGACATTTCCTTTTGTAAATGATACTTTCTTAGTGATGTTGTCAATCTTATATTGAAACCAGAACAGGCGTAGAGGATTAAGGCAGACTTTATTAGAGGAGAGAAAGAATGGAACTCAAGGGCCTGAATCGGCAAGGGGCAGGAGATATCTGGAGAACTCACGGAATCCCATGAGGGACAGGAAGACAGAAAAGAGCTGCATGTTAGTGAGGGGAAAGGAGGCAAAACTTCTGGACGCCAGACATGGAATCCATGAGGGGCAAGGGGGGTCAAAGACGGCTGCTAGGGTCTGGGTTATTTATAAGGTTAGGCATGCCCGGGAAAAATGGTTTTTCCTCATTGGTTAACTCCAGTTTCTGCAAAACTGATTGGAGCTTTTGTTTCTCTGCATCTCATTGGTCTGTTCATATGGGGTTCCAACTCAGTTAATCTTGTGGCCGACCTCATGGTTGAGTATATCTGCAATGGAGAGCTCATCTCCATATCCTTTCATAAGCAGAGGGTTGGGGAGTTGGTGGCCTTATCTCTGTGGGGGATTAGAACCACTACCCCCAGATTAGTAGCTGTGTTCCTTCTGGATAATCGCAGCCTTGAGGGATGACCTTTAAGATCTTCAAAGACCATCCCAGCCTAAATACATGCATACATTGTATCTTCAACCTATATCTTTCCACTCTTCCTCCACTCTCCCTAGAGTCCCCAACTCAGTTCCTTTCTACCTCCATTACCTCTTTTTTAGATTTTTAAAAAATAACCCATGTGAGTCCCATTGATATTATCTACATGAGCATTTTCATTTCTAACAGGCCATCATTTTTCAAAGTCAAACTTTAAACTCCAGGAAGTCCTTGAAGTGGGCTACCAAGTGGGGCATGGGTTTTCTTTTTTAGGTTTGAATTTTAAAGCTGAATTTTCACATCGTAAACCACCAGAGTTACATTGTTTCATTTGACTGCATTTGCTTTCTATAATGCCACAAATAATGTCAAGTGAGGAGAAGAACAATGTGATATTTAGGCAATATTTTTACATTGGGAAATAGTATCTGAATTTAATATTTGAATATTAAATTTAAATATTTAATTAATAATTTACATTGAAATGGACTAATAGCATTAACCATTACATTAATCCTGTCAGTGTAAATTCTGATTGGCCATTCCCTTCACACATAGGCTGAACGCCCAGTGCTTCTTCATTGTTGCGCAGTGTTGGCCCCATCTGGAGGTGTCCCCAGGTTACAAAAGAAAACAGTAAGTCCTCGCGGTCAGCCCCCGAGGTGGGAACTGGTCCAGAACCCAGGGCTATCACCTCGTGGCAATGTCAATCTTCAAAACATCCTTCTTATTTCGCATTAGGTGCTTCATACTTTGTTGCCCTCATTCTTAAGCACACGGTCATTTTAGTGATAGTCTTAGGGATTTTGTTTCAGGGAAAAATTAAAATTTTAACTCCCGCTATTTATACAAATTAAGAGAATCATCTCAAACTATGAATGTGTGACTGGTAGCAATATGATTATCATTGTTCGTACAGGACTGTTTTTCGTCCTCCCTCCCTCCCTCCCTCCCTCCCTCCCTCCTTCCTCCTTCTCCTTCCTCCTTCCCTCCTTGCCTCCTTCCTTCCTTCCTTCCTTCCTTCCTTCCTTCCTTCCTTCCTTCCTTCCTTCCTTCCTTCCTTCCTTCCTTCCTTCCTTCCTACCTTCCTCTCTCTTTCTCTCTCTCTTTCCCTCTTTCTCTCTCTCTCTCTCTTTCTTTCTTTTTCCTTCCCCCCCATAGGGTCTCATGGAGACCTGACTAAATTTCCATATGTAGCCAGGCATGACCCTGAACTCCTGACCCCCTGTGCCCCCCCCCGCGCTGGGGTCACAGGCAGGCATGTATCGCCATGTCTGATTGGCGCTGTTTTGAGGATGGAAACCAGGTCTTCCTGCACGGTAAGGCGAGCATTCTGCCCACTCAGCTGCATCCCCAGCATGTTTCCAAGTCAGAGGCGCTTGCTGCCCGTGTTCCTGAGATTGGGCGATGGACATCTCCAGGGCTGGGGGCAGCAGAAGCTTCCAGCACGAGAGTGGTTTGCTTCAGTTTGTATCTTTGAGGACGACCCAGGGGAGAGGTAAGCTCCGCCCTAGGCTGGACAGGAGCAGATGCCCGTGGTGATGGCACCCAGGGGTGTGGGCAGGAGGGGATGGCCAGCATGTGGCTGCAAGCTGCAGGATGAAGCTCCCCAGGAGGGCGGAGTTGGGCATGAGCTGGCAGGGAGGAGGAAGGTGGGGTGGTGGAATTCCCTAGGTTGGAGTTGGACCGCCGGCCTCACACGTTCGTGTCCTGCCAGGATGAGAGGCACTGGCATGAGGCTTGGGGAACACAGAGCAGATCATTTAGACTCGACAGGGCATGCGGAGGGAAGCGACTTCTAGAAGCAATTAATGCACCGGAAAAATCTTAATTGGATGAGGAATAGAAGATCATCAATTGCGTTTCCTCTGCTTTCCCTTTAACTCCCAGGCCCATTTTGGTGTTGGGATTCCATAATTAACCAGGTAATTAAACACCTGTAAACGGCCAGCTCCTGCAGGTCGCGCCCTGCGCCATCAGGCCTGTGTGTGCAGCGCTGTTCCTTGGCAGCCTCACGCAGAGGGGGAGGGGCTGACGCCCTTGCAGTGGCACTGTTCCCTCGGGCACCGTTTTGAAGTGTATTTATTCATTTATTGTATTGCGTGTGCATGCATGTGTGTGTGTGCATGCATGTGTGTGTGTGTGTGTGTGTGTGTGTGTGTATGTGCATGTGTGTGCAGGTGCATGTGTATCAGAGGGCATTGTGTGTCCCTGTGGAGGACCAACGGTGACTTCAGCAATGATCCTGCATTGCTTCTACCTCCTTGCTTTGCTCTGGGATTTCCCAGGCTTCATTCACCAGGACCAGAAGTAAGCGTTGGCTGCCATTGTTTCTGCCTGGAATTTTACATGGAACCTGGGATCTGAACTCAGGACCCTCTGCTTGCAAGGCAGAGTCTGCACCCCAGGGCTGGTTTGAAAACCCCCCTCCTATGCTTGTGATGGCTCATCATGTCTCCTTCACCTGGGGGTCCTTGCAGGAGAACGCGGGGTGCTTCCTTACCAATATCATTCTTTCTCTTCTCACTGTTTCTCTTTGTGGCGGGTCAGGGAACCAGGGAACCAAGGTGGCTCCAGAAACTGAGTGAGATGTTCCCCCGTTTTGGAGGTTGAAATGGCGCC
Source organism: Typhlomys cinereus (assembly GCA_023101885.1). Taxonomy (NCBI): domain Eukaryota; kingdom Metazoa; phylum Chordata; class Mammalia; order Rodentia; family Platacanthomyidae; genus Typhlomys; species Typhlomys cinereus. Next base: position 3,547,750 of record JALPQD010000007.1, on the reverse strand, counting down.
TGCCGTTCCCTGCAGAGGCCGTGGTGACGTCGGGTTTTGAGGACCCACTTCTCGCGCCAGCCCCTTGGCTCACCGTCCCTCTCTGCTTCCTGACCCTCGCTCATTCTCTCCTTCTCCGAGGGTCCCACCTTCCCGCCCGCAGCCAGGGCTTATTCTTGGCTCGGGATTTCTTGTCCTCTCTGGGGAGGTTTCTGCCTGGATGCGCTGCTGAGTTCAAGACTAACCAGGCCCCGTCCCCGCAGCAGCCCACATCCACCATGGCCCGCCTCTGAGGAGTGCTGGGAACATGTGGCGTCCGCGGAGACAGACAGTACTGTGCATGCGTGTCTGAGGAGCAGGGTACACTCACACAACATGCCTGCCTCACTCCCGTCCCACTTCTGTCCACACTTTCAATTACTGTCTGTGCTACTGAAACACCTGGGTTGTCTGCAGCTCTTCCTTGAGTCTCACTGTGGGCCGCTCTCTGTTTGCGCCGAGGATGCCAAGAAGTGAATGGATTAGTTACCTTTCAGCCAGTGATCTTCTTGGAGTGATGAGACATGAATTCGGGGAGATCTGTTAGTCTGCATGGGAGGTGCTGTGATTCCATGGGGAGAGCTTGGAGAGACCTAAAGTCTCGCCTGGGTCCTGCCACCAACTCTTTCTTATTTGGAATGCTCAAATCATAGACTTTTATCTGTTTTTAAACGTTTGTTATTGAAATATGGTCTTACTGTGTAGCTGGCCTTAAACTGTACCCCTACCTTTGTCTTCTGAGTATTGGGCATATAGGTGTGTACCATTCACAGTGTTGACTGTACGGTTTGTGATTTTTTTTTTCATTTAAAAAGATAGTGTCTGCTGTTGCTGATAAAGAAGGTTGAGCATAAGCCCTGTGAAGTCGGCATGGTCTACTCTTTCAAAGAAGTAATCAGACAATGGTCTGTATGTATATGTCTGTGTGTGCACATGTGGTGTATGTATTTGTGTGCCTGCATGTGCACACATGGCATATATCTGAATGTATCTATACCTGCGTATATGTACATATGTTGTTGTGTGCCTGATTATGTCAGTGTGTGTATATATGGCATATGTCTAGTTACGTGTATGTGCCTGTGTGTGTACTTGTGATGCATGCATTGGGTATGTACATATGGCATTGATCTGCATACGTGTGTGCCCGTGTGTGTGTACTTGTGCTGTCTATGTGTCTATGTGTGTACATGTGCCGTATGTGCCTGCGTGGATGCATATGACGTAACTCTGCTTATGTGTGTGTGCCTGTGGATGTGTACATTTGATGCATGTATTTGTGTGCATGTTCTGATGTGTCTGTGTATATGTGCACAAGTGCTGTGTGTACCTGTGTATGTACATGTATGTATTCTTCTGTGTACATGTGCATATGTATTGTACATGTGTGTATGCTCATACACTTGCATGCATGCATGTGTGAATGTGTGTGTCTGTGTATGTGTATAAGTGTGTGTAAATGTATGTGTGTGTGTGAATGTGTGTATGTGTGTGAATGTGTGTGTGTGAATGTATGTGTGTGTGAATGTGCGTGCGTGCGTGTGTGCGTGTGTGTGAGTGTGTGTATGTGTGTGAATGTGTGTGTGTATGTGTGTGTGTGAATGTGTGTGCGTGCACGCGCGCGTGCGTGTGTGTATGTGTGTGAATGTATGTGCGTGTGTGTGCACGCGCGCGTGCGTGTGTGTGAATGTGTGTACGTGCGTGTGTGCATGTGTGTGAATGTGTGTGAATGTATGTGCATGCGTGTGTATGTGTGCGCGTGTGCGTGCGTGTGTGTGTGTGTGTGTGTGTGTGTGTGTGCGCGCGCGCGTGCACGGGCATGTGGCGAGCAGTCGCCATCTATTTGTCTTTATCAATTGCCTTCCACCTTCATGTTTTTGAGGCAGACCCTTTGCTGAACCTGGAGCTCGCTGATTCAGCTAGGGCCGGCCAGCCGGCAGACTCTAGGAATCAGTTTTTCTGTCCAGCAATGGGAGGCAGGCGTGGGTCAGGACTCCGGAGTTTTTACATAGGTTCTTGGGATCTGAACTCAGGTCTTCATGGCTGCACGCCAAGCACTTTACCCACTGAGTCATCTCCCAACCCTCAGCCAATCTTAACCGTGGCAAAGGAGTATTGTAAGGAATGTTTCAGTTTTGGATAAATACTTCCCACATGCAGAGTAAGTAGCTTCTCTCTCTCTCTCTCTCTCTCTCTCTCTCTCTCTCTCTCTTTCTCTCTCTCTCTCTGTCTCCTCCCCCCTCATATTTCCTGTTTGTACGGCAGGGCTCATCTAGCACTTTCCTTCTTCGCTTAAAGTCCAATAAATTCCACCCTTGCACTGCGGTTATTGGCTCCAGGCAAAGATAAGACAAGATTGACCGCGGCACCCTGATTTCGGCCAAACTGAATTCTTTGGTACCTCCAGGATCCAGGACACTTCAGCCTCTCCTTGCCACTGAAGACCCCAGTGGGCATGTGAGCACAGCCCACTTTGGGATCAGGTCTGGGTCCTGGGCAGCTTGGCACTGCTGGGTGACGGCCCTGGACTGGCTTCTGGTGCCCAGCATTCCTGCCGGATCGCTTCACCCCATGGTCTGGCTTGGTCAGGGCTGTTTGGACCGCGGCGACTGCTCCCGTTTCGCCCACAATGTGGCTCGCTGTTAGGAGCTGCTTATTCATTCAGCCCTCGCAGCACTGCGCAAATGTTTTCCATCAGTTATTCTAGTGAAATCCTGGCCCTCGGAGCGGCAATAAAATCTCTGACCCAAGGAAAGAATGCTTCACACATACCTAGCGACCGGAGAGAGCTCATGAAAAGTGCCTTACAACAGAATACCATTCACCCTTGTGTGTTGCCCCATGACACACAAGAGCTCGTGTCCATTCTGCTTCGAGATGTTCAATTGAAAATTCTCCTGAGTTAACAGTGTTTTCTCTCTCGCTTTTCCTTCCTTCCTTCCTTCCTTCCTTCCTTCCTTCCTTCCTTCCTTCCTTCCTTCCTTCCTTCCTTCCTTCCTTCCTTCCTTCTTTCCTTCCTTCCTTCCTCTTTTCTTCCTCCTTCTTCCCTCCCTTTTGTCATGCATGATGCATATGAGGTCAGATGGGAAACTGAGGTATGTAAAGGCAGACCAGTGTTTACAAGGATACAGATGGAATCCCAAGCTTGGTCCTAAACTAACCAGATATCTGGCCTTAGCCTTTCTCCTCCTCAGTTCTTGGTCTATAAAACTCTTTCATGAGATGGGGAGATACTTTGCAAGCAAAGGGATCTGAGTTCAGATCCCCGGCTCCAGTGTAAAAATGCTGTGGATACGGCAATTCCAGCCCTGGATGGTGGAGCCTGGATAACCCCAAAGCAAAGCAGTGAGGCGGACAATCAATGCTTGATGACGTCTGAAGTCCCCCTTGGGTCCATAGGCACACACATTTAAGGGTACTCTTGTGCACATACATGCACAAAGGTGCACACATGCAAACAAAAGGCCTCATAAAATTACTGTAAAAGTTTGTGGTGAGAACAATCCAGGTCCCTTGCCATTTGTAGAGCCACCACCACACTCTCTTAAACTGTGCCTTGGGGCAGCCGGATGAGCCATCCTGCGACTCGAAATATCAAACAGGACGTACTGGATGACAGGCTGGATACAGAGCCCAGGCTGTGATCCCAGTGCTCTGAGGCAGGAGGATTGCGAGTTTGAGTCTCTCCTGGGTTGCACAGCACGATACCACCTCTAATCAAGGCTTCTCTCTTGCCTCCCAAAACACACGCTCTCCTCTGTGCCACGGCCACACGCGTATCTCAGAAGATTCAGCTCAACATTCATCTCCAGTAGCAAATGCTATGTGTGTGGAATTTGGGGACCGAGAGCCTTTCTCAAAGCTGTCTTAGGGTGACTTATATAGAAACGTGAAGGTCAGGTTTGCTTTGAGGGCTGGGCCTCTCATTTCTCAACACTAGAGTGCTGCGTGTGTCACTCAGTTCACATCTCCTTTTCTCTACATTCTTTCAAGGTGCTACACATGAATTTGTGTCACTTTCACCCCTAATTATCCAACCCCAACTCATCCTTTCTCCCATTGCAAACTTTCTTCTCCCCCGCCCGTCTCTGTCCTGCTGACGTCCTTCTGTGTGTGTGTCTCACTAAGGCCGATGTGAGTGACAGCTAATGACTTGTGTCTGAGCGTGTGCTGGAGCAAGCGGTCATTCGCTCACGGTGAGGCGGTGAGTGGGCGGTAGACAAGGACTGGGCCGCTTCTGCTGGGTCAGCGCGGGGGCTCCGCCATGTGCGCAGTTCACTCTGATTCTTTCTGGTAGTTTCGCCCACGGCTGTGGAGAAGATTCCTTTTCTCTGTTTAGCCGCTGTGTAGACAATTTAGAATGAGTTTCTCCTCTTTGAGTCCACTAAGGAGTTGGTATAGGTTGAATTTTATTCACACCGCAGAGGGCTGTCACCTACTCTGAAGGGTGCGCAGACTTCTCTGGCATAACCAGGTGAGTCGCCCTACCACCCAAAGTACCGAACGGGGGTTGCTTTGCGCGCAGCCATGGTTCAGTGCAACCATCAAAGCTTAGCCCCTTGCAGCTTTTCTCAGGGCCTTTTCCCATCAAGAAGGCAGCTCCAGGCTGGAGAGATGGCTCGGGGGTGAAGACTCTGCCTCAAAAGCCAAAGGTCCTGAGTTTGGATCCCAGGTCCCATGTAAAAATGCCAGGCAGAAATGGTGGTAGCCTGTACTTCTGACCCTGGCGCGTAGAGACTGGGAAATCCCAGTGTGAAGCAAAAAGGAGATAGAAGCAATCCAAGATGATTCCCAGAGTGCCCTCTGATACACACACACACACACACACACACACACACACACACTTGCACAACTAACTAACTAACTAACTAACTAAGGCCTCTCCCAAATGGAACTGGAAAAAAAAAACAATAACAAAAGCACATTAAAAACAAACTGCTCTGAATTTTGAGAGATTCTCAGAGATAGCAAAGGTTTGTTAAAAAATAAATCAGAGCGAAAAGGTTACAAACTATTCCATTTCCGTGGAAATTAAAAAGACGGGCACAGCTCATCTGCAATGGGAGCTTTCAAAATGTTAGCTAGGCAGGGGTGGGTAGAGCACCAGCTGTAGAACGTGGGATCTAGGTGCATTTTGTGATATACTTACAGTCTATACTTCCTGAATATATGGCACATTTCAGTAAAAGGCTAAGGGAATTTGTAGCACTAATTCAGTTACCTACTAGAATAGATTTTTTGGGCATGAGTTTTCTATATCCTTTACTACTTTAATAACTAGGCAAGAGTCACAAGCTCTCAAAGTTGGTAATTTTATGTGTATTTAATGGATTTGACAAATGCATCAGCTGAATTCAGGGATTGAGGTCACTGACAGTCATGCAGTGCTGCATGTTTCTCTTGGCTGGCTGAATTTAAGGCATGGCGTGGAAGGCTTGGTGGAGCATCGTGTTTGGTCAATGCCAGGCATTTGGAGAAACTTGGCCTTGGAGTTGATGGCCAATGTAGAATTCTGGGTGCAGTAATTTGAAAAGTGGGGTTTGCCTTATTAAACAAGGGGTCTTTGGGAGGGTCTGTTTAGAAAGGAAAAAGCTGAAATCGGTGTAGGGCTCAGAGAGGCTGAGCCGGTGGTCTCCTTGGTTATCTTTATGGCAGCATGTCCTATGTCACTAGATGAAAGACACAGGGGACAGGAAGCTCGACTCCACGGGGCGGGGCTTTCTTCTGGCCATGCCCTGACACTGAGGGACTCCACAAAAATTTAAAATAAATTTATGAGTGTGTGTTCATGTGTGCATGTGTGCACATGTCTGTGCAGGTACGTGTGCTCGCAGTCTCACGTACCACTTCTGAGGAGCACTGTCTAGCTTTTTTTTTTTTTTAAACAATTTCTCATTGTCTTAGAGCTCTCTTATTGGCTAGGCTGATTGGCTAGTGAGGGTCAGGGATCTAGCTGTCTCTGCTTCCCTCATTAGGATTGCAAGTTTATATCACCATGCATGGCATTGTTTTTAATTCATAGCGCAGGTCTTCATGTTTGCAAAGCAAGCACTTTCTGGAGCCAGCTCCCTGGCCTCTGAGAGAGACTGCTGAGGCATCCTCCATCATTGGCCACGTCCTTCCTCTGTATGCTGAGGCATCTTCCATCACTGGCCACGCCCTTCCTCTGTATGCTGAGTCATCTTCCATCATTGGCCACACCCTTCCTCTGTATGCTGAGTCATCTTCCATCATTGGCCACACCCTTCCTCTGTATGCTGAGTCATCCTCCATCATTGGCCACACCCTTCCTCTATATGTTGAGTCATCCTCCATCACTGGCCACGCCCTTCCTCTGTATGCTGAATCATCCTCCATCATTGGCCACACCGTTCCTCTGTATGCTGAGTCATCCTCCATCATTGGCCACACCCTTCCTCTGTATGCTGAGGCATCTTCCATCACTGGCTACACCCTTCCTCTATATGTTGAGTCATCTTCCATAACTTGGTCACTCCCTTCCTCTGTATGCTGAGTCATCCTCCATCATTGGCCACACCCTTCCTCTATATGTTGAGTCATCCTCCACTGGCCACGCCCTTCCTCTGTATGCTGAGTCATCCTCCATCATTGGCCACACCCTTCCTCTGTATGCTGAGTCATCCTCCATCATTGGCCACACCCTTCCTCTGTATGCTGAGGCATCTTCCATCACTGGCTACACCCTTCCTCTATATGTTGAGTCATCTTCCATAACTTGGCCACGCCCTTCCTCTGTATGCTGAGTCATCCTCCATCACTGGCCACACCCTTCCTCTGTATGCTGAGTCATCCTCATCACTTAGCCATGCCCTTCCTCTGTGAGAGACTGCTGAATCATTGTCCATCACTTGGTCACTCCTTTCCTGTATGCTGAGTCATCCTCCATCACTTAGCCACACCTTTCCTCTGTGAGAGACAGCTGAGTCATGGTCTATCACTTGGCCACGCCCTTCTTCTGTATGCTGAGTCATCCTCTGTCACTGGCCACGCCCTTCCTCTGTATGCTGAGTCATCCTCTGTCACTGGCCACACCCTTCCTCTGTATGCTGAGTCATCCTCCATCACTGGCCACGCCCTTCCTCTGTATGCTGAGTCATCCTCCATCACTGGCCACGTCCTTCCTCTGTATGCTGAGTCATCCTCCATCACTGGCCACGCCCTTCCTCTGTAGGATCCTTTGCAATCAGCGAAGGGATGGTCTTCTACTATGTCTTTCACGCAACTGCAGGAGGGTCAGAGGAGAACCTTTACCCCATCTTACCGATGGGGGCATGGAGCACTGAGGGGTTGTGTGACTTGGTCCTGGTGACACAGTCAGTAGGTAGGACCCAGACCCTCTGGGTCCGCTCCTTAGACTTCTCTCTATGAGTCACTCACCCTTGGAAAGGCAACACTTCCATTTGAGCCATTCTAGTTGGTTAGAACTAAGATGTTTTCTTCTCTGACTTCCTTTTGGCTCCTTGTTACATGTTTTTGCATCGTCTGGAGGACCAAGAGAAACCACTGCTGAACAGATGAGAGCAGTCCTGTGCCAGGAAGTGCATGTATGCTCTATTTGCATTCTCACTTGCAGCCTCTAAATAAGGTGCATGTATCCCCCCAATTTATAAATAAGAAAACTGAGAGTCAAAGATGATAGCAAAATGCTGCTTTTTTCATTCCATGCTTAAGAAAATTGGTCCTCTGAGAGGTGAATAAACAACTCAAGGTTGCACGCAAACTACATGGCGGGTGTCAAACTCAGGCCTAAGTTCAATGCCTGTGAGTTTGGCGGCTGCACTTTGCCCTTCTGTCTAATGGGACAGCTTTTAAAACTGCTTGGCTCTCTTCTGTTGTGCCCGGACTCTGCCCCATAGTTGTTGCTATGTCTCAGCTGACTGCGCTACCAGCTGTTCAGTACCCTCTTTCGGCTGTGTGACCCCCACAGGTGCTGCCCAATCCTGGTCTGGGATGACTGGTTCAGGCGGGCTCCTGGCCAAAGCTGGCCAGTGGCTCTGGTTTTCTCCCCTGTGCTCCCCGGGCCTTGGGAGCCATGGGGAGCTTCCCTGTTAACTGATGTTTTCCCACTCTCTATTGATAAGTGCTCATTACTCTTTAGCGGGATGGAGTCAGCTGGGAATCAAATGACAGAAGCAAACATGGAAGCAAACATCCCTTCAAGTAGTTGTTACAACAGGCCCCAGGGAGGCGCTCCTGCAAGGGGGGGAGCAGGAGCCCAAGACAATGGGTGATCTCCATGCATCCGGGAGAAAGTGGGTTCCAACAGCAAAACGATGCTTCTGTTACCTCCCCCAACCCCCAGGGGCCATACTTAGCCCATGGGTCTTGAGGGTCTCATTCTCTTTCGCTCTTGCAAGGCGAGGAGTACTATCCGGGTGGCCGCAGCAGGGATACCCAGGTCTGCAGCCAATGGTGAGCCGCCCCTTCCACGCCTTCTCCTTTTGGGCTCTCTTGGGTTTCCTTCAGGCCCCACAGTTCTTCACAGGTCTAGCACCCACATGCCCACAGGTTAGGTTAGGGATTCACCTTTGCTGTCATGTCGCCTCCGTCTTGGTCCTCTTGACCTCATTGTCCTTGAGCAGAGAGATGCTCTCCTGACCAGGGCCCAGCACAGCAGTGACATCTGAGGCTGTGCTATTTCTGGGGGTGCATCGGCTTCTGTGGTGATGACGGTAGTGATGATGAGGATGGTGATAACAGTGACGCTGGTGGTAATGAGGTTGATGATGGTGATGGTGGTGGTGGTGATATGATGGTGATAGTGGTGATGGTAATAATGATGTAGGTAATGATAATGGTAGTGGTGATGGTAATTATTATAGTGATAAAGTTGTGATGATGGAGGTGATGATGATGATGATAAGGATGAAAGTGGTAACTGTGGTAGTAATGATGATGGTGATGATGGAGGTGATGATGATGGTGATGATGATGGTGGTGCTGGTGATATGATGGTGATAGTGGTGATTGTAATGATGATGATGGTGATGATGGTGGTGGTGGTGATGATGATGATGGGAATGAACGTGGTAACTGTGGTAGTGATGATGATGGTGAAGATGATCATAACAACAGCACCCACTACCATACATCTCTAGCTCCCTTCAGTCCTTCCTGACTCCCAGGAGCGTTGTAAGAGTTCCAGGTGTTTCTGCCGCTTGGCCATCATATGAACATGCCGATGGTCTCCATGTCAGAGGTGGGAATCTTAAGTCACAGGGGCCAGAGAAACAACTTGATCCAGATCAGAGGCAGCAGCGGAACCAGAATCTAAATGCTCGCACTCTGTCTCCAGAATCTGGCATCTGAATCCCGTGGTCCCCACAGATGCCCCTCCCGGGGCCTGGGCTCCAGGAGCTCACTTATTGGTGAAGCGCGTCTCAGGTCAGGCCTCGCACTCCAAGCTGGGTGTTGCATAAGCCGGATCCCATTCCTGGAACTGCTCATTGCTTGGATATGGCGGCTGCTGATGCTGGTTTGATTTCAGATCACAAGGCGAGAAGGAGGTCATGTCAGACACAAATCCTCTGCAGCCAGCGTCTTTCTACAGAGCTGCCGCCTGCCCGCAGCCAGGAAGCGCTTCCAGCTCGGTGCCAGCCAAGCCTCACTCCTACCTTCCAGAACCCACCCCAGGTAAGTGCCAGATTCCAGCATCAGATCCCCATCCAATTCACGCAGACCACAGAACTCTGGGGGCAGTTCAGGCTGTAGAATCCTGACTTGAGATCAAGTGGCTTAATACCAAAGGAAAAACATTCTCAAAGTTTGGGTAGACAGAAAGTAAACCAGGGATGGTATTAAGTTCTCCAGTTTGCGCATTAATTTCCATTTGGACAGCTCTTGATGGGACGTGATGCCTGAGCGCTCCAATCACAACTTATGGTCACCGAGGCTGGTATTGGGCACAGACCAAGCAGACAACAGAAGTCTGATTTGGATTCATAAAGTACCAACAGAGGGATTTTTTTTCCATGCCAAGTACTGTAGTGGTCGATGTTGTTAAATTCCCATCTTGTTCTTTGTGACTGCTCTATGCATTCCATTACTTTTAGTCTCAAGTTTATAGATTTTTGGAGTGAAGCGTATAAGGGAGGGAAGAGAGATAACTCTTCAGGGATGTTAGAAAATGGGAAGGCTGGTCTCAAATTCTCTGCTCTATCTCCAAATCCAGAGTTTGGAGTCCTGGTGTCAGGTTCAATTATTCTGGCCTTTCTGACTCTTGTATTGCTGATGGAAGGCTCCCGTTACACTGGCCTTTCTTAGGTTAGGGAGCTGGACCTTTATAGCTATGCAGGCGGGGCACGAGATACCCAGTGAGGAAACGCTCCCAGGGACACCCCAGAAGTGGACCAGCTGCTGACCGGTTGGGCTCCTAGGCACTGGAATAAGTTCTGAGATCTTCGCAGGAGATATGGGGGACAAAGCACAGCATCCGCAGCAGGCACAGTTTATAGTCTTCGCCCCCTGCGTTTATCAGCACCCTTTCCTCACCTCTGAAGAGAGAAACAGCATCAGGAGGAGCCTGGCGCCTGGACCTCCGAGTGGCTGCCTCGAACAAAGCTGAGACTGTTGAATCGAGTAAGCACTGATTCTTACAATGTTAAGCCTCAGAGCTTTGGGGTTTAAAATGGACAGACAGGCAATGGTTTTGAGGGGAACACTGAGACCCAACTTGAGGCCTGTGAGGTTTTAGTGCAGCATTGGCAATAAGGACTTTGTGTGTCCTAAGCCCAGAGAATTGGAATGTGAATTCTTGTTCCTGCCCCCTGCTTAGCACATAGACACCATGGTTAAGACCACCAATATGTGTGGGACAGTAGCCGAGGGCACCTGCTTTATGGGGAATGGCTAGCTTGGAAATCTAGCCCTGTCTGTTGGTAAAAGTGCAATCTTGGCCAGTTTTGAATCCCTGTGGTTCAGGCTGAAGTGACAGGGGACCAGGTCAGGGCACTTTGGGGGATCCTCTCTAGCTGGCACGTTAAGGCAGGTTAAGGCCAGAAACCTTGTTCATTGAGGAGCAGGTAGAAAAGTCCTTGGACTGCATTCCAGAGTCCTTTCTTGGCTATGCTGAGTTAATTTGGCTATTGCTTTAGCCAAAACATCTGGTTGCAGGCTCCCCAAAAGAAACAGAAAGACAGAAGTTACCCAGGCTACTTCCCTCAGACAGCAGCTTTGGGCGCCTTCCCTGGGCCGGCAGGAGTTCAGCTGGAGTCATGAAAACCTAAGGGGTCTTCAAGTGTCATACGAGGGAGTAGGTGAGAGGACCATCAACGGCTCTAGAGTCAGTCCACCTGGGCCTGCAGCGTGACTGCTGTGACAGGGCAGGTGTAGGAGGGCGTGGCCCGAGGTGGCGGAAGACGGGATGGAAGCTGCAGACACGCAGGTGGGGAGGGCTGTGGACAGCTAGTGAGGAAGGACGGAAAAGTCCCCTGAGAATCTGAGGGTGACCCCAAGATTACTAGAGTACAAAATTCCACAGCCTCCTCTGAGTTTCCCTCATGATAGATACGGAACTTTCCTCTGCTCCATGTCGGCAGAGCTCTGCTGGTGGGAGACTCATGACTGACCCACGACTTTCCTTATCCGCCTTCTTCTATGCCCTGGTTTTCATGGCGGCATCTTCTCTGTTCTTTCCCCAGTTCCGCTTCTGGCTGAACTTCTTGGAATCAAATAGTCAGGATGCCACAGCCTTGGGCAGTGTCTAAGCCCTATGCCAGGTGGTCTGGATAGTTTGAAGACAGCTGCCATGTGGCAGTCAAAGGACAATGACAGGACTGTCAGGAGCAGATCCAGCCCAAGGCTAGGTTTACGGCCAATAATAATAATAATAATGATGATGATGATGATGAAATACTTCTGCCCAAATCTATCTGAAATTTGGATGTAGTGCACGTGCGTGCTGGGTATTTCACGGGGTGAACTTCTCTGTTGTCTCTGTATTTTACTGGTAAACCTTGTGTGAGGGTAGGCGAGACTCTGCAAGCAGACCCCAGGAATGGGAGTTGAAGACGCCAGCCAGACTCTGCTGCTTGGCCCTCAGCGGTTCACTCACACATTGTTTCATTCACAAAACCCACCAAGAGGCTATGGCGGTGGGGCCCGGCAGCCGGACCCTATCCATCATGTTCGCACGCAGAAGGCTCCAGCATGCTGTGGTCTAGCACATTAATGTTCATTAGAGACCTAATGAAGATTTGTGACGCTGCCGGAGGGTGGAAGATTCTAGGCTATTGTTGTGCCAGGCAGATGGGAGGGGTGCCCTCGGGAGCCACTTATGGGAAGGGTGGTCTGGGACTGGAGGAGCTTAGAGGGGGAGTGAGGAGTAGAAGAGGCCAGGGAAGGCAGGGCTGAGAGAGGCCAGCTGGACCGAGGGCGGAGCCAAAGGGCAGATGGAGGCGGCTGCGTACAGGTCTCGGGACTTTGGCTAAGGAAATTGGAGAGGAGGCTGGAAGAAAGCAGGAACTCAAGGTCAGCAAGTGTCGCAGTTGCCTGCATGGTTGCTGATGAATCACCACCAAACAGCTTAAAGGAACAAGGGTTTATTCTTTTACGATTCCTAGTTACAGTTCTCAGTCCAGTTTGACAGGAGAGCCCACACCGACACCAGGGCCGAGGGAACTGGCCACACCATCACTGCATAACAGCTGAGAGAGGGACGATCCTTACTTGCTAGACCAGCATGTCTGGCCAAGTGTATGCAAGGATGCCGACTTTCTCAACCAGCTCTCTGTATTTTATTTACCTGTTCAGGCCCTAGTCCCACCCACCATGGGCTGGGACCTCCCCATCAGCTAGACAATCTCCTGCAGGTTTGTTCTGGTCTTAACTCAACCACTAATTCTCTACCAATGTGCCCAAATGTGCCTCGACCATCAAGCTGATACCCGTGCCTGACTATGACAGGGAGTTCCCAGCTTCCTTAGTCTGTGGAACACATTCCCACCCGTTCAACGAAATGGCAGAAATGCAGGCTTTGCCATCTGCATGTGGATAGGGCCATATGCCCTCCAGAGTCTCTGGGGAGAAGCTCTTCCTTGCAGCTGCCCCAAGTCTTCCTCACTTTATGACCCATCCACCCATTTGCCGGCCTCCGTCAGTCCTTTACCTCCTTTTCTGGTCAGTAGCTCAACAAGCTTTGCTGGTTTTTGTTTGTTTTATTTCAAACATTCCTTTTTTTCCTTTTTGATTATTATTTAATATTCCAGTCCATACAATAAAGGTTAAGTAACTTTAATACATATTCTAGCATGTATCCTTAAAGTAATACATGTAGTAAAGCAGTATTATATTCTGTCATTGGAGAGATATACAGTATATATATGGTCAAATTTTTTATCTTCCTTTTAATTTTTTTCTACTTTTACAAGCATTTTGAGTACTTGTCCCTGTTTCCTTCCATTCCCCCCTCCTTCCCGTCCTCTCCTTTCCCTTTATCAATCCCTCTCACTCCCATCCACCCTCCTGCCTGTGTGCTTCTGTGGACCCCAGGGTTCCCTCTGGCTTGTGTACTCTTGTGGAGGTTCAGGCCTCTGTGACTTACCAGATTGCCCCTCCTCAGGCCACACCACTGATAGGGGCATTTCCCTTCACTCATCCAGCTCTAGTCAAGGTTCCCACTGTGTGTTCTTCTCTCTGGAGTTCCTTGTAGTCTGTGGGGCATGTTGGTATGTCAGTCATCATGCAGGTCCGGTAAGAACAAGTCTCATGCAGTGAGTTCCTGGATGCCGCGGTCCTGCCTTGAATGGAATGTCTCGTCCAGTGGTGGCCCTTCCCATCTTTAGGTCCTCATATTGTCAAAATTTTAAAGGTTACAAAGTATTACATTTACATGTAAGTGTACTTACATATAAAAGGTAAACTATGCCTATTTATGTATCTGTCTACTATCATTAGCTGTATAATGAGTATATTGTTTTTAGGCTCCACTCTGGTCACCAAGATAAACTCTTTGGTGGGATCCTGAATTTAAGCCACATAAAACAATATTCGTTCTATTCCATAGGTGACATTATTTGTAGGTTTAAGGAGTAAGATGGGGACTTTTTTTTTTGAAGACTTTATTCTGTCTAGTGACAGTGTGAGGTGGCACTGAACTTGCAGGACAGGAAAGACCCTTCTGGGACTCCCTTGGGACCCTGGACTAATGTTCTTAGACAGAGCAGTTCCCAACTCTCCAAAAGAAGGTGGTGCATGCTTGGGAGAAGACCCCCCCCCCAACTTTCACTTGTGCAGGTCATGCCTTGTCTTGAAACATCCACCCTTACTACAAATGTGGGTGTTGGAACACATAGGGTCTCAGGCCCCCCTGCACCGGAGACCAGAAAGTGAGGTACAATTTTGTGGAATGGAAATTCAAGTTCCTGAAAAAGGCTTTTGTCTCTCTTTCTCTCAGAATCCCATCACAGATCCCAGCCTGGAATGTATCTCTCTCCCTCAGAGCCCTTTGTCTCTCTCCCTCAGAATCCTTTGTGTTTCTCTCCCTCAGAATTCTTTGTCTCTCTCCCTCAGAATCCTTTGTGTCTCTCTCCCTCAGAATTCTTTGTCTCTCTCCCTCAGAATCCTTTGTGTCTCTCTCCCTCAGAATTCTTTGTCTCTCTCCCTCAGAATCCTTTGTGTTTCTCTCCCTCAGAATTCTTTGTCTCTCTCCCTCAGAATCCTTTGTCTCTCTCCCTCAGAATCCCATCGCAGGTTCCAGCCTGGACTCTGGTCCATGGCAAAGTTTTGCTCTGAGCAGCTCTTTCTCACTCAGAACCGAGGTCATGCTCTGCCCAGGGCTGACAGCGTGTGGCCTGGCTTTCTTTAAGTCATGCTCTGGCTTTGTAGCTGAGGACACACCTATGCCAACAGAAGAAGAGATAGTGAGGGATGAGGTGAGATACAGTCGTCTGCGTTGACCTTGGGCAGGTGTCTAGACTTTTCCAAACATCCTTATCCTTATTTGAAGACGAGGGTCTTTTGAAAGTGGATAAAATGCTTAATTCACAATTCCTGTGGCGTATGAAAGAGGGGAGGCTCAGCATAGGGCAGCCATGAACATGTGGGGGTCCCTTGATGACACATCGATTACTTACCATGATCCCAACCTCACATCTCTCCACCTTTTCCTGGACCTTTCTCAGAGTCTGTGGTACACAGCACACACTCCTTTCTTCCACGGTAACCCCACAGCCAGGCCACTTTGGAGAAGCCTTTGGGTGAGTCCCCTCTTCTAAAAACCTCAGCTCCTGTCCTGCTTCAGCTTTCTTCCTGGCCCCTACCTTTGTGGCTTGAATGTGAAATATCGCCCATAGGCTTATGCATTCGAGCCTTTGAGCTGCAGCTGATGGTACTGTTTCGGAAAGTGGGGGTCAGCTGGAAAAAGTGGGTCCCTAGGATATGAACCTCGAGGGCGATAGCCTGGGTCCACCTCTCGCCTGAGTTCTCTCTGACTCCTGGTCTTTTGAGATGTCAGGATTCCAGTCACGTGTCCCAGAGGTCACGTGATCTCTGCCCAAGGCACTGTACCTTCTCAACCATGAGCCCAAATAAGCCCTGCCTCCCGTCGGCTGCCCCGGTGGGTCTGTCGTAACCAGCGCAGCGTCCACGTGTGACTTACACACGCTCTCCTTGTTTGCTTCCTTCCTTGTCCACTCCTGCAGCGAGCTTCCTGAGGTCCGGGATTCTGACTTGTTGATTTATTACGTCCCTCCGGAAGTCCCATTTAATACACACGTGAAGTAGAACAGACGCCCCACGGCACTGCTCATGCAGGGTGAAAGGAGACGCTTTTCACACTGTGGAAGCATCGTGAGCACAGCGTGCAGGCGAAGCGTGGGCTCATCAGGACCCCACAGGAAGGGCGAGAGCCGGCGGAGCAGCGTGGAGCGCTGCAGCAGATGGGGGGGCAGCTGGCATTGACCTGTTTTTTCTTGTAGAGGGTAACAGGATACGATAGTGTCAGGTGTAGGTGGATTCTAGGGCGTTTGAAATATGTGGGTGAATGGGGTTCTGCTGACTAGACAGATCTCTTGGGGAAAGCAAGCCTTGATGCCTGTGTCCCCCAGCCCTTCACTCTGAAGAGGCGCAGGGGGATTATTTAACGAATCCGGATTCCCACCTCTACCTTTAAAACGAATCTGCTGCTACACTCAGGGCAGTAGATTGTCTCGGTGGGTTGGAGACTCAACCACAGAGTAGGGAGAGGGTGATTCGAGTCCAGCCCAGTCCTGGACCGGCAGCATGGAGTGGGGGGCGGGGAGCCGACCGGGTTTTGCAGACTTCGGTGTCCTTGAGTTAAAACAAGATGGTCATTGTGAACGTGCAAAGATGCTGTGAGGTGTAAGCCATGCACCGTTTGTGTGTTGAAAGTCAACACCTTGACTCTTAGGTCTTGATTTCATGGCTTCCCTAATCCACCCGTCTCTCAGCAGATGACCTGCGTGGTATCAGGAGGGAAATGCTCTGGGCGTGCCTGAGCGACTTACCATTTCCAACACGTGTGCAGTCTGTAGTGTCCAGCCAGGGAAAAGGGCAGAGAGAAGATTTGTTGCTTTGCTTGGCGCCGCCTGAAAGTAGGATCGAGGGAAGGAAGAAGGATTCTCCTCTTCTTCTGCCATCACCTTTCTGCTCGATTTTCTCGCTCCAGGTGTTCCCATCCCCGGGAGAAAACTTCCTCTCCTGTGCGTGACATTTCCAAATGTGCTGCCGCATCCTCAGTGGAGCAACGCCACGGAGGGGGTGGGCGTGGGGATGGTTCCACTCTCTGTGCCAACCTGAAAGAAAGTTGCTCTTGAGTTCTGTGTCATGATGAATACATTTGGCTCCATGGTGTTGAGGGCTTCGCGGGCGCACCTGCAGCAGAGAGCTCGTGGGCCCCCTCAGCGAGTATGAATTTCCCTTCTACAGAAATCACTCTGGCAGCTTGGGATCAACAGCTTCGTGCCATCTGTGTTGTATTCTCTGCAAAGTATAATGAAGACACCCTTCCTCGCAACGCTTCCACATGTGACTACATTCAGAAGTTCCGAAGGAAGGACGGGAGCATGTCTGCACATGGGATCTCATTTCCTGTGTTCGGAGGTTCTGCCCTGGTTCCTTTTCTTTTTGCGGTGAGACAACATTGGTACACAGCCAGGTTAAGGAAGGGAGGGGAGGATTGTCCTTTGGCATATGGTTCCAGAGGATGGAATCCATTATGGCGGGAATCACATAGCAGAGCGCATGGCTGGAGGTGGAAGCAGGAGGCTGGTTCAGGTCACTACAGATAATCAGCAAGAGGCAGAGAGAGCAAGAGCAATCAGGAGGAAGCAGGCTTGGGCTACCAAACCTCAAAGCCCATCCCTTGTGTTACGCCTTCCTCCGATAAGCCTCCAACTTCTTGGAGGGGTCACGGCTTTTTCCACACAATAGCACCAGCTCAGGATTCAAATAGGAGGCTGGGGATGGATGGAGATTCACATTCAAATTATGACAAGTCCGCATGAGAAAGATGATACCAGACTCCATTTTGTAGAAAGTTGCAAGTCGTTGGTACTTCAAGTGCGATCCAAAGCCAGTGCTGCCCGACTCCAAGCCGGTTTCTCCCCCCATCTTTAGCCCCCCATCCCTTCTAACCTCGTTTAGAATGTGAACTGAATCAGTGTGGGAATTTGAAACCCTGACCCTGGATTTTGGAAGAACTTTCTTGGCCCCCAGTTATGCTTGGACCACGTCCATTTCAGCCTGAAACATTAGCATCCTTCTTTCCTTGTGTGTGAACAGAAGCAAAGTTGGACCGAGATGTCTGACCTTGGTCTGAGGGAGACTTCGACTCAATTCTAGGAAATTCACGTCTCCCTCCAGGACCAGGGAGAGAAGCGTCCAGGCCTGAGAGAGGCAGATTCTTTCCACAGTTGCTCAGACGGTCCTGCCGGCAATCCGCCCGGCTCAGCTCCCGGCCTGCTTCACGGCACAGTTCCTGTCGGGGGAGATTTGGCTGAGTGTACCTCCACCCATTAATCTTCATTTCCATTTGCTGCTATAAAGATACATCTTGAAGCATTCAAGAAGCGGGGGGGGGGGGGAGTTCACCCGTGTCGCAGACGGCATGCGGCTTGCGTTGCTATTTATCAAATCCGGCCAACTTGCATGTCAAAGAATATTCTCCGGGAGGACATGAGCTTGGAAGTTTCCCTTGCTTTCCACGCGTGCTCCTTCCCCGCTCCCGACTGGCTCAGGGCAGCCATAACCCAGGCTGTTGTCACGTCCATGATCAAGAGGACAGAGTGTCTTTGTGACCCCGAGAGTCGATTGATTCTTTAACCCACGATATTCTGGTTGTCGTAGTGCCCACACAACACACCCCTGACCTGGCACTGTGCGCTAGATCCCGCTCAGCCAGCAGGTCTCCCAGCAAGGCGTTCTTGTTCTTCACGTCAGCCCCGACTCTCAGCTCTTGGTTAACATGCTTCTGCTTGAGGTTACCCACCACCCGTTTCTCCCGTGATTCTGTTCTGGGAATGCTCAACCCTCAGGTAAGGGAAGGTTCTGGCAACTGTAGAATTGGCGGAATGAACAGGAAAGTGTTTATACAATGGAAAACTCTTGTCTTTGGGGGATGAGCATTGTGATGTGCTCGAGCGTCTTAATTCAGCTTCCAAGGACTTATTATCCTGGGGCGGAAGAAGCGGACATAGCACTTACCGAGGTCCTGGTTGAGTTCCTATATTCCTGGCCTTTGTGCTTTATGTTCTTGGCATTAAATTATTTCATTTTAGAATAAGGATCCCCCAAGGATCCCCCAACTTTAAACCGTGTACTTTGCCTGTCATTATCAAAGTTCGTTTTCTTTCCTTTTCCAATTTTGTTTCAGGAGCACCCCGGCCGTCAGGACCTCTCCCTGAAAGTTAGACTTGTTCCTTTGCCATGGCTTCAGACTGATAGTCGTGGTTTGAATGGAAGTTGTCCCCCATAGGCCGGTGTGTTTGAGTCCTTAGCTGTTGTCAGTGTTTGAGAAGGTCAAGACAACTTTAGGTGGTGGAGCCTTGCTGGGGAAGGTATGCCACAGGGGTGGGCCTCCAAGGGTTGGCTGGCCTCGCCCACCCTTGCTTCCACTACGGGTCAGCTCTTGCAGTTTGCAGCAAGCTCTCTTGGCCTCCATGATCGATGTGACCTAAGCCGCCTCTACCTTCTGCCGCCCACCATGGCTTTTCTGCCATCATGGACTGTGTCTCCCCTCTGGGCCCACAAATAAATAAATCTCCCTTTCTCCCTAAAAGTTGGGTATGAGCATTTCCTTGCAGCAGCAGAGAGAGTAAGTGAAACATTGATTTAAATGATTGATTGTAATAAATTAGGCTTTGCACCACCTGTTCATTAATCCGCCAGTGTTTGCTGGACACCTGCTGTTTTCAAGATATTCTAGACAAGCGATGAGGTTACATCACTGTCCTCAAATAGCCCAGCATGGCCTTGGAGGTCAGCGTAAAAACTGCAGCTTCATAAGCGCACAGACAAATAAATGCAAGCAGGAGTGTGTGATTCTGAAAGAAATGGCCCCCTCTGGCCTGGAAAGCCCCACATGACAACGGTCAGGTCTTATCAACTTCTAAAGAATGTGTAAGGGTTTTTTAAGCAAAGACATCTTGGGAAAGATATGTACAGAAAATGCAATAAACTTGAACCTTCAAATAGGGTTAGATATGGTACACACAGATGTACCAAGATGCTTTGCAACATGGTAGGTTTTAAGAAGAATTTTCCATGATTTTGGGGTCTAAGGGCTATTACCCTGACTTACATACTTACAGTGGCCCAGGTAATATTTTTTCTTCTTGTTGGGTGGGTTACTTGGGGGGAAGTAAATTAATTGGAAAGTTCCAGGGTAAAAAAAATGCTCTGAGTGTGACTTGGTACATAAGTAATTTAAGTGTCCATGACCTGAGATGCTTTTATAATAATCTCTAGTCCCCCATCCCTTCTAATCTCTTTCAGGCTGTGGACTGAATTCAGTGTGGAAATTTGAAACCTCGATGCTGGATTTTGATAGCATTTCCCAACAGAGATGAATTGGCGTGGAGTCAGGCTGGGTGGAGTCCACGCTGGAATTCTTTCTCCAGGCATGTTAACACGGGCGTGACTTTGTCTCTTTTCTCGGTTTCCAGGAACCATGGGGCTCCCTGTTTTCCCAGTTCCCTGTCACTATCCTGCCTCTGACCCGATGCTTGTGGTACTATTGGGAACTCTCTGTGATTTACATCATTTCCCTAATTTCCAAGATGCTGGCGATCCCCGTGGCTGTTCGCCTGTAGAGATGAGGTCCGGGCTGAGGGTGGGGTTGACTACTTATGGGAAAAGCCCCGCCAGGGGCAGCGGCTGCTTGGTTAGCTCTAGTTTTTCCCAAGACCCTTTTCAAGTCTATTCTTGCTAGCCGAAGAAAACCAAGTTATGAAAATGGAAACTCCTCCCTACTCATTTCAATCTGTGGATTACCAAGAAAGACTTTTTGCCTCTGTTAACAAAAGACTTTTGTTTTTTTAAGTTATAGGCACTGTTTCCATACTAATGATTTTGGCTGAATTTTGTAGTGTGCCTGCCTTCGTCCTGCTGATTGGAGTCCCAGGGTCCTTGAGGGCACAGCTGTGGCTCTAAGGTTCCAGGAGACTGGGATATTTCCTTCTGCTCACATATTAGCTGAAAAAGCTTTTATAATTTCTTTAAATTTATTTATTTATTTTGCATGAGCATGTGAGTACATGCGTCAGAGGGCACTGTGTGTCCCTAGGAGGCCCAAGGGTGACTTTTGGAATCATCCTGGATTGCTTCTACCTCCTTCTTGCTTCACTCAGGGATTTCCCAGGCTCCACCCACTAAGGCCAAAAGTGCAGGCCACCACCATTTCTGCCTGGAGTTTTTATGTGGGACTCGGGATCTGCCTCAGGACCTTCTGCTCTTTGAGGCAGTCTTAACCCCTGACCCATCTCTCCAGCCCTAAAAAAATCTTTTACAGTTATTATTTATTCATTTGTTAGAGTAAGAGAGAACCAGAAGCAGGAAGAGGAGGGGAAAGAGGAGGAAGAGAGAGAGACCCCATGTGTATATGTTGTAGCACGCTTATGGAGGTCAGAAGACAACTTTTAAAAAAAATTTATTACTTATTCAATTGTGCATGTGTGTGTATGTTATATATGTGTGTGTGCGTGTGTGTAGAATCACAGCTGGATTTGGGAACCACCATGGATGCCTCCACCTCCTCCTTGTTTACTCTGCCCCGGGATTCACAGGCTCCGCCCTACTAGGGCCAGAAGCGCAGGCCCCCCCCCCCGCTTCTATACGTGGGGTCTAGGATCTGAACTCAGGACCTTCCGCCTGCAAGGCGGAGGCTTAACCCCTGAGCCACCTCTCCAGCCCCAGATCAGAAGACAACTTTAAGGAAGTAGGTTTCTTCCTTCCACCATCAAATTCGAGTCGCCAGGTTTGCAAGGGCACCTTTACGTGATGAGCCATCTCGTAGGCCCTAACAAGCTCTTCACTGTTGCTGGGTTCCATGTCCAAACCAGTTTTAGCTTCAGCATGTGGTAACGATGAAGAAAGACAATCAATATGTGCTCGCATTTATCCCTTGAAAGAAGGAAACAATGATTTCCTGGTTGATAATAATGCCATTGATAACCAAAATGTCTAGACTTTACAAATTCATTCTTCACATCTGGCCTCCACGAGAGAGCTACCGTTGTTAATCCCATTTCACAGATTAATAACTGGCAGTAGACACATCGCAATATTTGACATGTCACCTGTCTGCATCCTCTAGTCAGGGTCTTCATCAGGGTATCATGCATCATCCTACTTTAATTCAAGAGGTTTTTGGGGGTTGGGGATTGAGGCAGTCTAATGTAATGCTGGCTGGCTTTGCCCTCTTCATGTAGTTGAAGATGACTTTGAATTCTAGATCTTCCTCCCAAATGGTGGAAGTGCATCGCCACACCGTGTGTTCCTCCTGGTTCCCATGGCCCAGCTCTTGGAATCAATCTAGGAACAGGACCAGCATTATGTTACCATAGATGGATATGTTGTTTGTGTTGCCATACGTGGAAGTGTCGGTCCATTTCCTGTGTCAAGTTGACTAGGGCACAGTGCTTGCTTATGGAGTCAAACATTATTCTACGAAGGTTTGTTGAAGACGAGATTCATGTTTAAATCAACAGCAGACACATTCCTGTGCTGGGAGGTCCTGGAGAAGGCTGACTTTTGTGGGGGGAGAGGGTCGACCGCATCCCACTGCCTTTGGGGTCCAGTGTAGCACAGCTCTTTCCTTCGCTCCTTCTTAGGCCACCTAGGGTGCGTGAATGGGAAGCTTGCCCATACTAATGCTCATGGGAACTTTGTTCTTCTTTCCAGCTGCTGCCTTGTGGCTACCAATACACGACAGAATCAGAAGGCCCAAGAGACACCTCCCTTGCTCTCCTCGGCCCTCACAAGCGGAGGAAGAGGAAGGGAACCACGGTGCTGCTGCCCTTATTTCCACACATTTCAGCAACTCGCAGATCTCTCTGTCGGCCCAGAGATCAGGGAGTGAGAGAAAGGCGATGGCGCCTGAGCTTTGAAGTGGACATCTCCCTTCTGCCTCTCCCTTTTCTTCCTTGGGAGCGTTTTCCTTTGGAAAAGTCTTTCCTATACTTTGTTGTTTCTGTTGTGCTTTGGAAGGAGAGGATGTGTCCGGTTTGACTGGCTTACAGGTGGCGAGAAGTCGCGCATGGATTATGCCTTGTGTTGTACACGTCCCTAATTTAAGTGAGACTTTGGACTGATGGAAAACAAGCAAAGGCTTTCAGGGTGGAGGGATTGTACAATCAAGAAGAGTGTCAGTTCTGGGGAGGCAGCCACTAGAGTGTTGTAGGGTGAGTTGTTCTCTCCCATACCGAATCTCTAATCTCCAGTACCTTGGAATGTGACTGTATTAGAGATAAGAGGCTTTTATAGAAGCGATTACAGTAAAATAAAGTGCCGACCTCATCTAACAGGAATCTTTGCAAGAAGAGGGGGTCAAGGGACTGGGGTACAGAATTCAGTGGTAAACTGTCTAGCAGGAGGGAGACCCTAGGTTCAGTCCCTAATACCGCCAACATAAGCAGGCAGAGACTAGGATCAGACACACAGGGAGAGAGCGGGTAAAAAGGAGAAAGGAGATGTCTGCAAATCAAGCAAAGAGACCACAGGAGACATTAGCCATGTGATGTTGGTCTCCGGAGCTACCCAAGAGTTGCTTTGCTTTAGGCCTTTCTCCATAGTGGTCACCTGGGGCTGATTCAGCAATTTAGTGGCAGAAAAATCACCCGTGCCAACCGGTCATTAGGAAACTTGGTTGCTCTCCTTATTTAACGGCTGCAAATTGATATTCTTTAGGCCTCACTTTAATTGCATCTCTCTCACTCTCACACACACACACACACACACACACACACACACACATCTGTACATGTTTTGCTGGAGAACAAGCCCAGGGCCTTGTGCATGAGAGAGAAATGTACTGTCATTGAACTATATTCCCAGCCCTCCATCTCTGAAATTCTAAGATGTAAAATCACATTTTCTCAAATCTACTTTGTTAATAACCTAGAAGTATTTGCTTCTGCGGATTATATGTCAGGCGTGTTTCATTTTAGTAAGAGTATCTTCCTTTCCCTGTAAAACATTATACTGTAATCTTAAGTGCAGAAAGTCTTGGAAATAAAATCACGCTTTGGGTTCCAACAAAGTTTCCTCACCACACTTTCGGCTCTAATGTAGACCTCAGCCTGCCTACGTGAAGCCTTGCGTTTTGACGGGATCTGGAGCAATCCCATCTGACGTTGGCTGTCTTCCACCAAAAGGACCCGTGGAGCCTGGCCCCTCCCCTTCTCCCACCAGCCCTCGGACGACTGTGCCTCGGCGAGGATCGCTCCTTTGGTCCTGAGTTTTATATTGCCTGAGTTCCAACACTGAAGCAGAGATACACATAGAAAACTTGCTGAGAATTCCTTGTTGACATCTCATTTCCTGGCTGCAGCGCTCATCCCCGAGGGAAGGAAATAACAGCGAAAGTGCGAAAGGGAATCTTGCCAATATTTGTCAATAGACACAACCATCATCGTGGAGTGACGCTACTGATGGAGTTCACGAGTAACTGGCTTTTCTGGATAATCAGAAAAAAAAAAAACCCCTTCCTGCTCCATGTGTTTAAATGTAACTGCAGCTGAAGGATACTGTGCTGAGCAGAACTGATTTTTTTTTCTCAACTTTGTGTGCGTGCGTGCATGCGTGTGTGCGTGTGTGTGTGTGTGTGTGTGTATCAGAGGGCATTGTGTGTCCTTGTGGAGGACCAAGGACTTTGGGAATCACCCTGGATCGTTTCTACCTCCTTCTTGCTTCTCTCTGGGATTTCCCAAGCTTTGCCCACCACAGCCAGACGTGCAGGCTACCACAGTGTCCACCTGGTGTTTTTACATGGGGCCAGGGATCCCAACTCAGGACCTTCTGTTTTCAAAGCCGAGTCTTAACCCCTGGGCCATCTCTCCAGTCTGAGAATTGATTTTCATTTATTTA
Source organism: Typhlomys cinereus (assembly GCA_023101885.1). NCBI lineage: Eukaryota > Metazoa > Chordata > Mammalia > Rodentia > Platacanthomyidae > Typhlomys > Typhlomys cinereus. The sequence continues at coordinate 3,523,171 of JALPQD010000007.1, read as the reverse complement.
TTTTTTTGATAATAGAGCATCTTAACTTTAGGTCCTTATTGGGAACAACAAAAATATTTTTCAGGAAAGTATTGCTGGTCTGAATAACTATATATCAAGCAGGAGTATTCCCACATTGGCAAGAATATTATGTATTTTTTTTTCTTGCTATCCGAAGGGGAGGCCGCTCTCCCAGTTTTTCCCTAAACAATAAGCAACCGAAGCAAATGAAATCAGAGCCTTTGCAGCCGTGATCTCTGAGTTCAGGACACTTGGAACTTGCAGATGCTCTGTGATAACTGCAGATCTGGTTGAAGGTGGCCAGAGGCGGAGCTTCAGGAGCCTATGACCGCGCCATTCAGACTTTGAACTCCGACAGAGAAATAGTATCTGCCTGACTAATTTTTGCATCCACCCGATGAGACGGGGGATGCGAATTCCCGCCTTGAAGCTGTAACTGGGCCAGGCAGATGTAGGTCCTTATTCTTCAAACAGCATCTGTGACCTAGTTTTGACTGTGGCTTGCTTTTGGAGAGGAGAATGTCATAAAAACTTCTTGGGTCATCTGGAGCAAGCTGAATCCGCCGACGTGAATTGCCACGATCACATCAAGGGCAAGTGCCAAGCTGCCAAAATAGACTCCAAGGAACGCTCTTACCCTCTGAATTCTAACTGGTAAATAAACCAGGGAAATTTTCCTGACACTCTGCAGTCTGAAAGTCTGCTCAAAAGAAATCATGCTCTTTTGACCCAGCAGCACCTCCAGGGTCTCCCACCTCGCTCAGCCTAGGGGAGAAAATATTCTCTGGAACTTTCCCATGTCTGGCTATTTCCATCCTTTGTAAGAAACTTGCTTATGTTATTTACACATTGTCTTGTAAATAATTTTCTAGGGCTGGCAAGCCGGCTCAGGAACTAAAGGCTCCTGCTCAAAACCCTGGCCGCTTGAGTTTCATCTCCCGAAGCGCACAGGACAAAAGGTGAGAACTGACTTTCAAAAGTTGTCTTTTGACCTCCACCTGTGTGCCATCTCTCTCCTCTCTCTCTCTCTCTCTCTCTCTCTCTCCTCTCTCTCTCTCTCTCTCTCACACACACATGCACACACACACGCACACACACACGCACATTTACCTTCTCTCTCTCCTTTCCTTCCTCCCTCCCTCTGTGCATCTTCTATGTCTCTTTCATAAATCATTAAAATAATCCCCAAATTTAAAAGTTCTACTAATATGTGTATTTTCCCTTTGACTGTTTGATATGCAATTAATTTTTAATTGTCTGATTACTCCATGGAGGAGATCAATCCTTTTAGAAGTTCACGACCTGCACATTTGTCCTGTCACCCAGCATTTTTTACACAACCACTGAGCTGGCTTCCTGGATCTTTGGATTTTTTTTTGGTAATTTCAGAGAAATGAATGACAGGAAGCTCTCTCCGAATCTGCTCGGCCTACTTTAGTCTTTGCGCGCAGTGTAACTCAGCGCCTTTCTTCCACAACCACATCCAGTCGGTTTACTTCTGATGCTTCATGTAAGATCGGTGACTTTTTTTTTACTGCCACCTCATTACCCACTGGTGGATGGTATAGAGATGAGCTCGTAGGGTGTGGAAGACAGGAGTCTGGTGGGGTTCACAAGGCCTAGTCCCCAGCATGTGTCACCTCTAACTCCCAAGTGAACACGTGTTTCTAGCACTTTCTGGGCCGTTTTGCATGTCTGAGAATGAGTGGTTTGAACAAAGTATCTCCTGGAACGTTTCCCAATTTGAATTTTGCATAGATATCAGGTTTGTGTTTATGGAGAGAATATAAAACTTCAAAAACTCAGCAAGTCTGGGCTCTGACTGGGGAAATTGTTAAAGGTCTTTAATTTTCAGAATTCTTTGTCTATAAAATGAGGGTGATCACGTTGGTCTTAAAATTATGAGGATTAATTAGATTTATACATGTGAACACTATCAAGGTGATGAATCCCATTTCCTGTCCCTACTGCCGTTATTGCCCTAGAACAATCTGACCATGTGGCCGCAGGGTAGGAAGTGTCAGGCACGCTGCAGAGAAACAGGAAGCTTTCCAGACGATTTGGCCATCTTCCCTTGGAAACTGGTGCTGGAATGAAACTCAATAGAATTCCTCGTTCCTTCTAGTGCTATGTGTTCTTGGCATTCTAAGTGGCTTTGCATACATACAATGCCACTCAAATCTGCCTAGTATTTTTTTTTCTGAGAAAGTAGAGTAGATGTGATAGTTAATTCTAGGGGGTCTTCTTGACCACACCTGGCATTAACTAAGATCACCTGTCAGACTACCTAAGAGATGATCCAGATCAATACAGTTACAATACAAAGATCTGATTGGAACCTCCCAGGAGCAGACCAGATAAAAGGAACCATAGAACAGAAGAGTTTGAAGAGAGACTCTCTGAAGCTGTGCTAGAAAACTCTCTTCCCTTCTGCACCAGGCCTCTTCGACCCTCCAGCCCGCCAACCCTCCAAGCCTTCAATGTGACTGAAGACACTGCAGGAATCCTCCAGCCTTCAGCTGTCACCCATTGGATGGACTGAACTGAGCAGCTACTGGCAGCCATTGCTAGACTACCTCGGCCGTATCTCTTAAGTCGATTCAATAAGTTCCCTTTTTATGTATTCATTCTGTTGATTCTATGGCTCTAGAGAACCCTGACTAATACAGTCGATGACACATGTTCTGATGAGGAACACTGGGGACGTTCAGATGCAAAGATAGGGCGGGAGAGGTATTCCTTATAGACAAAAGGGGACTGTGATGTCTAGGAACCAGGACGCTCAGGGCGTGTGGGGATTTATGTCTGTGGTGGAAAGGTGGGCATGCGTCTGTCACACCCAGATGACCTCCTCCTCAGTAACAGACGCAATACCCTATTATCCCGATTCCAAGGCAGCACGGAAGAGCAGCTGATCACCCGGCGCAGAACCTCGGCACCCTGCCTTCTTCACAAAGCAAGGCCCTGCCTGGCATCTGCTGGTGGCGCTGGAGGTGGGATGCAAGGCAGGAGGGTGCAATGAGACGCGACAGCAGGAACACACTGTTTGTGTAAGGACAATGAAAACTTTATCCATCTGCCCAGCCAGCTTGGTGGGCATAGGTTGACTGGGAGCAATTTTTACCTATGCATGTCAGCACTGGAGATCTATGTTTGCCCTCCATACGCTCTGACTGTAGCGGGCTGCCAGCTAGTTCATTCAGAGGTCAACTGCGTCACGGGATGGAGGATGACTTTGTGAAAGAGAAGCTGTTTCATGCGTGCGCTGAGTGTTCGGGGCTAGAACGCTAGCACTTTGTCCAACATGGGGGCTGTAATTTATGACTAAGTGGTCCTGTTAATTGTGACCATCAAGGCTTTTCCCAGACCGGCGCCCTCCCTTACGCTGTTGCCGCTCCATTCACAAGCTCCTCGAACACCGGCTCTTGTGTCCATACACGCCTGGAAAATATTCTTGCTGCACTTCTGCTATGTTCAAGATGCCTGCCATTCAGCTGTGCCCCGGGGCCGGTCTTGCCTACGATGTTGATTCAGGGGTTCAGGGTGTGTGGTCTCTCCCATGAAAAGCGGTGGAGGGAATTAGCAATCTCTATCTAGCCAGGGTGGGAAGGTGCCAGGATATCTGGCAGGGATGCTCAATATTTGCAGCCCAGCCCAGGAAGCAGAGTGAGTTGCTATTACTGCAGATAGCAAGAACAGGGAGATTGGGGGGGGTTCCAGTGACTAGAGCAGCCCACCAGGGCTGGGATGATTCTTCTTGTCAGATGGCAATGCTTCTGGAGTGATGGCGTGAAGGCCCACCTTCTCCAGGATCACGTGACCAGAGGGACAGGAGGTCTGCACAGAGTAAACAAACATGTTTCAGGGTACTTTGGACTTCGATACCCAAGATGACTGCTTTTCCTGCCTAAATGTTTTTCCAGCATCTCATGGAAGGGACCATTTGATCTAATGCTTCTACCCGTTTCCTACTGAAAGTAAAGCTCAAAGGCAAAACGAGACCTATGTTCTTTGCGTCAGGAAAGGGTGGTAGGTGCTTCTGTGCAAAGCTCCAGAAACAGTTGGAATAAGATCACTGATCACCTCATTTGCTTCTGCTTGTCTGGCAGATGTCAATCTAATGGACGTGGAGATTTGTATATGGATACACTATCGAACTGGCCATATGTCAGCCAGTGCTGAGAATTTTGTGGCCACATTGAGGCTGTGTTTTTAGCAGATAATCTAATCTCAAATGTAGCTGTTAATCTCTGTAACATGTTGTAACATGCTAATCTCATGTAACATGAGGAATCCCAAGATGCATATATTCCTAGGAACACTAAGTATGTCTTCTATTGTTTATTCCAAAGCATTTACTGAGATGCAGAAGTGCCTTTGGAAAATACCCCTTTATGATAAAAAACAACTAGGAACAGAAGTATACTTAGTATAATGATAAGAAGACTATAGCGAATGGGGGAAATTAAAATCACCCCCTATAGATTCTGGAACAAGATAAGGATGCCCATTCTCATTTCTTATTCAACATAGAGCTAGAAATCTTAGCTAGAGCAATAAAATAAGAGAAAGAAACGAAAGGATACCAATATGAGAGTCAGACAGTCCCATTCACAGATCTTATGATCTAACACAGTAAGAGTCCTGCAGACGCCACCAGAAAACCCTTTGACTCAATGAACACTTTCAGCAAAGTATCACGATACAGAATCAACATCCAAAAATCAGTTGCATCTCTCTCTACCAATGATGGAGACATGGAGAAAGAATTCAGGAAAACAGTCTCGCTCACAACAGCATCCAAAAAATGCCCAAAGAGAAATCTAACCAAGGAGGTGAAAGAAAGAGTCTAAGATGAAAACTTCAAGACACAAAAGAAAAAAAATGGAAAGAAAAGAAACAAATGGAAAGACAGAGCAACCTTCCATATTCATGGATCGACGGAAATAATATGAAAATGACTGTATTCCTTAGTGATCTATAGATTCAATATACTTGCCATTAAAATCCCAGCGTCATTCTTCACAGAACATATAAAACCAATCCTAAGGCTCATGGAAGTGCAAAAGAGTCAAACAATCTTGAGTGTAGAAAGCATAATGGAACTATGGAAATACACGCTCTCAAACTCTACCACAGAGCCTTAGTAACAAAGGCAGCATGGTGCTAACACAGAACCAACACACAGATGAGGAGACCAGGCCAGAAGCCCAGGAATAAGCCCACTGTCTGTCTCTTTTCCCAATGTATATGTTTGACAGGCTCTTCAGCAAATACTGCTGAGAAAAAAAAAACTGGAAGAATGAAAATCGATCGCATCTCTCACCTTGCGCAAAGTTCAATTCAGAATGAATCAAAGGCTTTAACGTAAGGCTTGAAACCCTGAAACTGTGGGAGGAAAACCCACACAGAAACATTCAGGATACAGACTTAGGCAAGGAATTTCCAAAAGGATCTCAGCAAAATAAAACCCGGGAGCCAGCTGACCCTTGTATCAGGTGAGAGCCTCGACCCAGAAAGTGACCCCGTTCTGATCTGCTTTGATCTTGACCTACTAGAAAGTGAGAAACAAATTGCTGTGGCTTATAAAACACTCTGTCTGTGGCTTCGATTGCCTATGGAGCCTGTGCAGCTAAGATCCCTTGGACTAAGATACTTATGTAATTCTACACAGATTAGATCACACACACTAATTAGCCTAATTGTGGTGACAACTGCAAGCCTCTGAGGTCGGGCTTGAACCTTGCTGGCTCCGCCCATGTGTCATTCATAACCCTCCCCTTCTTGTAAGATAAACAAACTATGTCATTAGGTCTTTGCAGTACACGGCAGAACTGGACTTGAACTTGAGTCGGTTTGGTTGTGAAGAAGCCTCAGCTCTTCTCATCCAACCACACTGCATTCTGTGTTCTTGCTCTGTGGTTGGGAAATATACGCAGGTCCCCTTCTCTGGAAGGTTCCGTCCCAGCAGCCCTGGACAGGAAAGAGCCCCACAGCAGTGGGGACTGATCGATTCTCTGTGCAAACTAAAGGTGGTGGTGGTGGGGGGTCGTCCTTCTCTGAGTCTGTGGAGCAGTCTTCTGACTCTCACTGCGGAGGTTTCCAGTTTCATGGACCCACAACTCACCGAGAAAGCTGTGGCTTCTATCAGCTGCTGCGTCTCTCAGATCAGCACTTCTCTCTCGGTGGGATGCAGACCAAGTGGAATCTGTCAGTTTCCAGAACTCTTAGCTATTACCCTGGTGCCTGAGGAAGTCTGGAGGGTTTTCATTGGCTGGAAGGCAGGGACCGCTATGATTTATCCGCTTGCTAGCCAGAACAAACGAGCATTTCCATTCCCTGGATTGATTTCCTGGCATTTCTTAGCACCCGGAAACACATCAAATATGTTATTTGAGAAACTTACCATGCATGTTTCAAAGTTGAATGGAAACAATTTCGAATGAGATATCTTTGTTTATTTGGGGAAAAAAATTAGCAGGACTTGGAAAAGCATAAGTTATTTTGAATTTCAGGGCGAATGGCATTTTTGTGCTACAAACCCAATTCCTCTCCATCAAAAAATATTTTCTGGCAAAAAAAATCAGGATCTTGAGCACGTACATTTTGAATATAAAAGGAGTCTTTTATTGTTGCCTTGGTTGGAATGATCCTCTGTGATAGGTCCAGAAAAGATGGAATCGATAAAAATATCCAGTTACCGCTGTTTTCACATATCGAGAGAAGCCATCTGTGATGCCTGACAGTGATTTTCTAGGAAGAGTTTCCCACAGCCTGGCCAGTCATGCCAGGCAGGGATAGTGGGCAGGGACAACGGGTCATGGGCTGCAGGTCCGCGGCCTCCGGAGCACTGTGAGTGTTTCCTGCAGAACGTCATCAGCAATACTGAGAGTGAACACCAATGACTTTGCATCCCAATGACATCTGCGGGCCACGTGTGGTGGCCCAAGTCTCTGGTCACATCACCCAGGAGACAGGCAGGAGGCTCAGGTGCTCAAGGCCGGCCACAACAAACAAAAATAACATTTCTTAATTATAAATACTAGGTATTATATTTAATCTTAAGCCCCTGAGAGGATCACATATTCCCTAACGCTGGTCTCTTGAGATAGGACCAGATCATACCTAGTGGGTAAGGGAAAGCGTTTACCTCTGAGAAAATGTTTCTATCCATGCTCATCCCCGGAAGATGTAAACCTGGGACAGGTAAAGAGGCTCAGGACCAGGGCTCACTCGTGCTAGGAGAGTCAACTCTCCGAGGACAAACCACCTTAGGTTGGCAGGTTCCCTGGTTCTCATTTGAGACTGAGTCTTGGAGTGGGCTCATGCTTGGTCACGTGATACTGCTCTGTGTGGGCGGGTGGCAGGCGGGCACCTGGACCAGGTTTGGGAAGAGACTGCCCAGGGGCATCTGAATCTAGGATGGTGGTTGTCATCGCTTCTGCTTACACCACTTTCCCCTACTGTCCCAGAATGCTCTTGGCCTGACTGCATGTCACCATCAGGGATGGGTGGAGCTTAGATTACATGCGCCAGGTCTGGGAGAGCTCCACTGGGAGCATGGAGAGGACAGTGGTCGATTCCCGCCCTTAACCTGGGTATAGTTGAGGCAGACTCTGGGAAGCACTGAGGAGCCACTTCAGAGAGATGGGTGCTGAAGGGACCCGGGTCACATGGTGCAGGCGGCAGGCATGAACACGGATGAGAATAAGAAGGCAGCTACGCAGTCACAATGAAAGGTGGCTGCCATGTGACTTTGGTATGTGCTCAGGTGCATGTAAGGCTTTTACTTTCCTTTATGTTGAGAAAAAACCTAAATGCACAGAAAAGATGAATGACTGTGTTATAGTTAGGTACAGGCATCAGCTTAACAGTCGAGGGTTGAGCTCTGGACAGATTTGTAGAGAATTAGTAGTTGAGTTAAGCCCAGAGCAAACCTGCAGGAGATTGTGTAGTGCATGGGGAAGGTCCAGTTTGTGGTGGGTGGGACTAGTCCGCAGAGCAGGTGAATAAGATGGAGGGAGCAGTTTGAGAAGGGGGACATCCTTGTGTGTCCTTGGTCAGACATGCTGGTCTGGCAAGTAAGGCTCGTCCCTCTCCGGGCCATTACATGGAGATGGTGTGGCTAGTTCCCTAAGTCCTGGTGTTGTGAGCTTTCCTGCCAAGCTGGACTGGAAACTGTAGCAGGACTATTGTAAGAGAATAAACCCCTCGTTCTCTTATGCCATTTAGTGCTAATTTATCAGCAGCTTGCAGGTAACTACAACAGATTGTACTGTGAATCGACAGTCACTGGAGATTCTACAATGGCCGTCTTGCTGCTTTCTCTGCAGTACGTGCCAGTGACATCTTCCATCTTCTCATGAGAGCAGCTATCTGCTGAGCTTTCAGAATCATCTCCAGGTTGCAAGACTTCATCCCCAAATTCTCAGCTTCCCCTCTCTCCACACTCACGTCTACATCTATGTCTCCAGGTACATATCTAAAGATACATGATTCTTCATGTGGCAATTTAAAAATATTTACTTACTTGAGGAGAGAGAGAAAGATAGACACGCATGCTCTGGTGCATGGGCAGAGGCTAGAGGGCAATTTTTGGATCTCAGTTCTCTCCTCCACCATGTGGGCTTCTGGGAACTAGATTCAGGACAACAGGTTTGCAAGCAGGTGCCTTACCTGCAGAACATCTCACGGTCCCCAACTAAAATTCTTTATAGGACTGTTTTTAGTAACTCTGGACTGTCTTTTGGTGGACTATGCCACACATTGTCTAAACAACCAGGATAAAGCTTCCTTGCTTCTCTCATCTGCACAGCCAGAATGGTGCCAGTTTTCTCTACTCTCTTTCCTGTGACTTGGGAGCTCTCAGTGGATTAGTATTGACACCGATTAGGTGTATAATAAATATTGACTGTCCATAAATTCAGTCACTACCTCTGTCGGGTCACTTGCCTGTTTAAAAATGGTAAGAAACGTATTGGAGATTTAAGTTTGATTGCTAAGCGTGAACTTGGCCAAGCATCATTTCTAGATCAACAGTAATCAGTGTTTAAGATTTATTACATTTTATCCAACTGTTTTCTAAGATGCTATGGGACACTGCTGTCTCCTGATATCTTCTTGGGACTGGGTTTTGTGACTTTTCCTAATTTAATTGCCTTTATCAAGATGTTCTATCAGAACTGAGCTGAAGGCAAACGTGAGATCAAAAGGCGAGTGCAGACGGTGTTGATTTGGGGTTAAGTGCTGTTATAGTTACATTTTTAAGTATCTTTGTAAAGAACTTCCTTTTTATGTAAATATTTAGTGCAGGAGAGGGAGAGGGTGAGGGTGAGGGTGAGGGGGAAAGGGAGGGAAAGGGAGAAGGGGAGGGTCAGGGGGAGGGTGAGGATGAGGGGAGAGGCGAGATGGAGGAGCAGGGGAGGGTGTAGGTGGGTTGGCAAAGTGGAGGGCAGGGGGAGGGAAGGGGCAAAAGGGGAGGGGGACCCAGAGGATTTGGTTTTTATGTTAGGGTTAGCGTTTCGTTTTTTCGGGCGTTTTATGAGAACACGCCATGACATACCAGTAGAGATCTTCCACTATGTGGGTTGTGAGGATCAGACTAAGATAGCTGGATTTACGAGCAGGTACCTTAACCTGCTAAGTCATCTTGCAGGCCCTGCTATTGGATTTTGAAGAGTGGTTCTCTCAGGCGGCTTCTTGCCAGCCTTCCCTGGAAATGAACTTCAGACGTGGAATGTGGATGATTCGTGCCTACCATGGCGCAAGTATGGAAGTCAGGGGGGCAACTTGCAGGATTAGGTTCTCTCCTGTCACCATGTGGGATCTAGAGATTGAACCTGGATTCTCAGGCTTGCCCACAAGTGCTTCATCCTGCTGAGCCGTCCTGAGACTCCCCAGACAGTCCTTAAATGCAATGTTCCATTTTCAGTTCCTAATTCTTGGGAAGATGGGATCAAAGCAACCAGCCTCCGGTAAGTTCACAGGTTCAAGACCAGCCTGGGCTTCAAAATGAGCTCATGGCACAACTTAGTGAAATGGTCTCAAAACACAAAAAGAGAGCTGGGAGGGCGTGGAAGAGATGGCACAGTTGTCATGTGCTTGTTGCCCAAGTTTGAGGACCTGAGTTTGATTTCTGGAAGCCATGTCAGAAAAAACCAGTGCGATGGTGCAAACTTGTAATCCCAGCATTGGGGAGGTAGAGGTGGGGAGATTCCTGAGAATTGATGGACAACCAGCCTAGCCAATAAGACGAGGTCCAGATCAGTGGGAGACTCTGCCTGAAAAAGAAAGGTCTGAGGACTCAGTGTTAAAGCTGGCCTCTGGCCTCCACCCACACCGATGCACACACGTTCTTGAACATGCACCTCTAGCTTACAGCTCAGTGGTAGAGAACCTGCCTAGCAGATGAGAGGCAGGTCAGTCCTCAATACCACAGAAGAACTGACCTCCACTGAAAATGAACAAAACATCATGGCTCAGGCACCATCTCTCCCCTTACCAAACTTCTTGTGTCTTTATGTCGCTCTTAAAGCTCTTAAATCACAGAGTTCAGCTGCAAGCTGGGGCTCAATGGCTTGGATTTCCCCTGTTACACTGTGGTTGAGGTGCTAATGAGCAGGGATCGAGCCAGCTGGCAGGTGGCCAGGAGGAAAAAAGAGAGAAACCCAAAGACCTGTGCGAACCGCAAATCGGATAACCTGTTCATTGCAAACCCGAGACCTACCCCTCGTGAGTCAGCCTCAAGGTCCTGGGGCCACCGAGAGCCGTGTCATGTTGGCGGTGTGACCATCTCCTTACCTGGCTGGCAGGATTATGACAACATCAAATCCCTTTGGCTTGCTCGGATGGTTAAACAAGGTTGGTTAAGGCAGCAGGCTAGTGGACTATCCTTTGTCGAGCACCTACCGGGTACCTGGCACTTGGTGGCATTGTTAAGTTAATTGTCATGGGAAGATTTGTGGAAGTCTTGTGCCAAGTATGGTCTAGCCTCCCTCCAAAGCATTTGCTCTTTCCACGGGGCTGGGCTGCAAGAGAGTCTGGCATTCGGCGGCGAGCATTTGATCAATGTGTGTTACTGCTGGAAATGACAGAAACAAATACATGATCTCCTTGTTATGAACTGAAACACAATATATTTGAAGCTGCCGGGACCCTCGCGTCCTGGTTTTCTGCTTTTGATTTACCTGTCGCGGTTTGACCAAGCACACGCGAGCGCTCCTCGTGGAAGGAGCGCGTGGTTTGACTGCAAGCAGCTTGGCTACGTAAATCTGAGGGCTGCTGGCGGCCAGCAGGCTTGCAGTGCAAGGAACCGAACGAAGGATTCACGCTGAGCCTCGAGCTGGGCAGCGGCTTCGGCTGGGCCATTGGCTGAGTTCAACTCTTGGGAGGATGAATTGGAGGCGGCTCCTCAATAATCCAGCAGAAGCCTGGATTCCAAGAAGCGGCTGATGAGCTTTAAGTCCCTAAGGCATGTTATAAAGGAAATCAAGCAGGGCCGTAGAAGAGGCCGGGCCAGCCCCGTGTCCACATTCCACTGGGATGACGCCAGGGCGGGTGGCAGGCTGGCTTCAGGACCCCTCAAAGGAAAGTGGAATTGACAAAGCAGAGGAAGGCGGGGCTCACACTGGAGGATTCTGAGGCGAAGATTCAGGCGTGTGACATGGATACATTTCTGTCAATGCACGGGTGATGTGGTCCCATCTCGTAACAGTGGAGCTGGAAATGCCATGGCCCAGTGACATCAGAGGGTCCCCACTGTGTGCTGTAGCACCCTCCTCACCTGCTTGGGGTACGTAGGTACCCACTGAGTGCCCGTTATTTAGAAGTATATCAAGTATAATCATGTATAGTGCCCAGAACTTGATAATGATAATTAATGGCTTGCGTATATGCTGTAGCATGATTTTGTTGTTAGCTCATTAAAATGTTTACGGTAAAACAGTATAGCAGGTTAGATTGGCAGTAGCCTTGTACATGCCTGGTCACAGTGTATGTGCGTGTTTGTGTGAGCGAATGTGTGATGTGCATTATACGTTACATGTGTCAACTTCAGATGTCATTCTTCTTGTGCTTTGAGGCACAGTCTCTCCCTGGCCTAGAACGAGTCGACTAGGCTGGCTGCTCCGTGAGCTTCAGCTCCTGAGAGGTATCGCAAGCATTCTCTGGGGGTTCCGGGGACTGAACTCAGGTCTCTGTGCCAGAGCGGCAGGCGCTCTGTTGAGGTATCTGGGGGCCGCCCTCCACCAAGTGGTCTGAGTCAGGGGCCCGTGACGTCACACTAGGAGGAGTCAGATTACCAAGTGTCACAGAGTGATGTTGGACTGGACTTGGCCAGCAGTGGGGCTGTCAATGTTAGAGACAATTCCTAAATATTTGAAACCAGAAAAGGTTGGGAAGGGAGTTGTCACGTTTTGTATGGAGGGAAGAATGAGTTGGTTTTCGTTTTTCTCTCAGAGGAAAATCTCCATGAGGTTAAGAGCATCCTAACACGAGGTTAAGAGCATCCTAACATGAGGTTAAGAGCATCCTAACACGAGGTTAAGAGCATCCTAACATGGGGCTGGAGAGGTGGCTCAGAGGTTAAGCTTCTGCCTTGCAGGCGGAAGGTCCTGAGTTTGGATCCTAGACCCCATGTATAGACGCCAGGCGGAAGCGGGGGGCGGCCTGCGCTCTGTCCTGGTAGGGCGGAGCCTGTGAATCCCGGGCAGAGGAGGTGGACTGTAATCCCGGGGCAGAAGGAGGGTGGAGGAGGCAAAAAGAGCATCCTAACATGGGAGCAGTGCCTGTGCAAAAACCTGCTGACTTGAGTTTGAATTGCAAAACCCACGTGTCAGAAGAAGAGAATCAACTTCCACAAAGGTGCCTTCTGACTTGAACGTGCGTACCTGTTCTTCTCGATGTCTCTCTCCCTCTCTAAATGAAATACTACCACCCTTTTAAATCTGACAGCAACCTTCAACGGGCGCACAAGCCAAATGGGAGCAGCTGGTCATGATGGCGCGTATGCCTGCATTACCTTCAACATGGAAGGCTGAGGTGGGCGACCCCGGTGTCTGCAGATCTCCCCCCATCTTTGGGAAACAACAGACCTCATCTGGTGAAGAAGGAACAACTGTTCAATGCACAGAGTGCTGTGGTATTCAACGGTCCAATACATTGCGGTTTAGTAAAGGAAAGAAAAAAGCATCTAACATTTAGTCTCATTGGTTTTGTGGACAGTCGACGTTACGGCACAAAAGTCCAAGGGAGAGACAGGGCATGAGGAGTGGGAGGGCACCTCCCTCCCCACCAGAGGTGAAGTCTGGACCCCTTGGGTGGAGGAAGCAGCTCTGTGTGCCTTGTGCTGGGCACTTAGGAGGGTGAGTGTGGGCCGAGGTGGCAGCTTGGGTCCTCTGCAGCCTACATGTCTTTGTCTGCAGGTGGGACGAGAAGGACACGCCCCTCAAAGATCCGTGTGGACACTGAGTTTTGGTAGTATTGAAGGATGTAAACTAAATACATACATCATTTTTGGCACCATCCTGAGCGTACTGTAAGATCTAAGAGTTTGGATTTTTGGATTATATTTATTTATTTAAATTTTTAAAGTTGGTAAATAAAATAATGGGTTTCCTTATGGTGTTTCTACCACTCAGTTCTACCTTGTTTATATTCTTTCCTCAGTCCTTCAACGCTTCCCTGGCCCTTCTTCCTCCTGCTGCTGGTTGCCTCTTCCTTCTCTTTCTCTTCTTACTTCTCTTCTTCCTCCTCCCCCTTCTTTCTTTTGCAGTGTTGTGAATCGAATGCAAGACCTTGTGTATGTTAGGTAAGCACTTTGCTCCCAAGTTACATTCTCAGTCTGTTTTTGATTTCGACACAGGATCTCACAAAATTTCTCTATGAACCTCGAGCACAATCTATAACCCAGAAAGGTCTGAATTTGGGATTCTCTTGCCTTAGACTTCTGAGTATTTGGAACTAGAGGCATCCCCTATCAAGCCTGGTATTTTGCAGTTTTCTTGCTCTGACTTGGGGGCACCAGCCGCATCTCTGGACGTCTGTGAATGAAAGCTTCAGCCCCCTGCGTGGTACTGTGGGGAAGAGATGGGACCTTTGGGAAGAAGAGTCACATGTAAGCCTCTGGGGGCCACTGCTTTAGGTCTCCTCTTCTCTCTCCTCCCACTGAAGATACAATGGTTTTCTCCTATACACACTCCTGCCATGACATACGCAAATCCAACCTCTCATCAGAACGGAGCCCATGAAGGTCCCCTGCCTTTGACCCCCCAGCTGAGCTAAATGAATCCATTCCCATTGTATGTCCCTTTGTGTTGGGCACTCTGCTGCCAGGATATGTGCTGATCATCAGTTATCAATGCAAGCACGCGGTGCTGAGGCGAACATTACACGGCTTGACAGCCGCGGTGGGGACAGCACTGCCCCACAGCAGTGTCCCGACCTTGGGGGTGTCACACAGAGTCTCCGAGTCTTTCGTTCCCTCAGCACGGGTAACCTGATGAATGAAAGGACAAGATTACACTAGAAAAATTTGATCAACCTAGTGTCCAGTAGATGGCCAGTCTCTCAACAAACGTTTGCTTTTGTAATAAGGAAAAAACCCAGCATTGGATATTGCAGTAACTCCTTCAGCCTCAAGCTCTTTTCCCGCTATCCCCCCCATACATGCATGTAGGTGAACATATGTGCGCCCATATATATGCACGCACACAGACATCATGTGTATAGACATGCACACATGATGACACGTGGATATATACACACACATGCATACACATGCCTGAACAAACACGTACCTGAACACACATATGCACGTATGTATACAAGCATATGTATAGTCATGTGTGCACATATACTGATGCATTCTCACATACATATGAACACATATATACACATTTAGGACTTATACACACATGTGCACATGCATGCAGTGTTTAGCCCTCCCTCTGCAAGGTTTTATCCACAGTCTAAGGTACACTTTCACTGTAGCAGCCCTAGGGAACCAAACACCCCCAATCCAAACAATACTTAAAATGTTAACCATCTCTATGTCTCACACAGCCAGTATTTTAAAGATTCTTTACAGTAATCACTGGGTCTTGATCCCACATTCTCATGTCAAAGATGATAAATTGGGGCTTGAATCCCAGACTCCTGTTCTATTTTCTCTCCCCTGAATTATCTCTGATCATAAATCACATTTTGAAAATCATAACTCTGAATATTCTGCCTTTCAGTGACCTGACTTTACCCTGTGTCTTCTAAATACTTCCTATGATGGCAATAGAGTCAGACTTCAACCCAGTAGAAAACATTTCTCTTGGGAAGAGAAGCCCCAGGGGCTTTAGAACCTATTTCTTGACCCCCCAGGCAAATTCTTGCTTCTAAACACAGAGTTATGAGGCCCATAGGTATTCAGTGGCTACTGAGGGAGGGAAAAGCATTGTTTTCTTTCGCCGGTTTCATGTGCATGTGGGAAGCATGCATTGCATGTGCGCGGGCACGTGTGTGTACGTGCATGCGTACATGTGTGTGGAGAGTTACACTGGACAATCGTCTTTGATTATTTTTCTATTTTTTATCTATTTATTTTTTGATGCAGGGTCTCTAAACCTAGAGTTTGCTGATAAAGCAAACTGGAGAACCAGCCTGCTCTGGGGATTCCCAGTCTCTGCCTTCCAGGGTGAGAATTATAGGTAACATACCATGTCCATTTGACGTAACATGGATGTGGAGGTCAGAAGCCCTGTCCTTTGCTTCCGTGGCACATGCCATCTCGGCCTGGAAGGCACATTTTCTCAGTGGTGAAGGTACTGGCAAGCTCTTGTTGTGCCAGTTGACGTCAGCTGAGCGGTCGGGCACAACCATGAAGAATTATTTAGCTAAGGCAAGGCTCTGAGGAAGCCTGTAGGGGAGGATCTAAGTAATGTGGGAGGATTCACCACAGAGGAGGGAACGTGCTGGAGTTTGCGAGCACCAGAGCTGGAAGGTGTGTCTTGTCCTTACTCCTCTTTCAGCTCTTGGCTGCAGGTAGGATGTGGCTAGTTCTCTTGTCTCCTGATGCTGTATCTCCTGCCACATGGACATGAATAAAAAAGAAAACTCTTCTTCCCCCACATCGCTTGGATCTTATGTATTTATTACAGAAATGGAATATAAAACATAGACATCCATGCTCCTGAAAACAACCCTAATTAAAGTCATTGGGTTTTCTCTCTCTCTTTCTCTCTCTGGACTCCTAGAAATTATGAATAGTAATCAACTTACAGACTGTGGGAAAGTCTATTATACATAAATGGAGCTTACTCTAGTTAAAACAAATTCACACTTTGTGTGAATTCATACAGTCCTGCATTAATGTCAGTGGTCATTTTGTGTGAATTCATGCAGTCCTGCATTAAAGTCAGCGGTCACTTTGTGTGAATTCATGGAGTCCTGCATTAATGTCTGTGGTCACTTGTGTGAATTCATGCAGTCCTGCATTAATGTCAGCGGTCACTTTGTGTGAATTCATGCAGTCCTGCATTAATGCCCGCGGTCACTTTGTGTGAATTCATGCAGTCCTGCATTAATGTCAGCGGTCACTTTGTGTGAATTCATGCAGTCCTGCATTAAAGTCAGCGGTCACTTTGTGTGAATTCATGCAGTCCTGCATTAAAGTCAGCGGTCACTTTGTGTGAATTCATGCAGTCCTGCATTAAAGTCAGCGGTCATTCTGTACAGCTTCTCATGGCTATGTAGTCTCAGTGGTCAGTTCCTATGAAGCCACTTGGTCCTGTATTGGTCTCAGTGGTCAGTCTGTGTGACTTTTTGGGATATTCTGTATTCTCCTGCTCCTCGCCTCTGAACTTCCAGTTTCCCACACCCTCGTCCCTGACCTCAGCGGGTCACTTGGTTTGTTTTGCAGTCTCTGAGCTGTGGAAGATCGAACAGGTCATGAGCACAGCGCAGTTCCAACCCTCTGGGTTCTCTGGACTGTTACCTGCTATCAGGTGGGTGTGGCGGCTCATTTTCCCTGGGGGGGGCATAGTTCATTTTCAGTCTTGAAGGCTTGTCATTGCAACCTTTGATCATTTCTTTGTGATATCTCCAGATCAAAACAAACTGGAGATGGATTCTTTCTAATTTTTCCTTATTTTCAGCCAGGCGGCCTGGCAGGGGATAGACGGGCTTCTGGTAAATGCTTGTGATAGAGAGAGTTCCAGGAATGGTGGCACAGCTTATGGACCGCAGCATCTCTCTCAACAACGTGGGAGGAAGAGCACAGTGAAGGAAGTGGTGGAATGAGTTGTCCCCTCCTTTGAGGGTTAGGCGGGCTGGAGAGCTGGGCGGCTCTAGGGGTGGAAAGTGAACATTCTGGATGCCAACTGGTATAATTTTGTCTGCACCTTCTTCTAATTCTCAGAATTTGGAAGTGAATGTAGATAATGATGTGATTTTCCTATCGATGCGGCCAGGTTTCGGGGAAAGTTGAATTTGATGGTTTTTGAATGAGACAGATACGGTCCCTGAGAGATGTTAGGAAATGGATGTCTGCCAGGGGTTCTGATGTAGGGAGGGAGGAGTATTGTGGGAGCACTCTCCTGGGGTCTCCGGGGCACTCATATGCTTGGCACTTGGATGTCACGAAATCTGGAGGACCAAGCAAAGCAGTGCTGGCCCCGCACATGGCTGCCACGTGCTTGGCCGCACCGGGGAAACCATTTAGATTCTATGTCTGCAGAGGATAATAGAGGCCGGGAGATGCCTTAGTCAGGAAAGTGCTTGTCTTACGAGTATGAGGACACAAGTTGATCCCTGGGACGGCCTTTCAAAAAAGCCGGCGCAGTGATGCACCTCGTAATTCCAGTCCTGGTGAGATATAATCAGGCAGGTGTCTAGGACAAATGGGCAGCCAATCTAATGCACTTGATAAGTTCCAGGCCAAAAAAACCCCCAAAACAAACAAAACAAAATAAAAAACTAGATGGATGGATCCTGAGGAAGTTGTCTTCCAGCACACACACACACACACACACACACACACACACACGCACACACACGCACACATGGGCACACACACACACATGCACGCACACACACCCGCACAAATACACCACTCATGCACATTCACACACATGCATGCACACACATGCAGACACATGCATACACACATGCATACATATGCACATGTGTGTACAAATACACATGCAAAGGCACTGCTACATGCACAAATACACATGTGCAAAGGCACTGCTACATGCATACACCTGTATATATAGGACCATGTAGAGACATTTACGTGGAAGATGATTGTCAAATCATGGTTGCTCACCAAAATTGTGAGATCCTAAAATAATTTAAGCTATAAATTGTAAAATATGACTCAGGAGTCACAATGGTTTGAGAATTAAAAAGTAAATATAGTAACATAAAATTAAAATATAGTAACCTAAAACAAAAAATCCACTGCATATACATATAAAATAGCTATTATATTTGTTAATGGAGATAGTTAACCTACATCTATATATCTATTGAGAAGAGATTAGATACTGTAGCATAGTATATCATACAACTGTATGTCTTGTTGACATTGAATGAACTTTAGTGTCCATTTGGAGAAATAATAGCAACATAATTCTGAATGGCAAATGCAATGGTACATAGTCGATGATTCTGTGGTGCAGAAAATTAAGAAACCAATTGATACATTGCCGGGATAAACACACAAATCCGATAGAAAGACAAGCACGGCTCAAAGTATTGGAAGGGATGGGGAGACGCAAGAGGAATGTTAATGACATGAAGGGTCTTAGTTCTCAGCTTCAGTCATAG